>OY744495.1:184200-613625 GCA_963556185.1 Pseudopediastrum boryanum
AGCAAAGGATGTCTGATATATCTAACATGAATGGTGAATGAAAGAATGCTCATGAACCCCGCCTTTCCATGGCGGGGATCGAACTGGGAACCTACTGCTTAGCAGCTGACCAGCTCGACTACAATGATCCATCTATAGTTTCCTGTTGTGCCAGTCTTGGTCTTATGGGAATCATAGCACTCAACAGCCTTAGTATATATCCAGAGGCCCCCAGGGGCCAAAAAACAGGGTTTAGAAACCAAGATTGACAACAAAGAAAATTCAGAGACAGAAACATCCTGAACGCGTGTAAAAGCCCAACGACCGACGGGATTTTAGGGACTCCAATAGGTGGCTGGGTGGTCCCAGGGGGGTCTTATGAGCTGTTAGCATCATGGCATCTGTAAACATCTCCCCTCCCCCCCCCTCCTGGTACTTACTGGCTGCCATTGGAACCCTAGACCCTAACCCCCTCCCCTCCCCACGCCCCCCCTCCTGGTACTTATTGGCTGCCATTAGAACCCTAAACCCTAACCACCTCCCCTCCCCCCCTGCCCCCTGGTATTTACTGGCTGCCATTAGAACCCTAAACCCTGACTAAACCCTAACCCCCTCCCCTCCCCCCCTTCCCCCCTGCCCCCCCCCCTGGTACTTTCTGGCTGCCATTGGAACCCTAAAACCTACACCCTCCCCCCCTCCCCTCCCCCCCTCCCTCCCCTCCTGGTACTTACTGGCTGCCGTTTGTGTTAGGCCCTGCATTGGCCATGGAGAGCACTCCAGGAGCATGCTTCACATCAAAGTTCTCATCAGGGAACTTGCGACCATAGATGCTGTAGCCCCCAGTGCCATTGCCGCGCTCAAAGTCTCCACCCTGGATCACAAAGTCCTTAATGATTCGATGGAAGGTGCTGCCCTTGTAACCATAGCCCTTCTCACCCTTGGCTGTAAGGAAGGGATAGCAAGAGACACAGGAGATGGTTGCGAAGTCTGGATGTAGATCAACCTAGTGCAGCTAGTTTTGTGAAGGCTGCCAGCAGAAACAACACAAATGTGCATTCACGCAAGCTGCAGAAGACGGCAACCGACTGGGGTATCTACTATTGTGTGACAGGGAATTCCGCCAAATGGGGCGTTGTTGTTTACTGCATGGGACTTCACCGTGCCAATTCACCCTCACCTAAAAATAGTTCTGAGCTGCATATAAAAGGCTACATGAAAGCAAAATATGTGTGACAGGTCACTAAGTCCCTCCCAGAAACCAAAAGAAGTTGCAGAGTGAGTGAGTGATTGAATGTCAGGCAGTACTACCACAAGTGGTGCATTTCCCCCCTACCGTAACAACCACCTTGGCTAAAGCAGGTGCCCTATAGCTGTAGCAGGAATGGCTTTGCTTACTGTAGCTGTAGCAGGAATAGCCTGTCACAGTAATGTATGTGCTCTATGCGTCAGAGAAAGCATGAATAGACCTGATCCCCAACACCAACCATTTGCAATGGTCCAGACTTGCAAACCAGCACTTTAAGTGGAAGATACGATGTCTTGTGTAACACGGACTAAAAAAATGTATCAAGGGTGTGCAGGCAGGTTTGTATTATCTGCACTTGCATGAAACTTGCACGTAATACATAAGCTATGCTGCTTGCTAAGCCAGTATGACACCACTGCGAAACTAAACTTCTCTTGCATATGCTCTTGTTTGCATCTGCAACTAATGCAAGCTGAACATAAGCCCTAAAACCTACACTAAGAGGAGCATTCAAGTCAGGAGGCTCACCTAGTGCTACAAAGTTGGCAGCAGTCTTGGGTGTGTCCTCTCCATATAACCCCAGCACAATGCGACCAGCTGGAGCACCACCCACAGTTACGTCAAAGAACACCTTCTCTGTCACCTGAGGTTCTGCTGATGCCCTGCAACAGTTCACAAAAGAGCACCTTAGGCTCAGCGCATACTGCTATTAGCCGGTCACGTATGTTTATAGAGTCCCATTATGCTGTTTGTACTTCCAGAAGAGTCCTGCTGCTACATCAGTTTAGGCTGGCTGCTGCTGCTACTGCGCACTAAGGCCTAAGGAGAGGGCCAGAGAGTTACTCATGACCCTACACTTCTAATGGGGTCACCTTGCGGAAAGTCCTGCTGCTGCAGTGCTGCACTGTTCCTTTTTGCTGGCTGCTGCTGCTGCTGCTTGCTACTGCTCACTGAGGTCTCCGAAGAGGACCCGACTGAGTTGCTAGTGACCGAAGAGTTCAGTAAAAGGCATCTTGCAGTCCACCATAGCTTCTAGCACGGGGGAATGGAACATCAGAAATGTCTGGTGGCCAGCGCTTGAGCTTGCTGCCGCTGCAAATGAGCAACCTGCTAAGATGTACTACCCCTTGCTGAGCTTGCCTTTGCGGTGAAGCAAGCACTGCTGCTGTTGCTGCGGTCACAGCCATCAATGAGCGCCTGGACACAGCTGCTGCTTCCGAAGCGACATCTCGAGGTGAACTAGCCTGGACGCGGACTGCCCTCCGGAACTTGTTGCACCGAGCAACAGGGCTCTTCGCTGCTACTGCATTCTGGAAAGGAGCAGCGCTTTGCCTGGGCTTGGCCGCTAAAAGGTTCTGCCGAGCTTGCAAAGCCATCTTCAGGTGATCTGCTCGATTGTACACAGTCAGAAAACCTAGGTGACGCTATACACTAAGCTCAGGAACATATCCCGTTTGTCCTATCTGATCACGTATCGTTGTAAAAGGACAATCCAGCTGCAAGCAATGATCCGTATGAACCACACACTTGCGTGTCACCCGAGTGACACAAGTGAGCTGGTCCAACACTTGACTGATCCAACCTCTGATAGCCCCAGCTTCGATGAATCCTCACTGAGCAGTAGCGTTACATCCACAATGCCGCGACCAAAAGCACAGACTCCATGAACTAGTGTCGTCAGATCCTACATCCTTTAACCAAGCCATGCAAACTATATGTTCAGAGACGAAGGCAGGCACTTATATGCCAACATTGCATTTGCAAACGATGGCACACACCCAACAAAGCTGATACCATGATGAACAGGGACTGGCTAAAAAGGCCAGCTGTGCGTCAGTACTGCCAAGAAGCGCAGGAGAACAAAACATTTTTACAAGAGCTGAAACAAAAAAGGCACTGCCACAACCTCATGTGGCGCCGCAGCCCTTCAATTTTTAACAAGTGCATGCACATATCAGTGAGATTGTCCACAATTATCCAATCTGCCTGCTATACATAACCCATGCCCCGCCCTCCAGTTGCACGCCATACATGAACAATGCTTATCGAAGAAACCCAGCTGCGAGCCGGCCAGCAGCTCTGCTTGATACCGTAGATGGACAACCTCAATGCCTCTACCCCTGGGTCATACTGAAACTGACTATCTAGCCTCAGCCTGTGCATCTAGCCTCAGCTTGTGTGTGGCAAATCCACCATCGGTTGTGTGGCTTCGTGATTGTGATCAGGAGCCTTGTGTTTGTGGCCTAGGTTGGTTTGGCCATTGACATTGCTGGTCTTGCGTTTTGATTGACTATCTAGTAGCGAGCACTTCACCAGCATCAATCCTCACTTGAATCAGCGACAACAACCTCCACAACTCCGACAAGCTCTCCCCACCCAGCCCATCCATCATCTCTTGAAGCATTTCCCTCACCCCCACCACCCCTCTTATCCGCCTGGCACCAAGCTGCAACTTAGCCACCTCAGCAAGCAGCTTTGCCGCAGCCACCTTCACCTCCCCACCTCCCGCAGCCTTAAACCTCAACCCATCCAGTAGCTTGTTAACAGCTGGGCCAGGGCCTCTTAATATCATCCCCAGCAGCAGAGGCGACTCCTGAGCCAACTCCCATAGAGCATTTGCTGCTGCAGCATACATTCTTGCATCTGTAACACTCAAGCAGGTCACCAGCATGTCAATAGCATGTTGTGCGCGCCTCGGTAACACACCCGAGGGGTCACCGGTGTAACTAGCTGAGTCACCCGCTGCAGCTGCCAGGGCTTCCAAGGCGGCTGTGGCAGTGCCGGAGCCACTGCAGGCCATGAGCTTCATAGCAGCTGCCTGGACACGCTTGCCCTCGGCACCGAAGGCTTTACTGTATGCTGTGATGGCGGAAGCTACTCGCTCCTGCAAGGTGATGGGCCCAAAGGCAGATTGCATGGCAGCCCTTGTTAAGGGGGCATGTGGCAGGGGAAGGATGCTGCTGCCACTACTGCTATCCAATGGGCTTGCCTTGGTGCTGCCGCTGCTCCTGCTATCCAACGAATCCAGCTTGCTGCTGATACTGCCTGGTAATGGATTCAGATTCTTGCTGCCGCTGCTGCTTCTCTCCGATGGGTCCAGCTTGGTGCTGCTACTGCTGCTCTTCAATGAATCCAGCTTGCCACTGCTGCTACTGCTTGGTAGTTGACCCATGTTGCTGCTTGTGTTAACGCTCTTCAACAAATCCAGCTTGGTGCTGCTGCTATCCAATGGGTTTACTGGATCCCTGTACAGCTGTGTCCCCCCGCCCTCCAGCTGCAACTTACCAGCTGATCCCGGTGTTCGGCGCCACAGCTGCTGCTCCTCCTGCTGCTCCCTCTCCTCCTGCAGCTGCATTTGCTGCTTCCTCTGCTCCTGCTGCTGCCACTGCTGCTCCTCCTGCTGCTCCCTCTCCTCTTCCTGCTGCTGCCTCTTCTGTTGCCTTTCCTCCTCCTGCTGCCGCCGCTGTTCCCTCTCTTCCTCCTGTTGCCGCCACTGTTCCCTCTCCTCCTCCTGCTTCTGTCTTTGCTGTCCCCTCTCCTTTCGCTGCTGCCACTGCTGCTGCCCCTCTTCCTGCTGCTGCTTCTGCTGCCTCCTCTCCTCCTGCTGCTGCCTTTCCTGCTGCCTCTCCTCCTCCTGCTGTCTCTGCTGCTCTTCCCCGTGCTGCTGTCTCCACTGCTCCCTCCCCTCCTCCTGCTGCCTCGTCTGTTCCCTTTCCTCCTGCTGCTTCTGTTGCCTCTCCTCCTCCTGCTGTCTCTGCCGTGCCCTCTCCTCCCATTGCTGTCTCTGCTGCTGCTTCTCCTCCCGCTGCTGCTGAAACTGCTTCTGGCAGTACTTAGCCCTACCAGCCAGCGTCCCAGGGACATAATACTCCACCCCAGCAGGTGGTGCTGCCACACCACATCCTGACACCCTCCCTCCAGCAGCAGCTGTCCCCTGCACCTCCCACTGAAGAAGGTGCTTTAGCTGGGACTCTTTAGCAGATCCCTCCCGGGACCTCATGCTAATGACTGAAGCGACGTTGGAAAGGTCTTGGTCATCTTTAACACCAGTGCTGCTATGTAATGCTTCGCGACAGCAGTCCTCAGCTGCTGCTGATGGTGCTGCTGCAGGCAGCACTGATTGGTGATGTTGTGGTGCTGTATGAGCACGAGCAGCCACAGCAGAAGGAGGGGACACTGCAGTTGGTATGCTGGCAGCCCAACCAACAATACCCATGGCTGTAGCTTGGTTAAGGCTGGACTTTGTACTGAGGAGTAAGGCTGAGGCAAATCCTGCAGCAAAGCCAGCACTGAAGCTCCCATGTACAAGAGAAGCTTCCATGCCTGCATCTGCTGCTGCTGCTGCTGCTGCTGTCTCTGCTATTACTGGAGGGGTTTGTGCTGCTGGGATGTCCTCTGCAACCAGATCTTCCCCATCTGGTGAGGAACTGCTTTGGCTGGTTAGCGACTGAGCGCCACTGGCATCTGCTTCTGACACTAGTGGTGCCACCAGAGCAGCTGATGATGTGGTATCATATCCCTCCTCGCACTCCGAAATGGTGGACATCATAGAAGGACTAGGAGCGTCTGCTGGTGTCTCCCACACACTAGCCGCAACACTGTCTGCATCTTCAGCAATGACACCGCCCACAGCCTCTTGTGTGAAAGCACTTGAGGGGAGTGGTGCACATGGCATGTGGTCATCCTGCTGCACATCAGCAGTGGCAGCAGCAGCAGCAGGGATGTCAGGTGCTCTATATGTGCTAGTGGGAGTTGTACAGGCACGGGCTGTTGATGTTTGGTGAGCCCATGCTGCTACAGCTGCTGTGATGCTCTCAAGTGCTAACATAGCATCTGCCGTGGCTTGAGCTGATGCCGTAGTTGAACTTGCTGCTACTGCTGCTGGTAGTGGTGTTGCTGCTGCTGCTGCTGCGGTCGTTGAGCTTATTGCTCCTGCTGCTGCTGATGGTGGTGCTCCTGCCGCTGCTGCTCCTGCTGCTGGTGTTGCTGCTGCTTCCACTGTTACCAGTGCTCCAGCTGCTCCATCCACGGCTGCCACTGCTGCTGCTCCCAATGCTGCTACTGCTATCTCCTTGGACTGCTGCTGTCTGCGGTTCACCACCACTGGGTTTGTGAGCACACCCAATATGGAACTGGCAATTTGCTGTAGCTCCTGCACCTCCTGTGTATTCCCATCCATAGCCCCAATATCACAAAGCATGCCCACCACCCCTTCCACCCCTCTAATGCGCCGGACACCCAAAGGAACCCCGGCTATCTCTGACAGCAGTTTGCCGGCTGCTAGTTGTACCTCTAGAACAGCTGCTGCTGGTGGTTCTTGGGAAAGAGTCTGCCCGAGGCCCATTCCTTCTAGGAGCTTCACAACTGGGAGACCTGGGGCTTTGAGTATCATGCCTACCAGGTGGGGGCAATCATGGACTAGCTGCCAGAGAGCCTGAGCTGCCGGGGCGAGCAGCTGCGAGGGGGAAGGACTGTAACTGCAGGAGAGGCAACATGACAGCTTGCCAATGGCAGCTTGGATAAGGGACGAAACCATGGCACTGTCTGTGCCATGTTTGGTTGCTGCTGCTGCAAGAGCATCCAAAGCAGCATCCATGTTGTCACGCAGGTCATTGTCAGCTGTCGCGTAGATGGAGTGGGAGGTCAAGGTGGGATCGGTTGCTGGCATGCTGCGGGCTTTGTAGATGGTGTTCTTGAAGACCCTGAGGGCTGCTGTCACTCTTTGCTGTAAGTTTATGCTGCCATAGTCAATCAGTGCTGCCATGCTGCTGGCGCGGGCTGAGGCTTTGGGTTCACTGTTGCTGGTGCTCCTCCTGGAACTCTCGGGGCTTAGGATGCAGGGCTTGTGAGGCTGCTCGGGCTCGTAGTGCTCGGCGGATGCTTCAGACCCTGATAAAGAGTCCTCTGGAGGTGTTCTTGTCGCCATCATCACATGGGGTTCTGCGGATGCAGCAAACATGGCTCTTAGTAAACATTATCATAGTCCAGCGGGTTAAAATCGGTGTTCTCAGTGTGACCAGTCAGTTAAGTACAGTGCCCAAAGCTTTTCATGAATCATTACAGCGAGGCCCCGGCTCAGTGTAGTAAGAAGGCCATTGTCTTGCACCACTGTCATCACCATGCTCCAAGCTGAGCCCTAAAAATGTTGGCACAGTCGTGGAGGGCGGGAATATCACGGCATTCTGTGTCATTACATTTAGCTATGGGCTGCTGGCCGAGGATCGACTTGCCATCTGAGCTGCTGGACACACGCCTCTGTCCCGCTTGCTCGATTTACTACCTACCGTAGGCTATACTAGGTTGTAACAAGCGCCGTTCAGCAGGCTCCGGGGCGCTTTAACTCAAGCATGCACCAGGATGATGATTAGAGTGACCATCAGCATCGGAAACTTGTGATTCTCACTGGTGCACCTATTAAGGAAAACTATTTGCTAACCAACCCAGGACCATGCTCTGGCCATATGGAGGTAATCCAATGTGATGAGATGGCCACGGACACTGACGGGATCGAGCCGGAGGCGTGTATTGCTGGCATCCCGGAGGCAGTACATCACCGTCAGCAGCAACTATCAGAGCGCAGGACATGGGCACAGGCACAGTCGGACTGCAGTATCATTGAGTAAAGCTAATGGTCCACCATTTGATGCCGGCAATCACTTTTCTTCAGGCAGAAGCCTGCGAAGGCCGGTCTACCATCCAGCATCGCCGTAATACCCATCTTAGGCATGCACAGGAAACCCTTCGTCCCCGTCTTGTCTTGGTGTTTGTGAGCTTCCTACTACGGCCTACGTACGGCCTGGGAGTTTATTTGAAGGGAGTGCTGGCTCTTTCGCATCGAAGTGACCAGAGGCGCGTCACTGCCGTGTCAGGAGGGCCCATGCTTGTCAGTACTGAAGTGTATAGCTGTGTTCTAGGCAGACATACCTGTTGCTTATGCGGCTGTGACATGCAGGAGATCTCACAGCAGAGGGTGAATTCCGTATGCTGACAGAAACCAGCACAGCCTATGTATCCAACTGAAAACATAGAAATGCTTTGCTAGTATAGCTCACGGCGACAACTCTCTCCAACGGCTCTGTGGTGAGTATCAAAGCCTTTTCATAGTCCCCTGATTGGTTGTCCCAGTCGGTTCTCATGCAGAAACGGTAAGTAATGCAGAGTACTGGTAACAAGAGCAGCAATGAACAACGTTGAGCAGTGACATTACTAGTATTACATCTAATCAGCACTAGTGAACCACAAGAGGTTCCAAATGTATCAACATCCATGCTGTGGCAACTGCAGAGCACTTCGTTGTATATTACAAGCATGTGCCAACGTGGCAACACATTGGAAACCCACATTCAATAAAAGCCACATGGATGCAAAGGATGTTACCATTTGAATGGTAACGACAAAGGAGAGGAAATGTGGCCCACAACCCCCCTAAATGCGGACCTTGTAGCAGTAGTAGCCGCATTTCCAGTACAGCTCAGATCAAAAACCGAGCTCCCAACGAGTTTATGGCAACCATGTGACATGCATGCAAAACAGAGTCATCACTTCCACCAGTGTAAGCAGACCAAAAGCAGGCAGCTCCATCTTTGCATTGATTATATGAGCCTACCATCTCACGCACCCATACCATGCCCAGACAACAGTCCTTTGCTTGGCTTCTAACTTGGCTTCCGTGTGCGGCAACTTCATCAGCAGGCACAAAAGCTAAACCTGCATGCCACAGTTAATCCACCAAACCCGACAACGCTGCCACCCACAGGGCAGAATACACCTGCAAGTCTGTTACTGCCACCACTTTTTACTGCTTTATTTCCAGTACCCTGTATTTTGGAAGCAGTCCTGGTCGATCATACACCCACATGTCAGTACTGCGGGCTAGAACACAATGGATGCAGAGACATCTGAATGCACGAAACTCGTATGCAATGGCAAGCCTGTGATGCCACCGTTGAACGAACATTGGATACCAACACACATGGGCATCAGTAATACCAGGGTTTAGGTACATGTGTCATCTTAAGCAGATCGTATGACTGCAATCAACCTGCCTGTGAATGCAGGCAGACAAACCCACGACTTTCAGTACTACCTTGATACAAACCACGTGCACTAGAGCAATGAGACCGCTGCTAAGTGACACAGCCAATTACCAGTGCAGGCACCTTCACCTCGCTTCGTGTTGTGTCATGAAGGCACTGCTTCCTTGTCACAAGTATCAACTGTGCTAGCTGGCGGCAGGGTCCCCTCAGCCATATGACATGCCAACCTGGCACAGTTTTGTGTCCAAGGATGCCAAGCTCCTACGCAAACCGCCAATGCAAAACGACAGCGGCTGCAACTTGTTTACTCGTCTGCACAGCACATGTTATCAAGCTGACCGAGTATCCCAACCAACAACCAAGGTATACGACTCCCATGCGCCTTCCCAAGTCCTCAAACCAGGCGAAGGTCCCCTTGTTCCCCAAATTTGTCTCAGTGCCTTTGTTCACTACTATCAACGCATGCCCACAGCGTGTCACAAGGATTACATGACATTATTCAGCAGATAGACAGCCCCGGGTCTTATCCCACACATAGAAAAACTTCACTGTAGTAGGGTTGGCACACTGCAGCTTGCAGAACGCACAGAGCTATACCACAGTGGGTGCTAGTGTACAGGCAGGTACTTCATTTCACTTCCAAGCTCCCAACCGATGGCGCTTGCTGGTGGGGTCGAACCAAAAGGCAGAAAGCTAAATACCATGCGAACAGTCAGCTACCCACAATATGAACATGGAGCCAGGCAGGGGCTACAGTACGGCAAATGCTTGAATTATCTAACGATCAAGAACACAGTGTACCAACCACAGCTTATAACAGAAGCCTGCTCTGTAGCAGCAAATGTAAAGCAATCAATTCCGCATGCAGTCCTAGCCCCTCCCACTCCCTGCCTTATTGCCATGCAGGGATGATGCAGACAACCGGTAAACATATGAAGCAGAAACCTCAAGCAATGACATTGTATGTCATCGTACTAGATGAACCACCAGGGGTTCCAGAGGAACTTTGAGCCATGCTGTGGCAGCTGGGCACCTGATTGAACACTGCAGACCAACCGGAGTCCAGGACAGCTCCACCTCTGCATTGATAGTATGATCCTACCATCTCAGCACACCCACAACATGCCCAAACAACAGTCCTTCTCACTTGCCTTCCATGTGCTGCGACTATGCCAGCAGACACATCCGCTAGCTGCATGCCAGAGTCAATCCAACCAAAGTCAACAAGGCGGCCCGCTGGGCAGAACACACCTGCAGGTCTGCTACTGCCACGTGTTCTGAGTGAGGTTTTCAATTACGATTACATCATGGCCCCTCAAAGGGGGCGCCCGTACGGAGCCAACCTAGGCTCCATGGGCAGAAATACTGGAACCTGGTCCATCAGAAGTGAATGTCTCAGCAATATCACCTCTTGGTCCAGAAGAAAAGGTATCGAAAATACGACCTTGCCATTCATCCCCGAATAATGACAAATCAAAGTAAGGATTATAGTCCTCACATTCCTCCGACCTCCGAAATTCCATGCATTCATAAACAAACTTTGCAACTTGGAAACTTGGCTCTTGGTCCATGAACAATCTCAGAATGCTTCCTGATCGTAACAACCCGCTATACATAAGCCATTTTACTGCAGGCCTGAAAACAACGGCTGCATAGGCATCACACTGCACGACAACTTACACAATGGCAGCCAAATAATGCCCGGCTTCCAGCACAAGATCCACACATGCCCACAGTGTGTCACAAAGATCAGCTGACAGATAAAATCCTGTCCCACCCTCTAATCAAATAACCGCCTGGTTGGCACCTTGCAGATTGCAGAGCACACACATAGTTGTACCAAAGGGGTATTGTACAGGCATAACATTACTTTTATTACATGCAAAGACCCCCTTCAATGAGCTCTGCTGCAAGGGTCCATCCAGAGAGGCAGAAAGCAGGAACAATCAGGGAGGTAGCGGATTAAGCATGCAAAGGTTCAAACTAAGTAATCAGAAGCACAGTGCTGCAAAAGCACCTGATAACAGAAACCTAAAGCAGACAATAACACAGTCAGCATTGGCTCCTGATGGCTGCAAATGTACTAGAGCAGCATCAAAGCTGCATTGCAGCTGTCGCCATCCAACTGGACTCTCATTGTCTCACTTTGTTGCCATGCAGAGACAATGCAGAGAACTGGTATACAAGTGTGCAGCAACAAACTCAAGCATGTAGGAAACCCATATGTAATCAACAGTTGAACCCCCAAAGGTTCCAAGAGTATTGCCAGCCGTGCTGTGGCAGCTGCAGAGCAATTATTTGGAAATTAAAACCATCATGGGCTCTGTAAGACCACATCAGGAGCCCGATTGATGCAAAGGAGAGGTTCTATGGCCCACATTCTTAATTCTGCTGCTTGAGTTGACTCCCGAGTGCCCAACAAACGCAGCGTTACATCAATAGTAACCCCATCTCCATTACAAAGTCAGAAGGCAACCATGTGATATGCATGCAGAACCCAGTGATCATCTCATGGGTCTAAGCACAGTCGAAGCAGTCCAGGACAGCTCCATCTATATACCAAGAGTCCGATCCCCCCATCTCAGCACACCCATAACATGCCCGAACAGCAGTCCTTCTCACTTGCCTTCCATGTGCAGCAACTAGGCCAGCACACACATTAGCTATCTGTATGCCACAGTCCATCTCACAAAATCCAACAAGGCCATTCGCTGGGTACAACACAACGGCAAGTCTGCTGCTGCCACATCTCCTTAGCATTCTGCGAGGGTAATCTGATCATACTACCAGATTTACACCACCCATGTTACTGCAGGCCAGATTACAATGGATGCACATACTCTGATTGCACTACACCTTCACATGGACAAGAGATTGCCCCATGCTCTCAGGCATCCATTATGCACAGCATCAAAGGAAGCATATGCAACTGTCAGCATCCATCCCTGCCTTGCTTTTGAAGCAGAGTGTGCAGGTAAGCATTTTCCCTCCTGCAATTCAGGTTGCTGCTATATGTACATGCCATCAGCTCTTCTGAAGGAGTGTGGTACTGCAAAAAAATACATGTATGTATCATGGCCCCAAGGCTCTCTTCAATTAATGCGAACCGCCACACACGCAAACGACCCCAATAGAACATTTCCACCCATTACTGCATGTGGGAGGAGGCTGTACCAGGAGTGAGGATTCTATAGCATCCCGTGCTATGGGATCCTTACTCCTCCAGAATGCAGATCCTATAACATCCTATGCACGCTGTGTGCAGGATAGCGCAGAGCCCAACACTTATCAGAAAGTATTAAAGATGCTTTCCCGTACAGACACAGAAAAGCCAACCCACCGCTGGCACTCACTGGGTGCTTTGATACCTGCATTGAACATCCAGAAGCTCACCCTGCAACCCCACTCCCCTGTAGACACATACACCTCAGAACGTATGCATACCCAATCTTACCAGATAAGAAATTAGCCCACTCTTGAACTGCATCATCAATGGCCACAATAATAAGCCTGCTCTGCTCCTTTCTTTGCTCCGCAAAGAGCCTTTCGATTTCCTTTGCAGATCAAGATAGCAGGAACCTCTTGTATCACCTAGTTCATCCCTGTGCTCCCCTGCTCATGAGGGCTGCTCGCTTGTCAGGCCTGTCTGCCACCTGCTCGAAAGCCCCTACCAGCTCTAACCTCCCAACATCAGCGGTTGCATTTGGATTGGTGCCACAGACAACACATGTACCATTGCCCGCCTGTGCGAGGGACTCCAGGAACCTCCTGTCTACATTCCTGCCATACCCAATAACATGAAGAACTGGAGGGTTGGGAAGCCGACTCATGGTCTGCTGCAGGTTCCGCAGTGTGGTGGCCTGGTTCCAGTCACCAGAGTCTGTGAGGAGAATGATGACGGGCTTGGGAGCATGCAGCTGCCTAGGCATCTGCGTCTGCTCAAGCAGGTTGAAGGCGGCCGACAACCCACACCAGAAATTTGTGCCACCACGAGGTACGCTCTGCAGTGAAAGAAGGCATATGGCCTCAAAGGGTTGAATACTTACTGGTACCTCAAGTCAGGTAACTATGGCCAGCTGCTACTTTGCCCAAGTTATGGTCTATAAAGTACGTTTCAGGCCAGCCAACAGCCACTGGCGCTATTACACCGTAACTCATTTATTACTTTCTGTTTGGCACATCAGCAGTGAAAGGGGATGCATACGGAACACCTAATTGCAGCATGTAGAGCAGCTCCACGACACCGTACGCAACAATGTGCACTTGAGACACCCCTTATCATCCACAGTACAGCGGGTACTGGCTAGCACATGTACCTCATAACAGAATTAAGAAAACATCCTTGCACTCGCAGCACTTCATGTGAAGCAGCACTTCTCGATATGCGAAGTGCACAGAATGATGGACTTTGCTGTATGGGGGCTAACAACCTCCCTCGGTGTGTTCTCTCACCTTCTCCATGACGCTCTGCAGCAGCACCTCTACAGCACCATATCCAGCAATGCTTTGCTGCTGGAACACTACTTCTGCCTGCGTGTCAAACGTGATATAGCTGACAATGTCCTGCGGGTTATTACTTCTGCGCATATGCATGTACGCCAAGGAAGCCTCACACACCACACCAGCCATGCAGTCCAGCCCAGGGAACTGCCGCAACAACGTCTGCACAAGTGGATTGCCAGGCCTGACAGACCGATCACTCATGCTGCCTGATCTGTCCGGGACAATGATGGTGTGGTAGCAACCATGTTGCCCACCGGTGTGGCTGCACGTGTAGGCATGACCACCTGCTGAGATGCACTGGATGTTGGCCGAAGGAGGGGCAAGCGCTCTTGCTTCCTCCAGGGATGTGACAGGTGGGTGCCACAGGGGCAGCACACAGCGGGGCAAAGGGGTCCCTGCAGAGATGTAATGGTCAGTGACGATGATAATGACAGTTCCTAACCTTGCCAATGCTATCCTCGCCGTGGTACTCACAGCCATTGTTCTGCTCTGCTCTGCATAAACTAGAGAGCTCACATGCCATATTAACATAATGAGGCAGCCAAGCCATGGGATGCAGCGAGCATGCAACACTGCTGATTTGTCCAGGTGATTGATTGCCAACCATCTGTGTTTGGCAGACATAAAATGTATCACTGTATGGTGTAGCTGCAATGACTAGGCATATGACATGGCACGATACGTAGCCCCAATACAGCTGGATTCACATTGGGGTCATTTGAAGACAGCAAAACCAACCAAGAACGGTGTTACACTCTGCCTGAGTAACATGATGCTAACTTACCATTCCTTTCATCCTCTTCATGTGCAGTGCTGGCGCATGCTGCCCCACACATCCTAAACTCTCTCCTCTGCAGGTCACTGCATGGATCATTGAAGCCGATTGCCTCCCAATAGGCATCATGGGTAAGCTCATCTTTGGCCACTAATGCATCTCCTGGCTGGTCACTGCTGTATGTCACTGTGGCATGTCTCCTGCCTTGGCCTCCGATGTTGCAGTTGTAAGGGTCGCAGGGCAGGACATGTACATGGCCACGCCCGCAGGTGCTGCAGAACGAGTCACAGGTCTCAGCTGAGCCAGCTTCTCCACGGACATACTGGCGCTCCCCAATGTCAATGTCTGCAGACTGGCTGGTGTCCGAGACGAAGAAGGTGTGCCGCATGTTGCCTGCAAATCCAGCATATAAACAACATATCAGACCATACCTTGTACGCCCTATACCATGTCGTGTCTCTTATAGCATTTTCTATTCTGGGTAATTTTTGTCTCAGGAGTGCGAGCGGCTACACGAGGGGTATACCTGACCAAGAGCATTAAAACGGTGGTTCTGAATGCAGTGCACTTGATGCCATGTAAACCTAGTGCAGCCCAGATGGTGTTCAAGGGTGTGCGGAGTGTAGATTTAGATGCTCAAGGGTGGCTGACTTAGGCTGCTAAACCTGAACGCTGGTAAGATTTTCATGTATTCGAGATAGATCGGGCAGGTGGTGGTAGCTTTGCTCCGCCTTAGGCAGTGATGGCATTCTCCCGCAGTTTCAGCTCTTGTACTTACCATGCTGGGTGTCATGGGGCCCTGTGTGCCCATGGGGCAGGGTGCAGCGGTACCCACAGTTAGGGCATGGCTGACCACAGAAGTGTGCCACATCTGCATCCGTGGAGTGACTGCATGGTCCCTCATGTGACAGCTGACCCGCTAGGATTGAGTGCACACACTTGTGCCTGCAGACCAGTCAAAATGGAGACAGCAGCAGCAAGACCTCACTAGTACAGCCAGTGCCTCAACATCTTGACAAACGCCAGACAATCAACTCAGCTCACGTTCTCCAAAGGCTGAAGCTCTGTAGGGGCTATTTTTTGCCCTATCTTCAAGAAGCTTGTCAAACAGGACGAATTCTAGCAACTGGTGCTATCGGCAAGACTCCAAGTGAGAGCATGGAATGTCTATCCAAAATAGTATGCTTCTCAGTTCTGCAATCCCCTGCAAGATGTCCAGGGAGTTGTTAAGCCTTCTTTTGCTGTGGCTCTACATTGAAAGCTGGCCTGAAGTGGAAGTAGCGGATTAGCAGGAATTGGAGGCACAAGGGCACAATACTAACACACCCACATTCCCCTCTTGCAGAGCAACCTTGTAGCAGTGCATGATTGCAAGCAAGCGAGCAAAAGTCCACATAATCCTCTAAGAGATGGGTTAGCTGCTGCCACCCTGTGCTTACCTTACACACATCTGTTCTGTCACATGGTCATATTCAAAGGTCCCCCGCTGACCTTGCCAGGTCCGCCTCTCTCGCCTTAGCTCAGAACGGATCTCACACAGTCCCTCAATGCTGCACATGTGGGGGCAGGGGTGGCTGTTGCTGCACAGATGCACTGCTCCGTCCTGCTCAGCATGGAAGTGGTCTGCACAGCTGCAGGGGAACTGGCAGAGCTCGCATGTTTCAGGGCAGCCCCTGTTGCTGCACTGGTGGCGCTCTGAGGGGTCATGGCCATATGGCAGGGTGCACATCTGGCCGCAACTGCTCAGGCTGCAGGTAGAACCACACAGGTGTACACGGGTGCTGCATTCATGGGATCCTTCATGACCAGGAGGCAGCTTGCAGCGTCTCGCACAGTTGCCAGAGAGGTTGTAGAGTGCACAGTCCATGCCACACTCATGGGTGGGGTCACCACAGTTGTGAGCTCCTGGGTGCCCAGCAGGCTCATGGCAGGGCGCCAGGTAACAACCCAGACCACCTGCAGCAGCCCCTGAGATGCAGCAAACAAGCAGGCATACACCCTTAACAACCGAGCATGGTTTGCAACGGTAGTATGAAAGGGCGTAAGCATATGTCTGCTTGCAATGCAAGAGTGTTGCAGAGGGCACTGGAGACAGACTGCTGACTGAGGTGATTGCTTCCCATCCTGCTGGTATAGTGAAGGTTAAACGAGCTAGAAGAGCTCTGCACTGTGCTGCAGTAACCAGAAGGCCCTCTGCACCCAACCTTGCCTTTCCATATCTTCTTACCTCCCTGCATGCAGTAGTGGCACGTGTGGGGACACTTGTGGTTACCCAGGCAATGGTGCTCATCTGCATGGCCCCTCGGAAGCAGGCACGGAATGTAACAGTCATTACACTTCATGCTGCAAAGGGTCAACCCAAGCTCCACCTGGTCCATCAGCGCTGATGCAGTGGAGCGCAGCTGATTGGCTGCAGGGTCCTCCAAGAAGTACCTGCAGATCCACCAGAATAAAGGTTGCTGCACGCGAGAGATGGCCAGAACTAGATATCCATAAACTGCCTTTGATCATGAATAGTGGTGCAGTTGCGCATACGTAAGCACTTGCCAAGAAACGTAGAACTTCCATGCATTCTGCAGACTGCAAGCTTTTGCGTTCTGATTGCCCACATCTGGATGGTGGAAGCCCACTCACCCAGACCCACATAGGACAGACTGGTAGGGATCCATAATCCTGTCGACGTGCAATAAACAACCATATGCTGGAGACCAACACACACAATTCCATTTAGTGGCCCTTGCTCTCTTGTCTGGTTGCTCATAGGATTCACTAATCATCTCTCTGCAAGCTGAATGTGTGGACATCAATGCGCCAAGACGCTGGACCAGGAAGTGATGGCAGCAGGGTTCTTCATGCACCTGGAGAGGAAGATAACTTCTTGGTAGATGGTGACATGTCCTATTTATTTTACTGTCCTGCATGGAAAGCGCACTATTCCGTGAATAGCAGCAGTATAGGATAACTCGCTTACCGCATGTTGTCGTTTGCCCACTGGATGACACGTTTGCGCCGTCTCTCCACCAGAGCCTCAAGGAATCTTTGGAAGTTCTCCATCAGCAGGTGATGGTCTGAACCAGCTGGCCCAAAGCATGGGAAGTGCTTCTGTAACACTGCAAGAAGCTGCTGAAGTGCCATGCGCTGCCCATCTGCACCATGGGCTATCAGAAGCAGCCCTGTGTCAGGAAGGTCCAGCTCAGCTGTAAGCCTAACGGACTGCTGAGTAGAGATGGATGCTGCTGTTGATGCTGCTGAGGTGTCTGCTGAGCTGCTTGAGGAGCTGCTGCTGCTGCTTGCATGATTGCTGCTAGAGCTAGCATCCTCACTGTTTGCCATCCCACATGATAGAGCAGCAGGCAGATCTGAACAGCAGGGTGCTGCAGCCCCTACTGCTGCTGCCACAGTAGCTGCACAGAGCCCCTGGCTACCCTGAAGGCTGGTACCATGTGATGCTGGGACAGCTGCCGACAGTAGGACCTGAGTACTTATCAGCTGCTCTCCAGCACATTCCTCTGAAAGGGCCGAGTCCTCCTCAATACCAGGAGTGGTTGCAGCAGCAGCAGCTGGAAGCTGATAACCCCCCTCTTCCCCAAACTCGCGTTGTTCCTCTGCATTGATATGTGCTGCCGTCTGCCTGCGCTCCTCTAAGCACCTTTTTGCTGTGCTCCTAGATACACTGACTTCAAAGCTGAACAGCCCAGAGTCAGGTATCACCCTACGTAAGTCCATAACCAACAACTGCTGCAGCTGCTCTGCCACCACCTGCTGCCCAGGCTTTAGGTCGTCCAAGCAGCCTCCTGCACATGCCTGAGGTAGGTGGTGCTCCAGAGACTCAAACTTGGACCGGATCTGGTCCCTATGGATAGGGGTCCAGTCCTTGTGGCTGATCTTGGCAAGGAGGGTCCACAACAGCTCTGCAAAATGCAGGGGGTGGTTGTAGTTGGGGACTGATGGGGCAATTAGGTGCTGGGCAAGCTCTGATAGTTGACTGTAGAACCTGCTATCTTCTGGGTAGGGGAAGTCCAGCAGGTGCACACCCCCATGGTACAGGTTGGTGATGAAGTTGTCATTGCTTTGCACCAGCTCTTGGAGCTTGACAGTGAACTGCATGGAGAAGGTTGATTCAAAGGAAGTTAGGGGGAGCTTAGTGGTCAGCCAATGCTATTTCTTTGTGCCAAGCTCGCCAAGCCACACCTTTCCAGGAGCATATGTAAATGCAAATGATTTTGACAGGCTCCTTGAGATAGCCAGTGCGGTGCTGTGAACTGCAACCAAATCACCTCTGAAAAACAACCTGCTCCAAAAGAGTGCTATGCTGAGGGAGACCGTCTGGGCTGGTACATAAGCAAATAGTACCATTTAACAGAGCGCTGCAACCCAAACAAGGGGCCCTTCACAAGAGGAAGCTGACATAGCTGGAGCAATGCGGACTCGTGGACATGGAGCAGTGGCTGCAGTTCCACAGTCCATGAACATGAACTCTGCTGGTAATTCATCTGGACTGCAGACTACAGCTTATCTTGAGCCACATGTCACATCCCACTGCTTTAGAGACGCATGAGAGAATGACTTTGCTAATACAGAGATGGTTCATGTACCCTCTGATAACCCAACATACCTCTGCTTTGACACCAGCAACAGCGCTCTCCACGACATCCTTCAAGCAGAAGACAATATCACCATTGAAGACCTTCCCAACTGCCGCACCTCCACACATTGCCCGCACTTTTGGTGCACCGAGGTTGAACCTCTGCAGGGTCTGGCATGTGTTGCGGTCAAAGGTGAAGTGGGTTTTGTAGAGAGTCACATTGGTGATGGCAGCACTCAGCAGGGACAAGAGCATGTCCTCGCTCTCTGTCCTCTCCCAGCTGCCCAGACCCTCAAAGTCCATAGCAACAAGCAAGCACGTCCTGCCATCAGCTAGGCAGTACTTCCTGGTTGTCATCCAGCAGCCATCCGTGCATCGCCCACCTACCATACACATAGCAAAGGTGCCAGAACACGCATCAAGAAGAGGTCATGAACGAATGAAGTACCGGTAACATGCAAACTTATTCTGTGTTGAGATTGCCAGCGCACAACCCACGATCTAAATGAATAGTACTGCTGATAACTACATGGTGAAATTTCAATCTGCAAGACCTGAGCCACTCCCTAAGAATGAGCGCAGATATTGGACCCAGGCAGAGTTGCATTAGGTTGGTAATGTGAGTGCGTTCACACCTGGGATGCACACTGACCACCATAAGCTAGGCCCCTGCATAGCGCCTACACAGTAAGCAGAAGAAGCTTAGTGTCATAATGCAAACTTAATCCACCTACCTGAGACATCAAAAAAGCTGCCAACTAGGTGATTCTGCTGGAAGCTCTTTCCAATGCTCTGGCTGCCCATGGAGCTGATAGTGATAACGGGCAGCTGCATCTGAGCTGAAGCATCACTTGCACTTGCACCGTGAGAAGCTGAAGCTGCTGCAAAGACCAGATCATACACACCAAAGCTGATCTTCTTAGCCACCTGGTTGACATTCGTGTCCTCCTCTGACAAGCACAAAGGCACGCCGTCTGACATAGGCCACAAGGTGTTGCCCTCGCAGCGGCAGATTTGCAAGGGGACCAGCATCATTGCAGACTCCAGCCAAGCACCCAAACCCACGGAGACCCGAGAAGCCACAATCTCAGATGGGACCTGCCAGCCCACACGGACATCATGGGTGAAGATAAACCCTTCGAAGGGTTTCCGAGTTTTCTTTTGAACGTTCTCCCACACCCGGCAGATGTAATCATTAACACGGCTGCAGATGGTGGTGCTGCTGCTGCTGCTGCTGCTATTGTCTTGAGCGCTGCTGGGCTGATCAACTAGCACCACTAGCCTGGTTGGGGAGGGTGCATACCCTAGGCCAGTGACCGCAGGAAACTTCTCAAAGCTTGTATGAAGGTAATCAAGCATCGCATTAGCTGCTGAAGGACTGCTGTTGCTGCTAGAGCTGCTTCCACTCCTTTGGCTCTGGTCTCGTAAGATGTTTGATTGGCTGAAGTTGGTAACCTGGACCAGAACCGCCTGATACTGAACTGCTGATGATGCTGTTCTTGCGGAAGCACTTTGGCTCTGGACACAGTCCCAAGCTACCAGCTGTGTCTGATCTCCAACGGCTGCAAGGCTGAAGGCAGCAGCAGAGCTAACACCAGGCAGATAAGGGCCGAGCGGAACGGGGTCTTGGATCGATGACAGCAACGGCTTGCCTGCTTCTAGCTCCAAGCTATAAGCATGCAGCACCCACTGTCCAGATTGGGAACCATCTGCTGCAGCTCCCCCTTCTACACAGAACCCTGCTGCTGCGCCTGCCGAGCTACTAGCACCCTGCTCCCAGCAGAGAACTGCGAGCACAGATCCTCCTGGGCCCGGCAGCAGGTGCCGGGGGCCATCTGAGGGGGGCAGCTCGAGATCAGCAGGGCGAAATCGGCCGTTGCTGTACAAGCGGCACGTGCCAGCAGCCACCATTAGGACCTCTTTACGCCCGGGCACCAGCATTGCCTAGGCACAGAAAGGAAATGAAGTACTGTGGGAAAGTGCGCATTGTGTGTAGCATGCTATTCATCCAGGGCATTGAACTTACTGCAAACAAGCTCTTGTGCAGCACACAGGATGGTGTGCTGCACTGCAAACAGAATATGGAACAGGAAAGGGCACCTGCATAAAAGCGGTATCACTGTGGACTGATTTATCACCTACTGCAGAGTGAAACTGCTGTTCATGATATGCACACTTTGGCAGATGTTCAAGGATTTGCGAATAAAGTGATGCCAAGCAAATGTTGTCCTTCCTCTCTACAATGTTCTGCTGTATATAGCAAGGCACACGCGTGGCTGTAAAGCACACCATATGCAATCAAATACTGCAAGGTAGATAATACTTCAGAAGCGTATATATGTAAGAACAATGCCACACTGCCAGCTGCCTCATGTGTGCGGGATTGATATGGCCTGAACAATGCTCAGAGCATATCAATCCTTGCTTCAGAAGCACCAGACAGTTTTTACTGCACAACCATGTCAGTAAAGTGTCCTGCATTAGCACGCTGCAGGGGTATGCTTAGTGAAGATACATACTCGAGGCACAGTTGAACATTAGTGATAGTTACTCTTACCATGTCCATTTAAGGCATGTAGCTCTCATACTTAACCTCATCTACTTTGCGAGGCAGGTTCTGATAATGCTCATCAAACAGGTACAGGGAGGCCAGCTTATCGTCTGCTGAATCCAGCATCAGCAGGCGAGTTGCTGGATCAAAGGATGCGCCTGTGAGAACCTTCCGAAGTTCCAGCACACATGCACTCTTGGTGAAGGGTACGCGGTGGTTTCTGTGTGAGACATAGATGAATGTCCCGGGAGTGGAGCCATTCGTCAGCCCGGACACCACATACAACACTGTGCCTGCACGTGTTGCTATTGGTTGCGCAAGCAGCAGCTGCTGGTTTGGGGAGAGGCTGAACTGCACCACTTCGTCAGCCTCAGCTGCTGCAGGAGGAGGAGCAGCAGCAGCTGAGCTGGACACTTCAGTGCCAGAAGCAGTGACTGCAGCAGCTGGTGCGGCCAGCAGCTGAAGCAGCTTGTACCGCTGGGCTCCTGACTGATGCTGCTGAGCAGCGTACTCAAGGCGCGACTGCGCTGGGCGCTCGACTGTTCCGCACCCGTCGTCACTAAGCACCGTTTTAGGATCGTCTTCTCTGTAGCCTGTTATGGTGGCCGTCAGAGAGCCGGACTTAGCCACAGCAGCACACTGCTGTTGCACCGCTTCTACAAGCCTGGATACCTCCCCTTGGAAATATTCCTTGACAGACTTGCGCTGGTTGATATATGCTGCTTGCATCTGCTGCAGCTGACATGCACCCCTGATCTCCTGCTGCTTTTTCAAGTCGTTAACCCGGATGCTGATTTGATGCTTGACGATAAGCGGCATGATGCTCTGCTTCAGCTGATCTAGCTCCACCGGCAAGGTTTGCCATTCTGAAAGCCGTGTCCTAGCTGCAGCAAGCCACTTGCCTTTCTGCCTTCCAGGTGATTCCACACCGGGCAAGAGGCCAGTCACCTTGGAGTACCACTTAAACCCTACTCTAGCTGCCTCGTGCAGCATTTCGTCAGCTGTGTACTCAAGCAAGACATTCATCACCGTGCTAGACACCTCTGGAGGTAGGGGCAGCGTGAGGGGGAAGAGGTTGGGCAGCTGTTCGAAAAGGACCATTTTGGGTACGTCCTTCCACAAAACATCTGCAAGCGCCAGCATGAAAGGGACCTCTACAAGTGCTCCATCCATGGCTCGCTCGAAACTGCGGGACGCATCCCACAAGGTGTACCCTCTATTGTGCAGCTCACTGGTAACCCCCCAGAGCTGTCCCATTGGATGCCCATCTCCAGGTCTATACTGCAACTGCACAGTGCCACCTCTGCCAGATGGCTGGAGTGGAGGTGACACATTGCTGCTGCTGCTGTTGGTGCTGCCCTGTCTGCTGCTTGACATGACAGCAGTCCATCCAGCAGCCACAGCCCCCAGTGCTGACGTCCAGGCACAAACCTCGAAGCTATGCCGTTCTGCCAGGCCAGTGCGCAAGGCTGCGTAGCCACCTCTAAAATCCTCCGCGTACCGCTCGACAGCCGCCCCCAACTGCAAGATCATACCCTCCCAACCCTGGCCTGCTGCGCAAAGGAACTGCACACATGGCAGCTTCAAGATGTCTTCAAGGGTCATGGCAACACCGTCGTCAGCCAGCTTCTTCAAACGCCTGAAGAATCTATCTGAGAAATCCAGAGCGTACTGCTGCTGGAGCTGCTGCAACTCCGCTGGTAGCTGCCCCTTTGCCACAGAGAGGGTGTGGCGCACCTCCACCAGCTTAGGGTCTTCTGGCCAGGAGACTAGAGCGGTGGGAGCTGCAGTGCTGCTGGTCTTATAGGGCAGGAGAAGGAGTTGGCCGGAGGAAGGAGATCCGACCACCTCTGCTTGGCTGGCACCGAGCACCTTGAGTTCGAGCTCCTGGTTGGTCTGAGTGACAAGTCGGAAAGTTGTTACCTTGCCGCGGTTCTGACTGCCAAACGGATATGCTTCCCCCCTAAAGTCTGCGGCTTCATGGTCAGATAGGACCAGCAGCAGATCAGAGCAGAGCTCAAAGCTGTAACGGAGGTAGCTGTTGAAGGTCTGGCTGCTGGTGGGGCGGGTGAAAGCTGATTGGCTGCCTACGACTAACACGTAGACTTCCGCACTGCTCTGCTTATGCCTAGGCCTCCCCTTCTGAAGTGCTGGTGCCCAGATGGTTATGCCAGGCTGAAGTTCGTGCTGCCCATCAACCTCGGTAAGCTGCGCTGCTAGCCGGGATGGCATGCTGCACTGCTGAGACAGGTACCGCACGATGTTGCTGCTGGTGCCGAGGATGCCGATACAGCGGAGGTTCGGGCAAGCTTTGTCGAGAGCTTCAAAGGTGATGCCCTCATTCAGCAGAGAGCTGCTGCTACCTGGGGCTAGATCCTCCATTAGGCGCACATAATGCTCCTTGAATGAGAGGATCTTGGGCACCAGTTGACCGCTCTGGTGCTCCTGCTGCTCACCAATGATGGGATAGAGGCCCTTTGGGGAGTTCAGAGGCAACCCCTTCAGCTTGCTCCTTGCAGCAGAAGAACCCATAATGCTGCGGTAGTGCAGGGCATCTGCCTCATCCTCATCTTCAGAGTCAAGGACTGGAGCAACCATGGACAAAAGACTGCCACCAGCAGCAGCAACATCAACAACTGATTCAGTTGCTGCTGCTGGTTGAGACGCTGGTGCTGCCGCTGCTACGATCATACCACTGCTGCTGGTGCCACCAGCTGGGGAGATGCAGTCAGCAGCAGCAGCAGATGGAGCACTTTCAAGCCAGGTGTCTGCTGCTGCCTGAGCTGCTGCTGCATGAAGGCTGGCATTGCCAGAGGATCCGCTGCTACTACTGGTTGCGAACCCGCTGGTGTCAGTAGCAAGCTGAATTCCGGCCCCACTACCCACGGAGAACCCACTGAGAGTGCTGACCCTGCTTAGCTCAAGACCAACAGATGTTGCTTCTGCAGATTGCGCGCTTGCAGTGCATGGTGGAGCCATGGTTGGTGAAAGCCTTGCAGGCAACCCAGCACCACATGGCAGGAGATGTGGTAGGTTTTGCGGGGTAGGTGCTCCATCTGGCTCAGCAGGCTTCCACAAGGCTACGCTCCAAGGGTCAGTTATGCTATCCTGCGATTGGAGAAGAATAGCAGGCGTGGACATTAGACCATAGCAAATGACCTATGTCTGCTTCACATGTCACTGTTTTATACTGCCTGTTGTGCATGTTAGGCATGGTACATACATCGGTTCGCATCTATGGATGCTGCAAAAACACAGAAGCACATAAGAGCCTCATGCAAACCACTGCATACAGCACCAAGCAGTGATACCATTCGCCCTCCAACCTGCTTTCGAGAATGATACTGTGAGTCCCTAAGATCGGATTGAGGTCGCTTTGTGACAGTGGAAAGACTATCCCACCCTCGTATTACTCGGATGGCTCATGTTGGTACACTTTGGCTTTTGTTCGCATCCCAACGTTCCTTACCAGGTTGCTGAAAGAGGGCTTGCAGGGTAGAGAGCCAAGCACTGGTTCTGGTACTGCTGGTGGGCTGGCCCTCGAAGCTGGCCTTGAGTGAAGGCCTGCACGATTGAAGACAAGCCTGTGTGAGAAGTCCTCAAGCAGTTGGGCGTGAGACACTGCTGTTCACACATCATGCCTATAATCCGTCCCAAGGAAACAGCCTTGAGTTACATTGTTATGCCAGCAGGCCCTGGCTTCATGCAGCTCCTGTGGGGTTTGGTGGCCGCGGACGACCGATGAGGGTCATCGGTGTCGAAGAACCGGATGTTCAGTGTCCGCCAACCGGTCTTGGTAGCCGGCTGCAGCACAAACTTAATCGTGGAGAGCACAGCTGCATGTGCTTAAGCGGCATGTGGCTTGAGGCAGTCAAAAATGTCAATATATATTGGCGGTGACTACTTGGGTGACTCGGAACGGTGGTTGAAACAACCAGAGGTAATAAAACCCTCTTGGGAACATTAGGGTTTTATTACCTCTGAAACAACTGTCGAACTGTCGAACCACTTCGGCCTAGAGAACGTCTCTACATCGTAATGGTATGTTTTACACAGGTAAAGCAGCAGTGGTGCAAGAAGGGGAGTCGAATAAAAGTCATGGGCAACTGCAGTGATGCTGGCAGGTGTTGTTTCAACCTTTGCTTAGCTCTGACTTGGACTTCTGCCTGTGATCATGTGCTTAGCTCTGACTTGGACTTCTGCCTGTGATCATGTACCAAAACATGCACTCTATGCAGATGGTCAATGCATAAGTGATGGCGCTGTGGGCATCATGTAGAGCCCAACCATTATATGCGTCCAGGGCAAGTAGTAATAAGACTAGAGGCCCCTAAGCACTGCATATCTGTTGAGCAGCAGCATGACCTTGAGGCCATATACTTACCTGTAAAGGAGTCAGCAGCAGATGTGGAAAACACATTTGAGGATGGCTCCGGGCAGGTGGACTCGTGGGAGACGCAACCAGTGGCGATGGTAGCAGCTGCTGATGCCTGATCATGCCAGCCGCCATTGCCAGGCCTGGAACCAGTTTTGTTGTCAGGACCGGAGTATATTGCTGAAGCTACTTCTTGACTTGCTGCCAAGTACGCTGGCATTCGCAACTCTGGCCCAACCTGCATTTGAAGAGCACTCAGTAGTTGAGGAGCTCCATTTCGCACATGTGCAGCCTACACCATTGAATGTGCGTACGAGCATGTGGGTGTCACCTTGTTATGGTCAAATCGAGCAGTTCACATTGGGCTATACTGGACAATCCACCCTCTCTTCTGCATCAGTCTTCCTCTCCATAAGAATGCCATACAGAAGACGCCGTCCCCATATCATAGGTGAAGTTCCAGTGACGTATTCTACCAAGATAGTACTATTCTATGAAACAATCATCCTTCATGCAGTGAGACATGATAGCCGTAAAGTAACTTTGCAAGAGCTCCTTGTTTTCTTCTAGATCTGCATTGCTCGGCCAAACAAACTTTGGTGGCAGAGAAAAATCTAGAGTAAGAATCTGGCAGGCATCGTGGACATGACAGTGCATACCTTAGCATCCCTGCTGATTGCACAGCTCTCAAAAATGTTGGGCAAACTGCCTGTGGCTGCAGAGGCTGGAGGCCCATCATCATTGATGCCTGGAGTGGAAGAAAGCCTATTGTTGCTGTCACTCGAGGCAGGACAAGGTGTACTATGCTGGCAAATCGCGGACGATAGTAGTACGGTCTGCTTGGTATGGTTCCTGTGGGTGAGCCATCTCCTAAGCAGGCCAATAACCACTCCCAGAGCTACTATGAGCAACAAGGAGGGCTCCATAAGGCTCTAATCCTTACACCGGACAGGAGCTCAGCTGGGCCTACATGAACTGTGCCTGCATGAAGCAAAGAGAACATAAACAAACCGGTAAGCACAGATGCTGAGAGATGCGCAGAGATACCCGTCAGTTGCAGTCCCTGTTCCTCAATATACTTTACTTTGTACATGGATGGCAGGTTTGTTCTGCATGCAATACGCCTGCACATGGAAGTACATGGGAGAACACATGGGAGATCACACACGTAGCCCGATAGAGTGAGGGAAGCTGATTGATAAGCATGCTAGGAACTGCGATGGCATCCCTTGCAGCACCAACTGAGATAGATGGGAGTTCTGGGAACTACTGAAACAGCCTACCAAAGTGCACCCGCATCCTTTTCAGCTTTTTGGGGAATTGGTCTGCATGTGATACAAGATAACTTCTATAAACCCCCTTGTATACTACATAGTAGATCACATGCGAATCGATTCTTCCCATTGGAAGAATCATACTGTGCGAACTAGGTCAGTATGTTTCTATACAACCTATCAGCTATTGGGATTTATGGCAGATGTGGGCTAAACAACCAAAAAGTCCGTCTAGCTTTGCCCAGGCTGGTAGATTGGGAGTGCACCGGACTGCAAGTAGACTCTATTTGAATGACATGGCAGCCGAGCTGCGGAGTCCGAACGAAGTGAACAGCAGGGTTGAGTGGTTTGTAGCTTGATCTCTCCCTGGGACAATGCAGGGCATGCGGCTTACCTTGTAGACACTGCTTTGGGGTTCGAGATGCTACTCCCCATTGATCGAGGGCCAGAGTATGTGTTCTAGTGAACACTCTGCTGGGTCAGCAAGAATAGCAAGTCCCACGTGTTTGTGTGGCTCACTCAGGGTTGATGGCGTTTGGCTTGCATCCTTGCACAAGCTAAGAGGGTCTGGCACTTCTCTTGTGCTGAAGCAATCCAATCTTACCCGTGATCCGATCCCGGAGACCTAACGCTTGCAACCGGCGACCGAGGTAGTTCAAGGAGTGGCCGACCGTCCTTAGCGCTAACTTACCTGCGACGCGGCCGGCTGGGCGACCATCTTCGCATATTTACATTGGACGGACGGTCGCCGAGGCATGGCGGGGTCCCAGTTGCCTTCTGTGTATGTCCGTGATCTGCACGTGATCTCGCGGAGGTGCATGCCCAGCACCCCGATCCAGAGATCTACCCTGTCAAACTCTGAACGCCTTTGTTACTGCAGCCCCTGAGAAGAGGTGCGGCAAGCTCTCCAATCAACTCCTTCTACTAGGACAAACCCTCAGTGCCGTCCCAGCATCGTGGGTCCGGGCTGCAGTGGACGAGGGGAAGGTGCTTGATATTGTCAAGCTGGTTGACTCCCTACTTCAGATAACTTGAAAGCCACGTTGGTCCAATACTACCCTCTGATCAGCGGCCGGCACCGGTCAGCCAAGAGACACACGGTAAGGATACGATGCTCAGAGCCCGGGCTTCAATCCTGTGCTCAACGTCTCTGGTGCTCAGTGTCTTCTGTGGCATACCAACCTGATTTCGGCACTGTCCTCGACCTGTCAAATTGGATTTTGGAGATAAGTCCCTTCGACCTTTGTGCCCACAGACCGACCTGAGTTTGCTGAAGCCACCTTGTATGCTCAGGAGTTGATCTGTAGCAGTAACCAACGTCAAGCCAATGTTAAGGGAAATGCTCACAGTCTGCTGACCAACCCACAGCAAGCCTCAACTTACAACATCATATGTCTGGCAGATGAGCAGATTGCAATGCAGAGACCATAATGCAAGTACAACCTGCTTGTTGTGCCTTGCTTGCTGCTGCTACAGATGGACTCAGAGGACACTTTACCCACTAGCAGGCATGCAAATGCCGACTCAGCAGGAATGTCTGCCACTGAAGACGAGACATGGTCTCTGGCAGGTAGTGACATTGCTGGACAAGAAGGCTCTGCCGGGTTGCCAAATGCATCAGGTAAGTAATTGAACTCAGATAGCCACTATACTGACGTTATTACAGCGGTATTTGCTCATAGCTGGATCAGATGGGTCCTACACAGGAAGGCACCCTCTCATAATGGCTCCTTTGTCCTTGACAGTAAAAGTCGTAACAAACACTGGCACTGCTGGCTGTGAGAAGTTGAGTCCGCTAGACATTACAATCTGCCGTGAACGTGAAGGCACTGCAAGGCTGCAGCATGACAGTGCAAGACATTGCAAGCCAGATCTGGCCCCTCCCACCTGTCACTGACCCTCTCCATCTGCCATGCAGAGATTTCTCATTTGCCAAATGCAAATGAGGAATCACGCAGCGAAGCCTCTGACACTGCAAGCACCGACAGCAGTCTCAGGGCTCACCATGTTTTAAGTGCAAGCCTCAATAAAAAGCCCCTCCTTAGCCCCATACAGGAGGATGACATACAGGCTGTCAGCCAGGCTGCTCCGCGGACTCCCATACCAGAGAAAGGTAGGTTCCGCTACAACTAGTCAATGAAGTCCTTGCCAACTTTGGCTCAGTTCACCAAGTATCCAGTCTTGCATTCGCAAATCTCACTTCTTTATCTGACTCATGTACTGGCTATTAGTTAGCTTGTGGCATGAGTCAAGCAGCAAGTCCTGCTGCTGGCTGGTACCGGCATTCTGCATTGTGTTTAGCCCCAGGCTGCAAAAATCAGACAATTGTTCTGACCACCCCTGTTTAGGTGCATAGACTGCCTCTCGTCACTATAAGAAATGGAGGCATGCAGAGGTTCATTTCATATGTGTTCTCTCCTCACGCTATCCAAGCCAACTGCAGACGTGCAAGAGCCTTTCCCTGCTTGTTCTTGCAGATGTGCATCTCAAGTTGCTCCTGGTGGGTGAAAGTGGACTTGGTAAGACAACTTGGACTGACCAGCTGGTCCGGAGCTATGCTGAGGGTGGTGCTCCTCTGAGTCGTGGCCATGACGGCAGCAGCTCCCGGATGAGTGACTTCCTGAGCAATCCAGATAGCCTACTGACCAAGATTGGCCCCATCAGGGCAGCAGATGGAAAGCTCAACATGCACATCAGCATACAGGTAGGGCACTATTCTGCCTGTGTGAAAGAAGGCGTGCTTACTCCCACCAGAGCTGAAGGAAGGAATGTATGATGCTGAGCTGTCAAACCAAGACAAAAGGCAGCCTAGCATGAGTGGCTGTGAAGTGGCTTTAGTAATCTGTTCTTAGTAATGTAAACCATTGATCAGACCTTGTGCTGTGATCTCGAAGGTTAACTGCCATTATTCTCCCCAGACCTGCAGCCTTGCACTGAAAGATGAACCAATATGAATGCATGTGAGTCTGAAAGCACCTAGCAATGGCCTCCGCTTGCTGTTTACGAGCCTTTGGAGACAACTACCGTAACGATGACATTCTTTGTGTCACAATCTTGCAGGATATGCCTGGGTGGGGTGATGACATAAATCTCAGCAGGTACCTTCACACAGTGGTGCAATACATCCTGGACCAGCAGAGGATGGACTATAATCGCTTCAAGGGCAACAGGTCCATCCCCAAACAGTATGCAGCTGGCTGCCTTGAGAACAGCGTGACAGTGTGCCTCTACTTCCTGCCACCTCATCGCTGCAAGCAGGTATGGGAGAAAGCAATGACCAGGCTTGCTGTAGATTGATGATTGTAAAGGACAGGTATAAGTAACCATACCACACTTTCCTGAACATAATTATAATAAATCAGTAATCTTCAACTGCAGCTAAAGTGAGCTGGTTTGTCAGAATGAATGGAAAAGCAGGCAAAGCCTTCCAGATGGATCTGAACATTATTTCTGCTTGACCACGCATTACCTTGGGCAGTATTGTAGTCAATAAGTCAATCTTCGATGCAGCATGCCATTCGGTGCTGTCTTTAGGCTTGCTGTTCACGATGCCTGTTGCATGCCTGCTACACTGTTACACAGTTGGATGCCTGCCACGCCTTTTTGACTCCTGGTGCTTTTGCTGCACTTCAGGTGGACCTAATCTTGATGTCTGCCCTGAGCAAGCTGGTGGTCCTGATCCCAGTGATTGCCAAGGCTGACTCCATGACTGCAGATGAGACCAACGCCTACAGGGAAGAGGTGCTGCAGCGCTACCTCAACCCAGGCACGTACATTCAGCGCACAGAGTCTATGTCAGGACTCACCATAGACCGCTTCACGTAAGTGAAATTGTCCTCTTGACCTGTTAGGCTTCCATACTTCCGGCAGTGAGGTCACTTTGAAATTGTGTTCACTAGGTACACCTGCAGCCATCTGATACCTGTTATTACATACTGTGTGCTATGTGGCAGTAGCTTGGACACGGGGCTTGTACTACATGCTTGAAAGTCTGAGTAGTTCCGGATCTGTTAGAGAAGTAGCAGATGCAAGGCTGCATCATGATGTTGGCTTTGGCACTCATTTCAAAGCAGCACAGACATTATAATGAGTAAGCCACCTCCTTATGCTGTACTGTGAGAGCTTGAACAGCAACGTACGCACTTGCTGCAGCTGAAGAAAGGTGGGTGATGATTGTTGTCAACTGATACAAACGTGCCCATTTAACTTGCTTCATGCGTTTGCAGGTTTGATGGAGAGGACATTGCTGCGTTGGATGTCAAACACGCCCTGCCACCATTCATCATTGTCTCTGCACCTGATGGTGTGCGTCGCTATCTTTGGGGAGATTGTGATGTGTCCAACAGGGATCACTCAGACTTCATCCTCCTGAAGCGGCTATTGTTGGGTGATAAGGTGAGACACTGGTCTGGTGTGCAAGTATCCCTGTTGTGCATGGTTTCTCACATTAGCTAAACCCTCGACCTGCTACTCTGCCTTCTATGTGAGATAGATCACTGCACAGCTTTCGGGCCGTGCAGCGCCCGTGGCATGACTCCATCCAGTTTGTTAGTATGTGGAGAGCAGAAATTGAGACAGTGAGTCAACACCGCTAGAGAGCCAAGGCTGCCAGACCATTTGAGAGACCCAAGCAATAACATGCTAACCACTGCAAGCTCTCTACCAACAGCATGCTTTGGGACTGGCCAACACTACCCAATGTACCCTGCCACCCCCCACGAAGTCCGAAAGCAAGCTAAAACTGAATAAGCTGCGACTAGGCGAGGAATGCATGGACTAAACAAGAAAAGCAAGGACTGAAGGACCATTGGGACACAGGAATGCAAGCATACAGATAATGCAGAGTACCTAGGACGACACGAACAGGACATGCAAGCGAGCTCAACCTTCTCTGTTATAACAAAATGCAAAAACGACGCCTTCCAGATCCCCTCCTCCCACTAGGCTAAGGGCTAGCCCCAAAACAACAACAATGCGCACACCTGAGTGCAAGTCCAGAAGAACTGCCTTCTATGCGCCTGTGCATCAAAGGAGAACCCAGGTACAGAGAGCTGTCACCCTCCACTTGCTAAGGGTCTCGCTGCCTTTCATACGCTATTGATATTGCTCACAAGGGTGCTGGTGGACTAGCTAAGGGTCAAACTTGGTTTATGGGCTGAGCTTCCCATGCTTCCGCCCATGCTGAGACAGCAGGAACTCCGTTGTTGACAACAGGTTGACATGACTTGCTCGCTGTCTGCAGGTGAACTCCCTGTGGACGCTGCTGTACCACTCTTATGAGCGTTATGGCACCTTCTGTGACCAGTACGAGCAGGCAGGCAAGAATCTGGCTCCCCTTGTAGATGCTGCCTGCGCTGCCTGTGGCCCCCACCTCGAGTATGATGACTACCTGCAGTCTAAGGCTGAGAAGCAGCAGTTGCAGGCGGAGCTCAAAACCACACAGGTGAAGCTGGAAGCAGCGCAGCAGACAGCCAAGAGCAGAGGAGCCCTAGCCCTTACGCTCATGCTGCTCTTGATGCTGGTGCCTGTGCTGCTTGCAGCTGTCCTGGGCCCTTCTGATGGTGCTCTGTGGCTCAGAGGACAGGCTGAGGGATGGTTAGAGAGTTTGAAAAGCCACCAGGCTGTCTTCTCTACCACCAACAGCAGTAGCACACACCCAACTATGGACGCGGCCTTGGGCAGTGTTGTTGGTGAGTACTTTGCTGATACGAAAGATGTCAAAGATCTGCCTTTTGTGATGGCAGCAGTTGACCGAGACAGGAGGTGCCATAGTCCACAGGAGAGCATGTCCACTGCTGCTACCAAAGCCTTTCTTGTCCCTGTATGGGAAGCCATTTCTTGCAGTATCAGCAGTGTGGGTGCTCTGGGCAAGCAGGCAATAATGGCAGGCATCGATGCAGGCAGCATTGTGGGAAGAGAGACGTCCCAGCTCGCTGCATCTGCTGCTGATGCACTGGTGAGGGATGTATGGCCTGCAGCTGCAGATATGTTAGGAAGCATCCCTGGTGCGGTACAGGAGGCAGTTGAAGATGCAAGCTCCTGGGTTTCTGTTCAAGCTCCGGCACTGGGGTTACACCATGTCACTGATTCTGCCACTGCTGGTGCTCTGCAGGCGTGGCAGGTAGCATGTGACCTCTGGAACAGCACCACTGAGTTCAGCTCTGGCATTAAGCAGCCCTTTGGTGTAGAAATGGTACAAAGGATGCCAGGGTTTGCATGGCTGCAGTGGCAGCATGGGAAGGCTGTTCTAATGGTTCTGCTGTTTGTGATGGGGCTCGGTCTGGCAAATGCCTGTGGATGGATGGTGGACGCGAGACGCCCCAAGGGACAGGCCTCCTGTTTGGCAGTGCCCAAGTTGCTTGATGCTGAGCAAGTCCTTGGTGGGCCGGCTGCTGCACAGGCAAAGGTGTCGAGCATAGTCCATATTGAAACCTGTGCACGTGGGGCTGGCAGTTGGTAGTGTCGTACCTGTCATGGAGTGTGTGCTGTGATGGCCAGAACTACTGTAATGTGTACCATACGATACTGTTGAGCTCTAAGGTATTGTGACTTCGAAGTCCCTTTGCCATGGCTTTGTCGGCTGCCTGCTCAGCAGCTAAGCTGCCCTATGTATTTCGGAGCTTGAGCGTGAATATGGTAAGTGCGTAAAAAGTGAGGCGTGGGATGGATTGTTCCGATCGGAGGAGGAGTGGAATGATCTAGTCATATTCCAAGAAAAGGTGCTCCATACTCTGTAGTGTAAACCCTAAGGCCGAGGACTACTTTCTTGGTTGTATGCCACAAATGTAGGGTTTGTGTGTAGAGTATAACCTACGTGATAGCTTCTGCATTTGGGTTGAAGTCTGCAGTGAAAATTGAGGGGAATGTGATCTGTGATACTGTATATGCAGTACAATGAAGTTACCGGCATCCAGCAGGGCAATCATTGATTACCATGATGGCCTCATGTCTGACTTTGTGTCACACTCTGCTACTGATCATTTGGCTTTTGTACATGGTGACTATAAAGTGACTAGGTCAACTGCCAGTACTCTGCTACTGATCATTTGGCCTTTGTACAGTGTGACACTCTGCTGCTGATCTTCTGATGTGAGCAGTCTGCTGATCGTGGCAACTGTGCCAAACGGTGGCCTGTTTTGTTTGAGCTCCAATGAGGCAAGGGAGCCGTGTGGAACACCTCGCGATGGTGGATTGAGCATCCCTTGTGATAGTTCTCAGCTCCCATGTTGTACCTAGTACCTGTGGTTTGACTTGGTCCTTCATCACTATTGGCTGCTGCTTCCCACTGGGCTGTTTCATTCGATTTGCGTTTGTCAAGGCTGTTTGCAGAGTATACATGGGATATGGGGTTTGATGGATGCTGGCTGTTTGGACGTTTTCGACCTAGCTGCCTTGCTGATGTGCAGCCACGTGGACCTATAATTCTTTGTTGGTTTGGGGCCATTTGAGTTGTTGAAGTGGTCACGTTTTAAAAAGATACTGCTGCTGAGGAGATTGATAGCAAGGTGTAGTGCGTGTAATCTGCAATCCCACTGCGGTTGGTTGTGCGATGTCTGACTCATCACTTTCTCCCTTGGAATGACCGCTCACGTAAGTTTGTACTGACCGACTGGCCGTGACAGCTGAACCATGCCTGTGGTGTGCCCGCGAAGTGCAACTATAAGCAGCAGTAAGCTGCTGTAAGCATTCTCCAGAGTCTGTGCTAAACAAAGCAATCACAAAACACCATTCAAGCCACGCTTAGTAAGCAAGCACAGCACAGCATCGTAGCATCATCAGCACTTCACCTTACATGAGCGTACATTCCAGTCTCATCTCTGCATTCACAATACTTTACATTACATACGGACGCAAAAGGCCGCCGGGGCATGCGGCTTGGGGGCAACAGGAACCCAGTGCATGACAAGGGTGCGATGGGGAGGCAGCGGCAGAAGGCATGCATGAGAGGAAAAGAGTGAAGCCAACTCGGAATAATGCAACCCAAACATGGACCCAGCTAGAAGCAGGACGTCTGGCAAAACTGCCACAACAATACCACCAATCCATGCACATTTGTCCCGCTGCTCCGCCTCCTGCACCATCTCATCTTCTTCCAAAAGCTGAAGCCTTGCATGTAAATCAGCTGCCAGACCCATGCGGGAGCATAGAATCACCGCACTCGGTTTTGTTGCTTGTGCTCTGTGCACTGCCTTCCCCCTTGTTACAGCCTCTGCTTCACGCAACGCTGCTGCTAGAGCTGCCGAGTGCTTTGAGCAGTGCTGCTATTGCGGCTGCTTTAAGCAGTGGTCCTGATGAACCTCATGTGTAAACCATGGTGCTTCTACACCACTGGCAACACCAGCCAACCTAGCCTCGCTGTAGTTGTAGCCAAATGGAGCAGGTGTAGCATCAGTGCAAAAACTTCCACCCTCATCACCCCATACATGTTGCTTAGTTGCCCTACTGCTTACTGCTGCTGCCATCTTCCTCCGGCTCATCCACCTGTTGTCTCTCTCCCAAACTCCCAATCAATAGCTCCAAAAGCTCCTAATCTGCTGCTGCTGGTGTTGCGGAAGAATCACACCTCTTGCTGTCCCTCCCCTTCTCCTCCTGCTCCCCCTGCAGCCCTTCCCCCTCCTGGCAGTGCTGCTGCTGCAATTGCCTTGAGAATCCCTCCCTTGACCTCCCTTGCAAACATTCTGGTACCTTGATGCTTCCTCAGTTACATCCTTGGGCTTCCCCAACAACACTTGCAGCTGACAGCTGTCAAACTCAAACGTGATAGCAGCAGAGTTCCACAACTCCAACCAACTGGTGACCGTCCCCCTCTGACACCTGCGTGTGCTGCTGCTGCTGCTGCGCGGTAGTGAGGGGTAGGAGGGGAGCAGTTTGTCCCCCTGCCCTTGGTGGTCTTGCAGCTGCTGCTGCCCCTGCTGGTCCTGCTACTGCTTTTGCCCCTGCTGCAGCTGCTGCTTTTGCTGGTCCTGCTGCTGTCCCTGCTCGTCATGGTATTGCTACTGTCCCTGCTGCCCCTGCTGCTGCTGCTGTGCTGGTTTATAGTTTACTACCGGAAGGTCCTCTCATTAGCTGTGCCTGCTTAGCCCATATGTAAGGCTATAATCTCCACGGTACTCGCCGTGGCTGTGGTTGGTAGGGATATGATAGTGGCCGGGGGAAGGCTCCTGATGAGGAAAATACAACAGCAAGACAGAGTAACAATAGTGAACATCACTTGATGAGAGAAGAGCAGCTAAGCATACGTGAGGGCAACATCATTGATGTTGGAAGCAGTGTGTGGTACGGAGGAGGATGCGGATAGGTGTCTGAGGGACAGTGGGCATGCACGAGGGGCACCTAGAAGCAGGTAACAGGGCAAGACATGGAGGAGAAGGGACAAGGAAGGGGCAATGCTCAGCATATGGCATATAAAGGCTTTACACATGAAACGTGTACTGCGCAAAGGCTAACGAGGAATGGGAAGCATAATGCAAGAGATACAGAGGTACAAATAGCACCAGCACCAGCAACGGAGTATGCTCTACTATTAGCAGCTGGTTCACGAAGCATCTGTAATGGCAACAAACAAACATCAGCACATCAAGAGCAAAGATGGGCAAGCTGGTGTACACAGACAGCGTCGTGATTGGCTCAGATGCAGCACTGGCCAGACACAGAACTTCTATAAGTGTTCCCTTGTGATATTAAACACCGGTGGTAACCATCTTTCAGGACAAAAAGTTCCCTTGTAGCGCACCACACCTTCAAAATCCCCCAGCTCTCTCCATGTTCCACTACCTCTTTTATAATCCTTTATATCCTGCAAAGAAGCAAAAGCACACTACACCCAGCCATTTCTCATATAGACTGATAAGTACTCTGTCCTAATCCTAAGCCCCATTTATAGTTGGGCACACGGTAAACCTTCCCAGTGTGCCATATGGTCTCTTGCAGACGATAAACTTTAAACCTAAACCCTGTATACCCTAGACACCGCTAGCAGTCTCAATTCTAGCCCCTCTGTTCTTGTGAACTGTCGTCGTTCAGGCAGGGTCCCTTTCTTTGCTGAGGACCCTAAACCCTAGCCCCTACATCCTAAACCCAGGGCAACTCTTGTGCACTTAATTCATTCCTAAACACCCTACCCCCCCCCCCCTTAAAACTCACCATGCCCTCCCATGTCACAGCCTTGGCAGTCCCCTGAGTTTGATACCCTGTACACTCCTCAATTGCTCCAGCTGTGGCAGTGGTGTTTGAATCAGCTGATTGTCCACCAATGACAGCACCCGAGGTAGATTGATACCCCCAGCATAGTCGTGATGACCACTGGGGTTGGGGTGCTCCTGGAGCCAAGACCAGATGCGCTGGCGACTCTAGGGGTGGGTGTCCCATGCATTGGATGCTGAAAGTGGATGCAATCAGTCCCGGCAAAACTTTTTTGCTGCGTAATGAAGGCCACTGAAACAAGGAACCTTACGGTTATCCCAAGAGGACAAGTATTGATCACTTAAGAAAGGATTGGGCACCAGAGTGTGAACGAGCTATAGTAGGCTTGGAATGTTCAATTGGAAGAGTCCGTTCACATGCAAGAAACTTCTGCCAGAGAAAATTAGTACATCGTAAACAGCCCACCAACAAACATTGCCAACATTACAGCCTCGTTACTATGGGTGATGCTCATGGTACCTGGGTCCCATCCAAAGGCGGTGGTGGATGCATATGAGCGGCATCCTTCTCTCTATTACTGGTGTTGAGTCAAGATTCACTGACATACAGCACATCCTTGGAAACCTGCTTACATTCAGACCTGGCCCTGTCCATTCGTAGAGCTGTACTGCTGTGAGCAAAGTAGGATCTCTGGCCTGCCCTGTAAAATCCTGGCCTAAATTTCTATTCACAACCAAAGCACCATGCCCAGAAGGCACCCGGCTTGTCTGCAACTGACCTCTGCAGTTTGTCACCCTAACCGCGGCACCACCCACTACATGTGAACATGACGGAGAAAAACTTAGCAGCAAGGGCCATGTTGGCAGCCTCCACAAAGTACGGCCAGTGGCAGGAACAGTCAACACTGAGCTTTCATTGAGCTTGGCGGTCATCTGTTCACAGCTCCCCCTTGGGCTGAACTAGTTGAGATGGATGCAGCTGCTCCATGTCAACCACTACAGCCCAAACAGCAACCGTGGCGCGTGCGCTCGCTCAGCAACCGGAACCTGTGGAACGATCCACCGACTACCCTCTGTATTCAACATGGCGAAGACGGAAAAAACATTCGGAAAAATGGTTTAGGGTTTAGGGTTGGGGGTTTAAGTTTAGGGTATTCAACATGGTGAAGACACGGACTGCACCCTGCCAAAAGTACTGGCATGGCAGGCTCTGGAGTGTGTCGCGTGAATTCCATTGCCGGGAACACTTAATGCCAGTATATGGAGCATCACAAGCCCTCAAGCACGTAATGCAATGCAAGTTGACGTCACCCAATGTCGTGCTGACGCGCAGCTGAGGTGATGTTTCAAACAGCAGGGGTATCTAAGCAGGAACCTAATTGAGTTGCCTTAGCACCCCCAGTGCCGTCAAATGGTTAGTTGTTCAGTTGCCAAGGATGTTGGATACCACCTGTACTGCTGTAGCAGCGTGATGAGTCTGGCCAACATCCTATCCACCAACAACTTCCAAACGCAGTGAGCCCCTCGTATCCCCATAGTCAGCACATGATCAGAATATATAATGTATAATCCATATTTCTATCAATGAGTTTGTTCTGTTCAGCCCTGCATGCAGAAGTGCAGCAAAGTAAGGAGGGCTTTGCAGCTAGTTGCCATGCCTTTATCTATTTATCTTTATTTGTACAAATATAATAAGGTCCCCACTGACTATCAGCCCTGATCCACCCATTGGGATTATCGGTGCCCTGACCTTGGCCTTTGGAGGACGTTAAATAGTCACGTAGGGAAAGTTCAACTTCACTGCCTTTTTGCATTGATACACCATGCATGACCAGTAATTAATCAGCCTTATTGATAGCTCAGAGATCTTGGTGCAACGCTTGCTAAGCACCCTTTAGGCGCTCCTGGTTAGAGGCAGTACTCAGTCGACAAAGGCTTATAGCACAACCATGCTTTTCCCGGGGTGCAGGGTTAATATTTACCTCCTGACAAGGAGCACAACCTTGACATTTGGCCACTACAGTGTTATATTGTGACAGATAGAACTCGGATCACACACAACCTGAACATTTGGTACCTTGTTACACAGACTCAGTAAGTTGCGGTCCTGCTGGCAGCTGATCCAGCCAACAGCCCTGGCAGCTAAGCCAGCCCAAATTGCAGCTGGTGGAGCTTCATGTCAATCTTCTGCACTCCCTGGTCTTCTCTTACCATCCAAGTTCTGCCACTTTGCCCATGGCTGCACCCTAAACCCCAAGCCACAAACCACCTAAGGCCTCGAATTGGATCACACACAACCTGAATATTTGGTAGCTTGTGTAAGGGCTTATAAGGTGCCCTGCTTTAGCGAGTAGCTTGCGGCACAGCAGACTTTCAGCTCACCTATTGCTACGAGCTTAGTCCAGTTGTTCGCTGTGGCCCCAGGATAGCTCCTCTTCCATAGCTTCAGACAGTTGCGAGAACAGCTAAACGTTCGCTTATGATATCGATAATGACCATACGACAATGGCCCAAGTCCATGTGGGCATTTGAATGGTTACGGCTCAGCGCGGCAAAAAGAGATCATCCGCTAAAGTCGACCAACGCAGTTGGTGTAACGAACTATTTGTCGTTTTAATAGATGTTAAGGGCTTCCTATTAGCGCTTTCCTTCTGGAAAATGATGCGCTATAGGCTCAGCACAGCTTAGCCGAATATTGTAGTATTGCCTTGTCGGCACTAGTTCCATCGGGTTCAGGGTTTTCACCTGGAATCAGCGACTTGAGTTGGAAGTTGTAGAAGGTGCTGGCACTGTTGTGTAGCATTATATCTAGCTAGTGGGGCAAAAAGAGAAGCTAGTGGAGCAAAAACACTAGTGATCCGGCTCCTTTGGCAGCTGCCATCGTAGCTGAAGAAGGTCTGAGACCACCAACAGGAATGCTACTGCTTGCTCAAAGCACGCTACAGCCACATTTCACCACTAGTATAAATAGCGGGCCTTCCCTCTGAGAAGCCGGCTTTCCCCATGCTGATATGCATGTACTCTCTGAACAAGTAAACATCAGAGCATCTATTGACCCTGTGCCTCAAAAGGCCTGTTAGACCAAGCAATCGAATCCACGACCTGTGGATCCTGCTATTGCTTTTTGTGGAGTCTTCTGAGACTTCCTACGTGAATTCGTAAGTGTTTTTGGTTGAGCCTGTAGAGCTCATCCCCTACTGTAAGATTCAGACCCAAAACAAACCGCTTCCGCACAAAGCGCGCTACTCTCGAACACAATAGCATAAACATAGAATATAAGACAGCTTGCATACAGCTTGCCAGCCTGTCACATACATTCGGAGCCTCTCATAGACAAAGCATCTGCTTAGCAGCCCACTGCAAGTCGGTGCACGCTACAAACGATCCTTGGGCCAGCACTTAGCCTTTGGCATTAGTGCTGCTCACACATAGAGTAGGACGGGCAGCCATACGCACCTAGCACGGCAGGCCCCTCCTCCCAGCCTGACACTTGTTACACAGACTCAGAAAGTTGCGGTCCTGCTGGCAGCTGATCCAGCCAACAGCCCTGGCAGCAAAGCCAGCCCAAATTGCAGCTGGTGAAGCTTCAGGTCAATCTTCTGCACTCCCTGGTCTATGTTACCATCCAAGTGCTGCCACTTTGACCATGGCTGCACCCTAAACCCCAAGCCACAAACCACTAAGGCCTCTCTTTAAACTTAACGATGAATGCAGGCTCCTCAAGGGATGGTTTGCGGCATGTCTTGTATGAACAACAACAACAAACATTTAAGGTGTGGCAACCGCAAAGGGCTGCTAGGTCGAAACGACCAAACACACCATCGGATGGATCCAAACACAATGGCTTCCAGACCACCAACCAAGCAGTACTGATACCGAAACATGTATCCAGGCAAGACAGAGCCCATGATCAAGACACCACCCACTCCTCCATCGGTTGCAATGGCATGGCAAACAATGACGATTACCACGGGCTGGAGATGTACAAGAACCATGCAAAGGTATGCTGCAGGCGCTAGTACTGCCATCATACCAAGGGAGCCTAACCAACCAAGCACAGTTGCCATGCAACCAAAACTCTTAATTTAACCAACCAATAACTGGCCCTGCTCTTATCATACCGCCTTGTCCTACCATCATAAGGATCATGTGGGAACTGTACTGGCCCTGCACCGAAAAAGAAGCGGGAAGATCGGGACGGCGAACTACGTACAAGAGTTATCTACGCCGATAGCCTAGAGGGAGCCGTTAGGACACAGAGCATTGATGCCCTACGCCTAGGGGGAGCTAAGACAGACACCGTCTACTACAAGCAATGCAGAACCAAATGCATCGCATTGACAGTCAGCACCTCGAGTTGCTAGCCAGTACTACACTGCTTACAACCATAGAAAAGATACGAAGGATACAATCCTAATAGGCACATTGCACAGTCGCAAGCGTGCCTACTGGTATGGATATTGCAACACCGACATCTGCCCCAACTGCAAGAGCAGCAAAGATGGCGGCTCGCATATAATGTCTGCCTGTCGGCAATATCTACCTCCTACCTGAGCAGGCATCATGCACTTGGCAGAATCATCGGTAAGTCCGTCTCACATGGCAACCTGGGCAACAGCCTGGAATTTTGTTTCACTGATTTGGGTAGTCAAGACAAATGGGCAGCAGAAGATCTCCTCGAGAGGCATCACACCCTCTCCGAAGTCCCGGCAGACCTTATTCACAAGAAAACGGTGACAGGATGCGGATCACGGCCAGACATGCTACTATGGAAAAGGAAGCAAGCAGCTGTAAATCAGGAATTTGGTGATCCGGACATCATCTACATAGTCGAACTCAAGGTCTGCTGTGAGTCCAGCCCAGAACAAACGTATCAGCGCGCCGTCGACCAGCATGCCAACCTTCGAAGAGCTATCTGCAAGCAGCACCCAGCCGCCGTCGTCCACACAGTGGTCATTCTAGTGGGAGTCGCAGGCACTGCATACGAAGACTACACTCTGGCTCCGCTCCGCAGACTCGGCATCAGCGGCAAACATCTGAAACAAACTATTCAGAAGCTGGCAATCGCGCCACACAACACATGCAAAAGATCTGGCAACATCGACAGAAACTCCAACAGCAGGGCACATCCGCAGCCACGAGAGCAGGCATCGGGTAGCTCCATATACGTTCATTTGCCTGTTTTATGATGGGTTGGGAGGACATGGTAGGGGGGGAACGCACCACGCGTGCTAGTACCGCCTCTTCCTTAAAACTACGCAGGGCTAACGCCCGGCGCCCACTCCCTCACTCACGATCATGTGGACGAGATGCCCCCCCAACTGACTTTTTGTCTGCCCCATGGTAGACGCCACCAGGCCAGGTCTCCTGACCTGAGTTTCCTCTCCCTTAACGGCCCCAGTCTGGGACTGTAGCAGATGCTATGCCTCTTCCTCAGTAACTCTATTAGCCTGGCGTAGCTTTTCTTCTTCTTTATAAGGAGAGAGAGAGAGAGAACTACGCAGAGAAGGGGGGAAATCCCTTCTTGCATATGTTAAGGGAGCGGGCCCTTACCTAATATAGATAGGCCCACTACCATTCGGAGCCCAGAACACATAGGTGGGTGGGTAAATTACCCACCCGCCTATGTTATCTGGGTGGATGGGTGTGTCGCCAAAACTGCGGATCGAGGTGACGTTCCTAATGACGTTTAGTAGTGTAAATCCAATGAAGGTTGGTGATGGCCATAACATGAAGGCGGTTGAGCAGGCGGGGGAGTGCTTGTTTTCTGACACCAAGGTATCGCAAATGAGAGGTGGTAGAAGAGTATATTGTTCCAGCCACTCCGAGCAATAAAGGAACATAGGTGATGCGAGCGTGAGGAGCCGCTTGTTGGATAGCATCAGCGAGCGGGCGGTGTTGCGAGAATGCTCTATCGTACTGGTTCTGGGGGTCAGTGTCACGGCAATACTTGAGTTCTAGGATGATATATTCGGGAGTAGGGCGGTTGGGAAGCTTTGGTGGGATAAAGAGGAAAACGTCTGGGCGAGAGTGGTTTGTGAGCAATGAGCGGACATGTGGAGGGATGCGGGGCAGGAGGACATTAGCGGGGATGCGATGTGGGACGTTGGGGGGCAAACCATCTTGTGTACAGTGCTGCTGATTACCAATGTCCATCATGACAACGAAACCACTTTTGCGACCGCGGAGAATGGCTTTGACAATTTGGCGTGCAGCTTGGTCATGACGGTACGTGTACATCTTTATAAGGATCATAAGGTTGCCCAAAGCTGCCCTATAACCTCTAATAACCATTGGGATGGATGCCGTTGATCTTTGTAAGGATGGTAAGATTCAACCAGGAAAAGAGCAGCCTTGCTGCACAGCAAGGCTGCTCTTTTCCTGGTTGCACAACACACAGCGGTGCATGAAAAGTCATCCGTCAGGCTCCCTGATAGCTTAGTGGCTTGGCCGCAGGCCTTAGTAAGCAGTTTTAGGGTCCCCACCACCTGATCAGAAGCGGTGCTCAGCTGACAAAGTGCAGTGTATGAGGTACTGGCCACAGCTCAGCCTTGATCTGTGACCATCGTATCTCATACATTGCAAAAACTGCCTGAAACCAAATGTCACACAGGTTCCCGTGTTGATGTGCTGCACGCAGTCGGTTGAAATCACTGAGCTATGATTTCACCATCCACTAATATGGCGAGCTCAGCTCAGCTCAGAAGTTCTGACCAGCAAGCCCCAGCATACGTAGGTCAAGGCTTACACCTTTTCACAGCTACGATATATAATGATACCAAGAGGCTGAAATGCAATAGTGCTTCTGAGTAGACCTCACTGAGTGTTTCTAAAAGTACCAGCAGTAACCCTGTGCAACGTACTTCCAACGGTTTTAACCCTGCCCTGGCCAACAACCAGCCCCAAATAAATAATTATGAGCCACATGGCTACCGAGAGATAAATGAGCACTGCATGTTGCTTTCAATCGGGTGCTTACCGCGGCCAAACCTGCAATAATTATAACATGGGCAGAGTTCAGGTATCTAATCAACAAGCATACATATGCCTGTCTTACACTGAGCAGCCTTGGCTTATCTGCTGCTTGACCAATAAATGCATGGACTGCAGTTTGGTTACAGGAAGGCACACTGTGACAGGTACGTCACAAAAGAGTCTGTGCCTTGGAATGGTGTGTTGTGATTGCGCCCTTTCAAAAGTACACGTTAGTTCCCGGCACACCAATCTAGGGCACGCCGATTGTTTTGTATTCCCGGCTGCCACACATCTACGGAATAGCTGAATTCATGATACCTGTTGGCAACGAAACATTGTCCGTCTTTCAAGATTGCCTGCTGAGAAATGGGTGCATTCCTCAACATAACACTGGGGGCATAACTCCTAAATAACCGCCGGCTCCTTGGAAAAAAATGCAGTCCCACGTGATGGGTCGCTGGCCGCGTAGGGTCACACAAAAGCACTGCTATTAATAGATTCGGCCTGAATGTCACTCAGTGCTATTCACTGCACAATAAGTGGTAAATGTTTGCTGTCTAATCGTAATCTGAAAGGTTCCAGAAGTGCCTTTGTAGTGTACGTGGTGTAAAGCCTCTCTAGCAAAACATCACAAGGGGAGCTGTATGTGACATTGAGGAGGGTGGAGGACAACAATAAACAAAACATCAATGATGTTGCTGCACACTAGGCAGCTAGATCAAACGCGGCACTTGCCACTGGGGGAACTAGAAGTAGAACATGCAGGGTGGGGTCAAAGGCAGATGTATAGACTGCTGACAAGGGTTTGATTGCGAGGTGGCAGGAATGCACATGGTACACCCTGGACCCAATTTCAAAGCAACACTACACCATGCTAATATTACTGCCTATTTCCTACTAAGAAAAACTGTGCATCAGACATGGACGCTCCGAGTAGACATGGGCGCTCCAAGTATCTAAAGAGCCAGGATCAAGTGGGGCTGCATTCTACATCTATGCAACCGCTAGTGAACATACCACTATTGCCAAATGTCACACGTATCACCATTGATATGCACAGGAAACAAGCGGCCGTGAAAACGTGCTGCTGTAATGGGATAGTTGTCGCCTGACAGCCTGCGTCAGAGAGCTCTTAGCCCATTACAACAAGCTGTAAGTATGCATGCCATTTTTTGTATCGGAGTATCCAGCTTTTGAAGAACAACCCCATCAAACTACACCAGCAGCTGTTATGCCCCTGATCTGATGTTTCGCAGGTACATTCGTTTAACCCAAGTGAAGTCTGGTACGGATGCTGCTGGTGGTACCCTCTACCAGGTGCTACAGGTCATGCTCAATTCCGTTCCTGTTTGGCCATTACGAGGCCATTAAACTGTCCTACTGCACTACTACCAGGGTTCCCAACCTCGCGAGACAGCAGCACACCTCCAACAAAGCAGCAAACAATAAACTTCACATCTGCTAGGGAACCCAACGCGCCAACCGACTGGAATCAAGTAGCTAGGCGGGTAGCACAGGAGCTCAACCTGGATACTCGCTACTTCCAGCAATTGTTGCCAGTTTCTTGAACGCTCGTATGTCATTCACCGAACAAAGCAACGATGTGTCATCTGTCCGAAGCAGTGTTTCTTTCAGAAGGCATGGCTAGTTCACATTGCATCATGCGTGTATTCACAGTTGCATTCAGCAGGGGGGGGGGGTGCCCATCATATTTGGACCCCACGACGTGAATCTTCCCTGCCCCCCTTTCATAAAACTTAAACGGCTCCATGAGAATGGTTCCATGGGACCAACCACCATCAGTGAATCCGGCATCATTGCAACTGCTGCAACCATTCCTCTTGCGTGCATGCATCATCTGCTAAGAAATTGAAATTGGCATCATTCAGCAGAAAATGAATGAGCAGCACACCCAGCACACCAATAACACCAGTAGTTGTCGCTATTTATTCAAGGCTCTCATGGCTCTACCCCAATTCAAGCATCATGGTAAATTTGGTGACATCCTGCAAACCTCTGCTTTTAATAGTCTACAGCGTGACCAGTGTTAGGGTTCAGGGTCCAGAGAATTAGATAGTCCCTGGTCTGAACTATGTGCAAAAACTACCTGCCAGCTTGGAGGCATTCCGTGATCTCAAGTTTTTAATGGAATACTCACCGCACATAGTCGCGCAATTTCCTGATGCTGCATCCTCACAAGTTGGAGAGTGATGCTCCAAGCAGCAGAACGCCAATCAAAGCAGAAATCCCCTGCTATCCGGAGTCTTACATGTCTCCCTCTCTCTCCCTCTCCCTCTCTCCCTCCATTCTGACCCTCTCCCTCCCCCTCTCTCTCTCCCCCTCTCTCTCCGGCCCTCTCTCTCCCTCTCTCTCCAAACCCTCTCTCTCCTTCTCCCTCTAAACCCTAACCCTCAGCTAAATTATAAACCCTGCTTCCAACCTATCCATCATATATTACGCACACCCATAAGTGGGCTGTTAAACGTTGAACAGGTAAAAAGCAGCATGGGAAGTGTTGAAAGGGTGAATGGATTGATGCAGCTGAAAAGCGATCATCACCTACCATCCGTCCACCCTTCGCAACAGAGCCAGTCCAACCTCAGCTGCTGAATCTCAACAACTTGTTGTGCATTTCATAGCCTGCCTCACAAAGTGCTGCCCCATTGTACGGCAGCTGGCTTTGCATAGCCCGTTTGCATAGCCCTCTGTAAGCAAGTCAGGGCATGCCCTTTTTATGCTCCAGGCCATGAGCACCAACGACCTGCCATGACACTGATAATTACATGACTGATAGAGAACCAGGTGTCCCGTTCAACCTTTGGAGCTGTTTACAATGAACCAGCTGCCCAGACTTCAGCAGTAACCATACATCACAAGCCCATAAGCTGGCAGGGCTGCATCGGCCCACCGCCCCGTATCATATTGGAATGGTTGCTAACCAACTCACCCGGGGAAAGTATGTGTGTGCTCAACCAGGGAGCTTTGGAGTACAAACTGAGTGTAGGCTTTCTGATAGCTGAGCTTAGTGATTGCAGACACTGCGCTTCTGCTTTGAGGTTACATCCTAGATATGTCAATCAGCAAGGAGATGCCTATTTTGAGCATTCAAGAAGCAAGCCACTGTCATTGCCACTACCCCTAGTCTTACTCCCAAAGTACCATAGCTGCAAGATGTGCATTTATTTCAGCATTTGGGGATATACGGATATGCTAGAAAGCATGCACATCCTGCAGGTGCTTTTGCCCGGGAGGCTGTGTCGGCTCCTCCTGTATGAGGAGAGCTGCTAACTCCAAACTGCTACTCAGGAGATGAATGAAAAGGCAACCTATGATTACCAACTTCAAATTGCCTGGAAAGCAGGCCACTTCAGCCTATGATCTATAAGTACATTGACTGCAGCCCTGCTTACTTGCAGCTATAAGGCGCATGCTTATCCGATTGCATGTACACGATACAGCTCTCCATGAGTGGACATATATAACAAAGGGTGACCTAGCTCTGCTATAGCCAGCTACTGGCTGACAGGGTTGTTGGGTGCCTGCAGCTTCTGAAAACCAGAGGTACAGCAGATGCCACCCACAGCCCTGGCATCAAACTGCAGTTGGAGAGGTCCAGATCAATCCGTGTGCACTGTGCCTGTCTGCTTGGTCGCTTGCACTATCACTATCAGAGTGACTTCATCATATAGGTTTCTGCTCAAAGTTTGATACCTACCTTGAAATCTCCTTCAATGCTGCTTTGCATGTCTTGTATCTTGCAGATGCTGCACTCGAAGGCGACGGGTATCAGTCAAGAGCTTTGATTTGCATATATTTACATGTGTACAAGCTTAACTCAACGTCGCGCCACTCAACAGGCGACAAACGAGATGTTTACAAACCACTCCGCTGTGCCGGCCTGGGATTGGCCGTGCGGGGAGATGCCTTCAGCCGGTACTCACCAAACTAAACAGATTGCTCAGCAGGCTGTAAGGACAAGGACTCAAAGGCTAGCTGTTGCCTTGTTCCTCTTCCTTGTCTATTTCTTATCTCCATAAAATTTGAAATCTCTTTTATAGGATTGCTGAGAAGGCTCTCAGGCCCTCTGTCACTCACAACTCACCAGTCGGAACCTACTATGGCACCCGGTAGCTCATAAAGTTGAGTGCTGACAACTACCAATAACTTCCCTCAGAAGCTTCCAGCCACATTCTAACTCCTGTTGCTTCTGCCAACTCCCTTCATAGACACACTCTATAACCACTCATCCTGGTGACGGACTTGGTACAACATGGTCACCGGGTTACACACAGTCTGACATATGTACTCCCAGCCTGACTGATTGCCAATTTGAACTCACAGGTCTGACAGAAAGGCACTTTGTATTCTGTTAAGAATCCAGCACAATAATGCAGCCAGATTCTCACAGATTCTCACATGTTTGTGCAACTTCATGCAACTGGCACCTTCTGGGCCAGGCACATCCTTGTACGGCGCACATGATAGAGCGCTGCTGTCCGATTGAAGTAAGGTGCACGTGTTGGTCCGACTGCTAGTAGTAGCTAGACCACCATCCGGCACGCCACCTTTCAAACCTGGGCAGCTATTGATAATGAATGACAAGACCACTCAAATCAATCGTAAGTCGAATAGTGAGTTTGTGCCGGCGCAAGCCACCTATATATCGTTTGACATTGGGACGGCCTAGGAAGTATCAATCATGTCTTACATATGGGCGCAAGGGGGCCCACCCACTCCTTCATCTAAATGGTACAGGTTCAAATGTACTTCGACAAAATGGCCCGTCCCTCAACCCCACGCAGAAGGGCTTGAAGCAGGGCAATTCAAGCCCTTCTGGCATATGTCTCTCCCTCTCATGTCTTACACTGAGCAGTCTTGGGCTGCTTGGCAGTCCACAGAAAGAAACACGTGAACTGCAGTTTGGTCACATACATCACAGAAGAGTTTGTATGGTACCCTAGGCCTCTTAGAGAGATACCCGTTCATGACATGACAAACACGCCATCAAATGAATCCAAAGACCGGCATAGATGCCAGACCACCAACAATAGGGATGCCCAAGGCACGGATCGATCCATCCATCTAGGAAACATCAACCAGTCCCTCATCATCAGGCAAATCACCAAAATGATCTGATTCCGAACCACTTAATTGATCCAAACACTGACATTACGGGTGCACCACGTCCAAGTCCACCACATTAGTACCACCAGACCGGGTGGCAACACCAACGGAGACAAATGCAGGCAGCTACATATATAACAGTAGTATGTGCAGGCTTAGAAAGCAACACGGCCAGATGAGCAGTGCGCAAGACAGTGCACTGAGACAGTGCACATAAGAATATTTGCCCTGTACATGCATTCATGAAGCGGAAGGCAGGAGTACATGCTTTGTTGATGGGGGGGTCCAGAGCACATCACAGTGGATGCGGTCCCTCACCCACTTCCATCAGCATAACAGCATGTGCTGTAGCTGTACCTGCACTAGCAGGTGCTACAGCAAATGCGCATCTACTTATTGTCAGTACTAGTTCTGATACTCACTGCAGCCAGACCTCGCAATTGCCCATCAACTAGCCAGCAAGCCGCCCTCTAGAAGGCATTAAACTCTAGCTCTCAGCATTGCTTTGGGTTGCATCTCCCTCAGGTCGGGTGCGCGCAACCAGTCGGACACATTTGGCTTTTGGCACAATGCAGTTTGCTACCCTAAGCTAGCTCATATGTCTGGCTTAACGGCATCTGCCAATCAGCTCCCAGTCGTAAAAGAAGCCCATCGTCAGGCGATCATGGACCCTCAGCTCAGGCGGCTTCTGCCTTTTGGCAGCCACACAGTGGCTGGTTGAAGGCCTTTGAGGACAGTATGAACCTCAAAGAAGTCGGCAGCTTATGGATACCAGCTCCGTCAGACCACATCTGGCCTGTTAAGGCAACTTTCACCCAGGGTGTTCATGATGGTAGCAGGGCAGCAGGCACAGCAGATCAATTTCTGGTGAACGCACCCTCGAGACAGTAGATGGAGAAGACGGTTGGAAAGGATTGGGTGCTCCTCCTGAAGGTGGCCCCTACCTGGCCTTGAGGAGCCCAAGTTGGCTCGGAAATGAGCATACAAGCAGTTGGATACAACAATCAACAGAATGTGGCATGAGTATCAAACGTTATCAGCAGTACATATTGGCATTCCTAATTGCATGCCTTGTCTCCCATGTGGGCAAGTGGCATGCCTGCCGTGCGGCAGGCCATGTGTAATGATATATAGGGCAATTCCGATGCGCCCGTTGCATCCCCGGTCCCCTTTTCGCCCAAGAAGGCCTATGCCACTTTACAATTGGTCTCGGAGCCATGTTAGCGCAGTTGGTAGGATGGACCACTGCAGATCCTGAGGTTGCGGGTTCGACTCCCATTTGGCGCAACCCAGCGTTCCCCCGTGGCCTAGTGGTTAAGGCGCACGGCGTGCAGGCTACGGTGGCCTAAGGTCGTGGGATCGATCCCCACCAGTGACATGCGATTTGCGAAATCTGCTCCGCTCCGCAGACTCGGCATCAGCGGCAAACATCTGAAACAAACTATTCAGAAGCTGGCAATCTGCGCCACACAACACATGCAAAAGATCTGGCAACATCGACAGAAACTCCAGCAGCAGGGCACATCCGCAGCCATGAGAGCAGGCATCGGGTAGCTCCATATACGTTCATTTGCCTGTTTTATGATGGATTGGGAGGACATGGTAGGGGGGGAACGCACCACGCGTGCTAGTACCGCCTCTTCCTTAAAACTACGCAGGGCTAACGCCCGGCGTCCACTCACTCACTCACTCACGAAATCTGCCTAAAACAGGGGAGTGTGTACGTACTTGTGCTCTGCGCGGGGCGGGAGCAGTGGCCGTCGAGGACGCCGGCCCTTGTAGGGGGGCAGAGTGTAATGATATATAGGGCAATTCTGCTGCGCCCGTTGCATCCCGGGTTCCCTTTTCGCCCAAGGAGGCCTATGCCACTTTACACCATGCAGGTAAACGGCTATCACATTCATTTGGTTTTTGGGGAGTTTTTACAATGTTTGGATAACAGTAAGGCATGTGAGAAGGTGGCATGGAGGGTTTTTCAAGGATAGTTTCAGAAAAGCCTCAAGGCCTGTCACCTTACTTACTAATCAGAACAACTTTTGGCTTAGGTGGCTTGGAACATGTTGATATGCACACCTCTTTGGCATCTCAGGCACATAGCATGCATCTGTAATTGGATCTCAACTTTGCCAAACAGTCAGCATCTCATGGGTGGGCGCGTGGTATAAGCGTGGTACTGGCAAGCGGGCATCTGCTGGCGAAGTACGTGTTTAGCTCTGGACCCAGTCATGATGAGGCTAAACTCTGTGCTGTCATTTCATTGTGTCCCTCATCCAGGCATTGCGGCACGTTGTAGTGCCTTCTAGGGGGCGGTAAACCCTAGCTGTTGGAACCTTGTGGTTCACTTGGTTGGCCTTCTAGGTGGGCCTAAATCCCTAGCTGCAGGAAGCAACGTGCATTGGTTGGGCAGAGCTGAGGCCCTTTAACAGCCGATCTGCAGTGTGGTCGAGAGAGCTGCAATACCAATTCTCTGACCCTGGCCCAGGGTGGGCACTGTTCATTATGCATGTTGTGCCAATGCATGTGTGGACATTTCAGTATTCAGAAGGGGCATGGGTATACCTGCATATCCTGGTGTGTGCTGTAGTTCATGTTCATTGTGCAGGTATGCATTGCATGGGTGCATTGTGTCGTTATCTCCAGTACATGCACGGCCAGAAGGACTCAGAGGCCATGGTGTAGACGCTGAAGTGTGGGGTGGTAGGGTTGGAGGTGGCTTTGTGGTGAGCCAGAACTGCTAAGGTTGTGGTTTTGTTGTGGGTACCCTCACCAGTAGGCTCTACTTCCTTAATTGTACGCCACCAACCAGTGTGCGTAGATGTAACAATGTAACAAAGCCAGCAAGCCAATGATGTTTTTATCATCCTACTACAGAGCATACAAACTCGAAGTACGACAAGCAAGGGCACCAAGGTGATGCAGCATGAGTGCAGACACGGAGCCATCAAATTGTGCCGAAGCGCCTGATGAACATTTAACAACATCCTGCAACTGTGGCCTGCGAGAGCAGCAACGTCTGGGAGCATCTGTAACCCTATTTGGCTGACTTTAGCAATGCAGTGGTCAAAGACAAACTGCATGTGCACACATGGTGGATGCGGCCTTCAGAGCCATTCTGTGCGATGGGTCAGAAGCAGCCAGATCCAATGTGGCAGCATGCACTAGAGGTGCTGTAGCCCGTGACTCATGCACATTCATTTGCAGATGGCACTGTACTGCTAGAGATACTCGCAACACCCTACAATGCATCCCCAACTTGGCAGGGTACCTCCCCTCAAAAGGCATGACTTTAATTGACCTACAAGCGACCATCACAACAGCCAGTCCTATGATGAGTATCTGTCTGTTAAAGTGCAAGACATTGCAAGCCGGCACGTATGGTGCTGGTATGTATCGACGAGATGCTTGCCATGCCTGGAGGCTCATTGCATGAGACAAGCTTGCTGCGCCTACTAGCCCAAGTGCAGGAGACATACTGCTACAGTTTATACTTGCTGCAGCAGATCACCGTTTGGAACTGATACCAACCCAACTAAGGAAGAGTTGTAAGTCGTTGTCCAGGGCCAGAGCATGAACCTTGTAAAGGGTTGTCAGACCCTACCCCGCAGTATGGCCAACACGGAACCCCAGTTCTACCGATATGAACAAGAGTCCAGCTCACCGAGATAGTGCTGCTATCCGTAAGAGCATGCATCGTCAGAGCTCAATACTGCATGCTTGTGACCAGTCACTGCTGACTCAATGATCTGCGCAGATTTGCAGACGAGTCGTACATCAATGATATGAACGATGCTTCATCGGGGAGCACTGTTGGTGCATGAATAGCAGCACCAAAAAAAGGAATGATCAGGAGTACCCTGGACCAATCTGAAGGTTCAACTGCAATCCAGCCCATGGGCCTGTAAAGTCCCACAATTTATTAGTAGCATCCTACTTGCATAACATTGTCTGGGCAGGCACACCACATATTCATCCACATGTGAACGCCAGAGCGCAGAAAGTGATATGCGTCTGACCCATGCCCTAATGCATCATGTATGGATATGGCACATATCTGCTTGGCCATGATATCACCACACATAACTTCTATAGACCTAGAGATTGATGTGCTAAACAGGTTACCCTGGCCTAGGAGCAGGAACCAAAACACTCGTGCTGTAACAACTTGCCTACTTGGGCGCACTGGTTGCCACGGTGTTTCAAGTGTGGCTAATACACATCAAGAAGAGCCGGCTTGGTATGCCTCTTACTGTGATCTTGCAGTAAAGGCATGCCAAGCCAGCTCCTTAAACTGTGCCTAACATTCTGCGCATCCCCTTGAGGACCGCGCAACTTGCCTGCGCTAAGTTAGCGGAGCAGCAACGGTGCCAAACTGTTTTACAGCTAGCATTATCATGCACCAATATGGCTTAAGAGTTAGGTGCGATGCTGCAGTCCCCAGTGCAGCCTCTTGGATTGCCTTCCTATTTGACGTTGATGTCTCGAGCATCTCAACGTTTTGTGACCAAAAACCTCAAATAACCTTCACATGATACAGTTCCCCAGTCCGACCTTATTGCAACCTAGTTCTGTCCCATCTGCAAGTTTAGATCCTTCTGAACGCCTTTGAAGAACTGCAACAATGTCAATCAGTCGTAACCCAGAGCATCTGACAAGAATTTCCAGGAGGCTGCCGGCTCCCTATACAGGTACTTCAGGCGCCCCTGCCCCGACTCAAGGGGAGCAGGATGCAGCTGCAACAGCGCCCAACAGGGTCAGCGACCTGCAGGCTAATGGCTTCTCCAAGGAAGATGCCATTGCAGCACTGGTGGTTTCAAAGAATGACATTGCTGCTGCCATTGACTACCATATACAGCACATGGACCAGGGGGTAGCTGCCAAGGTGGGGTGGGAGAGGGTTCAGCAATGCACACAAAACTTGCCGTAAGTTTTCTAACCTGTAAGGGCTTTTTGGGAGAGCAGGGGGGCAGGCCTTCAAGCGAGTAAAGTCTCAGGATTGTCATGAAGCACTGGCTCTTTATGATGTGTACTTTGGAGCATCGTTACATCGTTACATCTACGATCGCTCCACCATGAGCGGCGTACAGTTAAGGAAGTAGGCTTACTACAGTGAGGGCACCCGCCTCCTGAACACGACCACTATGTCCTGGCTCTTCAAATCACAACCTCCAGCCCATCCACCTCACTTTGCAGTTCCTACACCATATCCTCCCAGAAGGGGTGGCCTCGCCTGCCCTACCCTTCTCCACGCTTCTGTGCCCTCCTAGCTCCCCCGCCCTGATCCCTCTCATCCCCCCCAACCCCCCACCCAAGGCTCACCCCCCCACCCAGATTGAATTGCCCCTCCACCGGGGCCCTGTTTTGAGACGGATTGACCTGCTTCTTCCTGATACGTTCCTGTCGTGCTTTCCAGATCTCATGGAGACTTTGAATGGCATGCCTTTGCAACTTGTGTATGCAGCTTCGTAACAGGTTCCCTTTCACTCCAAGGGACTCCAACTGCCTCACCGTAGCTTCTGCATATACTGCTCCTGCAACTCCCAAAATGATGGGCTTCCTTTCTATAATGGCCGAGGGGTGCCTTTGTCGCAGTATCTGATATAAACTCTCATGCTGTTGATATGATCTTGATGTGTCCTGCTGGGGTCAGTGTCCCTTGTGTACTTGACCTCAATAAGCGTAATTTGAGCCTGAGATGTCATCCATTGACCCTCTGGGGTCCGTCTAACCGACTTGCGTCGATATGGGACAATGTCGGGCCAAGAGCCGGCTGCTTTCAGCTGTGCTTTGGATAGCAGATCGGCCGGGATGTTACCGACTGTCTTGTGCAGGTGCGCTGCTCCTGAACGTGCCCATTTGGCAGCGTTGCCACCGTGGTTATAAACAATGCTATCAGCCCCGCGGTCGCCACGCACTCGCGATAGCCTTGGTGATGATGCGCACTGCTGTGTTGTGCTTGTCTTGCACCATGGGCATGATTCCGGGGCACCACACGACTGCATGGTGTCCACTATCTGGATGCTTGTTGCAGCAGGGGCATGTGTCACTCTTCCTTTTCTTGTACCTCTTGAGTTTTTTTGCCGTGGGAAGTTGGCCTGTCAGATATTTTATCCTTGTGTTTTTCATTCCTTCTGTCACCCCTGCAATGGTCGTCCAACTGTCAATGTATGGCCTGGCCATGTCTGGCAGCGTTCTTTTCATGGCTTGTTAGTAAATTGTATCTGTCTTGGCTGTCCCAAGTCTCAGCTCCTTTACTTGCACTCTGTTGGTGAGTGCATCTTCTAGGTCTTCCACTTGCTGCCATCTCTCTCTCAGGCCAGTGGAGCTGTTTTCATCCTCCTCCCAAACCTTCTGCATAGGCCATGCTTGGTACGGCTTGTGCTTTGGAGCATTGAAGGTCAAGGAGGTCTGGGAGGTCTAGAACCACTTTGGTGACAACAGGCGAGTGATCTGGTGCCTACAGTGCAGGGGCCTGGTGCCTACAGTGCAGGGGCCTGGTGCCTAGAGTGCAGGGGCCTGGTGCCTACAGTGCAAGGATCTGGTGCCTACAGTGCCTGCAGTGCAGGGGTCTGGTGCCTACAGTGCAACCCTCTGGTCGTGGCATAAGTGGGTGATGGCAGTCCCTTGAGCTCTCGAGGGGCTGCTCGCGTCATTGCACTCTCTCTTGCTCTGCTCGAGTGCACCCCCAGTCTTGAGAGAGTGCAATAAGACCAGGATTTAACCCATGTAGGAAACGAGTGTGCAGCACCCTCGCCATGCTAGCAGCCAATCAAGAATCTACCTCCGACCGCAACAAGCTCACCCAAAGCAGTGAGTGAGTGGACGCCGGGCGTTAGCTCTGCGTAGTTTTAAGGAAGAGGCGGTACTAGCACGCGTGGTGCGTTCCCCCCCTACCTTGTCCTCCCAATCCATCATAAAACAGACAGATGCGCGTATATGGGACTACCCGTGTAACGATTTCCACCTCGCAGACACGAGGGATGGTTGAATAGGGAAGGGCCTGCACCGTGGGCCTATTATAGCCCAGCGGCTGCCTACGTACTCCATTCAGGAGATCAAGGCTCCGTAGTTCGACGGGAGCGGTCCGCTCCCTCCGGCCGGAGGCATCGCCCCCGCCGGCCCTCGCCCGGCCATCTGCCGGCGCACGGCGGCTCATCAAGCCACCGGCGGGCGCGACCGGAATCCCGGCGGCGACAGGAGCAACAGGCGTCGCCCGTATGCACGGCTCCTGCTAACCTCCGCAATCTTGCGGCGTAGGTGCTAAGGAAGGCTCGTTCCTTACACTCCTCCCCACCTAGATGAGAGACAGGGGCTAAGCATTCATGCTGTAGCAGGATACAGTACTCATGTAAACATGATGTCTCAAGTGTTTTTCTCTGGCTCCCATGTTATATGTTCATGTATACAGCCAGTCCACTCATAGCCATACTGTTTTACAACCCGCTTGCCCTTCTTAATTGTCCTGCGTTTCAGCACATATTCTACCTCATAGAATAGACAGTCATCATAGAGTGAAGGTGGAGGACGCATGTATCTTGCCTTCAGCAGGGTATTTAGGCAGCAGAATTTCATGGCAAACGGGATGAACTCGCATCGCTGCAGGCAGAGTTAGCTTGTAAGCATACTTGCCCACTTGTTTACCCACACAAAAAGGGCCTATGTACCTAGGCAGCAGCTTGCGTGAGCTGGGAGGGACTTTCAGTCTCCACTAAGTAATGCTTAGCAATACTCAGCAACCAAGCCCAAAGCTTTGCTCTCGCCTTTTGCTATCTGCATAAACTGCCTTTTCAGCATGTAATTAGCAGCTACCAATGATCCCATCAGCTGCATTTGCTTCTGATATCACAGACAGCATGGCATTGACACTTTGCAACGCATCAGTATGTCTCACATACTCGATAGCCCTTCTATGCAATAACATGTATGCACAGGGAGTTTCTGGGCTAGTGTGTGGCAGATCTCATTCAGAGTCCTTGGGCAACAATTCGAATTTGGCCATGTTGGCCAGGTTCCTCCCCACCTGCTGTGAAGCAATCACTTAACATCTTCCTGCTCAGTGACCATGAAAAGAGAGAAAAAAGCAGGCTTGCTGGGGTGCCCAATATGTGTTTCACACCCACACACTGATCCGGTCTCACCTGGATATTTCTGCATGCCAACTCACTTGAGTGTCTTCAGGCTTGCACACAGACATCTTCTGCTCGCTCCCCTTGCATGGCTCGGTATAAAATGGAGCCGCATGGACTTGCCTTCTGCACTGTAGTGTATCACCACTACCTTGGCAACGAAGCTGCAACATCACTACACAGCAAGCTTCTTGGCAATTCACAGCAAGGAGTACAGCTTTACCAAGCTCTCAGGGCATTCAGCAACCTGTTTTAAGAGGACCCAACTGTAAGAGGGATCCCACAAGGCATGTTCAGCATCTGCAAGCCTCTATACACGCATTTGGGGATATCAGCATTCCATGCAATGTTTGCAGGTAGATAGGCACTTTATGTTATGCTGAAGCCTGGACATTCACATATGTCAGCAATTCATGCCACACAGGCTTTCTACCCTGGACATGGCTACTTGCATCCCACGCGTGCCTTTGGCCTAATTCAGGCCACAGCAAAGCAGATCATAGCTGTAATGACAGCTTATTCAGCATGCACATGAATCACTCAGATCTCGGCTTTCCCAGCATGACTCAGCATGTGCAGCATCTGCCTTCTAGCATGCATATAGTGACTCAGCACTTCACAGCTCTGTCAAGAATGCATGCATGTGGAGAAATCTCTCAGTGTGAGCGCTTGGGAGAACTTGGAGCTGATCCCTCCTCCCCACCTGGACTTCAGCCAAACAATGACATGCATAAGCTCACTATGATCCAGAGTTCACTGGCAAAGGCTCAGACAGCGCATGGCTGTAACTTCAGAGCGTGTCCCTTTCAGGTATTCTCAGCAGGAAACGGAGGTGCAAGCCTCCTTTAACAGCATACATTCATGTAGGCATTGGCAAGAATTGATCTGGCCCATCCTGCTTAGGAGATTCAGCTCCTGGTTGCCCTACCATTCTGCAAGATGCTTGCACAAACCAAGCATCACCTTGGTTCTGGCAGCCTTCAATAGCGTTCTAGCTTTGGTAAGGTGGACAACACACTGATGCATTCATGATCAGCGAATAAGCTTATAAATCAAGCTACAGCAGAGGCACATCAGCTCTCTCTAATTTCATATCAGGCAACTCAGCCTCATGGGCAGCAATTCACCAACTTTCAAGTTGGCAGCCATATAAATCAGGGACAATTGTCTCTCAGACGCATGGCTAGAGATAGGCTTAGAATGCCCGCGTTTCAGCGGCAAAAGCATGATTGGACCAAATGGTGCCTGCATTCTTTGCCATTCATCCCATGAAAGACTTCAGTCTCAGTCTCGGTGCTTCTGTGCATGTTATCTTGCCTTGTCATAATGCCCGGAGTCAATTTGGAGCGAGTACAGCCAATTCAGGCTCAACATAGCTCAGTGATGACTCTTACAAGTGACACAAGGCAAACATGCAGAGTTCATCCTCTCAGGAACTATGTACCTTCATCTGGTGTAGAAGCTGAGGCTTCTATGCAAGATCTTCTTGATCCACCATGGTACTAAAGTGTCAGCAGCAGTGCGGCTCGGCTTATCAAGCAGACAACTGGTATAGAAGCTGTGGCTTCAATCTTACGGGATTCTCTGATCCACCAGTAGGCCACTGTCTCTGCTCTGTAAGGACACTTTTCCAAGCCAACACAGGCTCTCAATATTGCACTCTCAGTGCCAAGCACCAGACATAGCTGCACATAGGGATACATTCACTCCCCTTCAACAGTACTTACTTGTACTCAGTAGATCTTTTCCAGATCAGGACCACCTTGAAGCCTTCAGCTCTCAGTCTCTTTGGGCGTAAGATTATGAACTCTCTGGCAGTCAAGGGGGAACTCACAGGCATCACCCTGTCTTGTCCCAGTGAGATACAGGCATCACCCTGTTATCGTTTGTGACATTGCCAATTGAGATCGCACGCAGCAGCCCAGTAGTCGCACTCCTTCTTTCAGAAGAGCACTTGCATGGCAGCCTTAGAGGTGGTGTGCCCATCAGCAAGCAGATCTGCTGCTACTTCAGCTGGGCAATCTTGTCTTGACAGACTCTCGGTCAGAGTTCCTACAGTGGGAGGAACGGGAGGGCAACAGCAGCAACAGCAGCAGCAGCAGCAACAGAGCTGGCACGAGCCAAGCTCAATGGTGCAGGTTAGCACAAACTGTGACAGACCTTCATGCTGGCCACACAGAGGTTTTTCATACCCCCCGCAAGTGCGTAATATGCTGCGGTATTTCTGACAAGCAGAAAACAAAAGCTGCTTCCATTCAGGAGCTGCATTTACATGCCAACCAGCCAAACATGTGTACTCGCACATTGACTCGGTCTGTATTGACAGACGCTTTCAGCTCAGCCATACCATATGTCAAGTTCTGACAGGCTATGTGATGTTCCTTGAAAATCATTCAAGAGGCTACTACTGCAGCCTGCGGCCTAGGATGAAATGCTGCAGGAGAGCCTGCGGCAGAGCCTGCAATTGTCATGGGTAAGACTTCATCTCCCATTGGGTCAAATTTGAAAATCCTAGCCGTTTTCTAGACCAGCTCATGCCAGTCGAGCAAAGCATCTGCTTTTGAGTTGCTTCAGCAATTTGGCACCTTTCAAGTGGTGACTAAAGCGAGCATGCTGCCAATCTGGCGCGAGGATACATGCAGACATATTAGGCACATCCAGTTTGTTATCCAACTGGAATTTCAGCCTTATGCTGTCCTTTGCCGAAGCATGTAGGAAGCAATGTTTGTTTGCAAATCCCTGCTCAACGTTACATTTCGTATAAGGCTTTTTGAGCGCTGCAGCGGCTTCAGCACAAGTTTCAGTTAGCTTTGCAGCGGCTGTAGTGCTTGCATCCTACGCATCTCTAACTCAAGAGGTGCAGCCTGTGAAGCAGGGCAAGACTCTTCAGCAACTGGTGACTTTACTTGAGTCTTCAAGTTAATTCACTTACTCTAGCCCTGTACTCCCAATTCACAGGGAGGTGCCCTTGGACCCCTCTGGGTTGCCATTCATTATGGCATTGGTATAGTGCATTCAGCCACAATTGACCAGGCTTGAAACAGCCCAAGCACAGCGCAGGCTTTCTGCTGGTGGCACCAGGAGCAGAGGTGCTTAGACCTCGCAATGGACTCTCCATTGGCATTGGGGCAAGTGTCTGCCTTGCAAACAGCACCATAGCACCTGTGCGCTCAACCGTGCCCTGGAACTTTGATTACTGCTTTCAGCAGCTGAGTCAGGCAAAATTTCTTTTCAGGAAACTGTTCAGTCTGCCCTGACTTGCTTTCTGTGCTTGTGAAGGTCACGGCCCTCAGGACCTCTCTGCTTATACACACCCTTAGCTCATCTGCATGGGTGGACATATCATCAGAAATGTAAGCAGAGATGTATGCAATCATTGCACAATAGCTTAGTCCACCTTAATTTGGTATAGAAAGGCTTCAACCCGGACAAGAGGCGGTGGATCTTATCAGCTACGTTACCCCACCAAGGGATCAATATCTAGCATGCTTCGGACTCACGAAGATGCTACTGATGCAGGGTCATTTTATCCTGTAACAGACCCATGTCTTATCTCGAGCTACCAATTCAGGATTTATATGCTCGATGCGCTCATTCATGTAGCGCAGGAACTCCTCTAAGCTGGTAGGAGGCCGAATTTCCATTCACAGCCATGTACATAATCCAGCTTCTGCCGTCATGAATCTAGAGTTGTTCCTCTCAGGTAACTCTGTACTATATAGTACTGACTGGCAGGTCTGAGGGGACATTCATCACTTTGATATACATCTGTACTTCATTTTTCCATTCATGGAAGCGACCACTAGCACCACTTAAAAGTGCTTGGCTTGTTGATGACCTATCTCAGGCCTACATTGGCTTAAAGCTTTCTGCATCTGCCAATCTGTTCTTACCAGAGAGCCCTTGGATGAGGGAGACTAGAGCACCTGAAGCCTTCTTGGCCTTCTCAGGGCCTCTGTCAGCCTCCTGGCCATCAGCCTCGTTGAGCTTTGTGTTCATCTGCTCTTCCTCATCCTGTACACATTCAGTGCATGGGGAGCATGGGTAGTTAGTAGCAGTCTCAGCCACCGCCGCCTTGCGGGCCATTGTTTATTGCCTTGAGCCTCTGTCATCAAGTGCAATATTCTGCTATATTGTTTAGCAGCTAGCCCTACCCTTCTTTCCTCCCTTATTTCTGTTTGTAAGTTAGGGGCTTCCGTCTGAGCATCCTACTGCTCATGTTCCTGCTGCTCTTCATCAGCAGACAATTCATGGTCGCTGGCAGTCTCTTCCGAGCTGCTCTTACTCTCATCAGAGTTCTGATATGTATCCTCATGCCTTGCATGCACTTCATGTTCAGGATACTAGTCTGCCATGGCTCAGTGCAGGCAAGCCAAAACCTGCCATAATTGCTTATTTTAGCAATTGATCAGTTGCACTCTGTGCAGGATGCTTTCAGCAATCCAGTAGCTACTAAGAAATGCTTCAGCTATGCGCGCAATGAATTTGCTAGGTACCTATTAAACCTCACTAGACAGCTGTCTATTGTTCTATGCCGGCAGCCCCCCAAAATGCAATCGCAATCTTGGCAAAGCTAAATTACTAGGGCCCTATTTTAGTATACCCCTGGCCAGGATCCCAAACTGGAGCTTCGCCCCTTTGAGAGTTTCATCTCATGCACGCGTGTTGTCAGGTAGTCACCGCTCTGGGTACAGCTCGCTGTAGGATGGAGTAGCGCGATGTAGTCTCCGCTCGGCCACTTCACGTAGGCTCGCTTCGCAACGATGGCTCCGAGGACCACTGTAACGATTTCCACCTCGCAGACACGAGGGATGGTTGAATAGGGAAGGGCCTGCACCGTGGGCCTATTATAGCCCAGCGGCTGCCTACGTACTCCATTCAGGAGATCAAGGCTCCGTAGTTCGACGGGAGCGGTCCGCTCCCTCCGGCCGGAGGCATCGCCCCCGCCGGCCCTCGCCCGGCCATCTGCCGGCGCACGGCGGCTCATCAAGCCACCGGCGGGCGCGACCGGAATCCCGGCGGCGACAGGAGCAACAGGCGTCGCCCGTATGCACGGCTCCTGCTAACCTCCGCAATCTTGCGGCGTAGGTGCTAAGGAAGGCTCGTTCCTTACAACCCGATGCCTGCTCTCATGGTTGCGGATGTGCCTTGCTGCTGGAGTTTCTGTCGATGTTGCCAGATCTTTTGCATGTGTTGTGTGGCGCAGATTGCCAGCTTCTGAACTGTTTGTTTCAAATGTCTGCCGCTGATGCCGAGTCTGCGGAGCGGAGCCAGAGTGTAGTCTTCGTATGCAGTGCCTGCGACTCCTACTAGGATGACCACTGTGTGGACGACGGATGCTGGGTGCTGCTTGCAGATAGCGCTTCTAAGGTTGGCACGCTGTTCAACGGCGCGCTAATACGTCTGTTCTGGGCTGGAGTCGCAGCAGACCTTGAGTTCGACTATGTAGATGATGTCCGGATCACCTGATTCCTGATTTACTGCTGCTTGCTTCCTTTTCCATAGTAGCATGTACCCAAAGCACTAGCACCTGGTTCCATCATCATGCAGAGCACAACCTACCCTAACCACATGCAGTGCAAGAGTGATGCCCAACGGAGGACCACCCATGCAACCTACATTCAGTACAGGAGGAATGTCCAACTTATGCGATCACTGCTCACTACAAAGGCCAAGTACGGTACAACTAGCTACGCAGCAGAGCGTTAGTCCCAGGACCAGGATACCGACCTGTACAAGTTTGCAAACTACATGCAGTGCACAGGAGCAATGTCCAACTCGTGCAATTGCTATGGAGTACTAACTACGGTGCGGCGGCGCAGCAGGGCATCCCCAGGACCAGGATCGCAACCTATTTGATTCTGGCAAACTACATGTCCTGCACAGGGTATGCCTAACTAGAGGATGTTAGTGCAAAGAGGCAGGGCTCCATGTCTGCTAGGTAGAAGATTGTCTGGAAGGCCAAGTGTGCTGCAAGATGAACACTGCGCCCACAAAATGGAGGTTACAGGTTACATCTACGCACACACCATTTGTGGCATACATTTACGATTACGATTACGATTACATCATGGCCCCTCAAAGGGGGCGCCCGTACGGAGCCAACCTAGGCTCCATGGGCAGAAATACTGGAACCTGGTCCATCAGAAGTGAATGTCTCAGTAATATCACCTCTTGGTCCAGAAGAAAAGGTATCGAAAATACGACCTTGCCATTCATCCCCGAATAATGACAAATCAAAGTAAGGATTATAGTCCTCACATTCCTCCGACCTCCGAAATTCCATGCATTCATAAACAAACTTTGCAACTTGGAAACTTGGCTCTTGGTCCATGAACAATCTCACGTTGTCTGAATTATGCTTCATTGTACTAGAAGCTTCCTGGCAACCTCCAAACTGTGCAAACAAAACGGTATTATACTTCTCACGAATTCTATCATACTTTGATTTGTCATTATTCGGGGATGAATGGCAAGGTCGTATTTTCGATACCTTTTCTTCTGGACCAAGAGGTGATATTGCTGAGACATTCACTTCTGATGGACCAGGTTCCAGTATTTCTGCCCATGGAGCCTAGGTTGGCTCCGTACGGGCGCCCCCTTTGAGGGGCCATGATGTAATCGTAATCGTAATCATATGCTGGGCATTCAAAAAGAAAGTGTACCTCGTCCTCAACCACTGTGCAAGAACATTTTGAACATACACGATGCTGCCTTGGCAGTTTGGGACGAGCCCACCTCCCAGTTTCAATAGCAAGATGGTGTGCACCAGTACGAAACCGCATTAACTGTTTCACATAAGTAAACGGGATACCTGATGTGTGCCTGATATACCTTGGCATACCCTGAGGATAGCCAGCCTCTAACTCCTCCTGAGGGATGTCTCCCGTCATAAACCACGAATGATATGTGGAAAGCTTGATCAAATTTGAGCTGACAGATTGCCTGGGGTTTGCATATGCGGCCACCTTGTCCCATGGCTCTTGCAACATGGTATCCCAAGTACCCCACACTTTAAGCCATGGAATAGCTGCAAGTTTATCATTGTCCGGCTCAGCTAGGCCATTTGTTGCCAGAAACTCTGCAATGGTCCCATCTGCGTCTCTACCCTGAGAAAGAGAGCGTACTGTATGCATAAACCGTCCAGCCCAGCTCTTATGAGCAGAACCAACCCCCTCGCCTGCGTAAGATGCCAAAGATTCACGCACAGCCATGCCCAATAGGCTATCAGAGGGCACTTTGCCAAGCCTACGCCATAGATCAATAGAGGCTCCTTGGTTAGAGATAACCAACCCTTTGCCACTGGATTCATGCACATCTCCTTATGCACCATTTAAGGAAGTAGGCCTACTTAGTGAGGACCACCTACCCCATACAAAATGGAGGTTTCAAACTGCCCCTCACAAATGTGCTGGCATCAGGGCATGCCCCTAACCTTAAAATTATGCACTGCTGACAAACTCGGCATAATCCTCTGACCGCGGCTGATCAAAGGTGTCCTGCTGAGTCAGCCATGCCCTGGCGTAGAAATCTTCCGATGCAGGATTCATACTGTCCACTTCAATGCTGCTACTGAGACCATGCCCAGGTCACGAGATAAATAGCTCAGTAGAGCAGTTGCTTGTATTGGCTGGAACAATTGCATCTATATAATTGAAGCATTCAATACAAGCAGCGGTGCTAATGAGGTTGTAAACAAGGCTGTTCAACCAGGATGTAAGCAGTATTCTCTGACCGAGGCAGAGTCTCACTGAGACTGAGTCAGCCGTGCCCTGGCGTAGATGATATCCAGGCCAATCTGTAACACAATCATACTGTACACTTTCATGCTGCTACTGGAACCATGCCCAGGTCATGAGCTGAGTAACTCAGTACCACAGTTGCTTGTATTGGCTGCTTCCCATATGAATCATTACATGGGAAGCAACTACAAGCAGCGGTGGTAATGAGTTTATGAATAGAGTTGTTTCACCAGGATGCAACCCATGTAAGAAACAAGTGTGCAGCGCCCTCGCGGCCATGCTAGCAGCAACTTAAAGTGATCTAGCTCCGACCGCTACAAACTCCCCCAAAGCATGCACTAGCACCCGGTTCCATCATGCATCTAGCAGAGCACAACCTACCCAAGCAAACCACACGCAATGCAAGAGTGATGCCCAACAGAGAACCACATATGCCATCTACATGCAGTGCAGGAAGAATGTCCAACTCATGCCCTCACTGCTCACTACGCAGGAACAAGTACGGTACAGCTAGCTACGCAGCAGAGTAGGGGTCCCCAGGACCGGGATACTGACCTGTTCAATTGCCCAGACTACATGCAGTGCACAGGAGCAATGCAGTCCAACTCGTGCGATCACTGATTGCTATGGAGTACTAACTACGGTGCTGCTGCGCAGCAGGGCGTCCCCAGGACCAGGATCGCAACTTATTTATTTTTCAAACTACATGGGCCTGCACAGGGTATGCCTAACTAGAGGATGTCAGTGCAAACAGGCAGGGCTTCATGTCTGCTAGGTAGAAGGTTGTCTAGAATGCCAAGCGTGCTGCAAGATCAACACTGCGCCCACAAAATGGAGGTTTCAAACTGCTCCCCACAAATGTACTGGCATCAGGGCATGCCCCTAACCTTAGAGTTATGCACTGCATGCCTAGTAGCTATGCAAGCACTGCTGATTGACTCGGCATAATCCTCTGACCGCGGCAGATCTGAGGGTGTCGCTGTTGAGTCAGCCATGCCCTGGCGTAGATTACATCCTATGCAGGCAATCGTACTGTACACTTCAATGCTTCTGCTGAGACCATGCCCAGGTCATGAAAAAAGCATCCCAAGAACGCAGCTGCTTGCATTGCCTGGGACACATGGACCAGTACATGTTATTTCAACACAAGCAGCTCCGCTAATGAGGTGTAAACACGGTCCTTTCAGCTGGTTACAGACCAGGCGGGAAATAGTATGCAAACCTGTCGAATGGCAAACATGCTTAGCTGGCTAACAGCGTTGCTAGCTGGAACACAGCTTGCCATCCTTCCATATTTACTTGGCCTAGCCCAGATCCGGCATATTTGAATGGCTTACAACGAAAGCAGGCAAAGCTAAACTGTAGCTTAGGCCCTTGACAGAGGCACAGGACGGAGAGCGATGAAAGAACTATGAGAGATGGGGAGAGGGACGAGAAAGCTACAAGTGGGTTTATGCCCAGCCTGAAACTATTAACGAACCCGCGACCTAGAGAAGTCCCTGTAGAGAGAACCTGTGTGTAGATGCAAGGTGTACTGGGTCACAGTTCCATCTGGAAGGAATGGTTACCACAAGGTCCACCTCACATCCACTCCAAACAGGTTCTGCTGTCCTGCCATATGCCATATGTGCCAGCGAGTAGGCAGACCAGGTTCACCTGCAGTTGACAGGATGCCGACGCCAGCCGCAGCATTTGACCAGCACACCTCACAAAGACCACTCCAAACCTAACGCATGCCGTTGACAAACTAACGTACTAAACCCAATGCCCTTTGGTGACAGTCCTTGTGAGCCGCCCCGTGCGTACCTGTGTATACATACGTATGTGATGCATGGCGTTCCATTTACCGGGTCAATTGCTGCACATCCGGAAAAGCATATATCTGGAGCAGCAGGGAGACCTTTCCAGTGAATTAGGTGTGCTGGCATGACCCCAGGCTAAACCCCACATCCACATTCTGCTGTCCTGTCCTAGTAAATCGTTTAGCTGTGCATTCATTACCGCATAATCAGCAATGATTAATCACTTAGCAGAAGGACCACTCAAAGACCCACAGCAGCAGGAAGCCCAAATCCTGTTGCAATGTGGTCACCTCATGACATACATACACCACTGTGCACCTCTCTCTGCTTCAATATGCGCAATTCCATCACACAGCATCACACTTCATGCACAGACCAGAGGCACATCCATACATATTGGCTAGGCACACGCACATGTCCAGCTTGGACCATGTTCCCCACAGGCCCTCCCTCCACTAACTCTGTTGCTTTTATTGTCGTGCTATCTGCCAATGGAACCATGCAGCGAGAAAACCTGGCTTGACCCAATGTAAGCCTCACACTCACTCCCCCCCCCCCCCTTTCGACCTGTTCCAAGTCCATACCGACCACCTCATCCCATACTGTACAAAGACGGAATGACACTCTGAAACAGACGGAAGAGGGTTGATGGCCCCATTAATCCCCCATGGAGCCAACACTCTCAGAATCCCAACCAAGGTCCCCCGCCCCCTCAGGGCTGCTGTTGCTGCTCCCTCCACATGCTGATCATCTCATACGCCTCCAGTCTCATCACCCTGGCATCACCTCCCAGGGCCATCAAGCTCAACTCGCGCATGGCTACACGATCACCCTTAACACCACCTACCACCTCCACACCCTTAGCAGCAACAGCTGCAGCTGCAGCAGCAGGAGTAGGTGCAGCCAACCCAGGCAGCTGCTTCAACTTTTCAGCTACTACATCCACTCGACCATCATCCCCAAGCCTACCTCCCTGAGTGCTACCCATATCATTGTCTTGTTCTCCCCTGCTGGCATCATTGCCCTGTCCCCTCCCTCGCACTGCGTCCTGCAGCTCTGCCTCCCGCACCACCTCCTCTTCTTCCACAAGCTGAAGCCTTGCATGTAAATCTGCTGCCAAGCCTGTAGGAGACCTGGCAAACGCATTACCACTTTCATCAAACTTGCTACCTTCCTGCTGAAGATATTCCCCGCCAGCTCCCTCTGCTGCTGCTGCTGCTGCTTCAAGCAGTGATGCTGCTGGTGCTGTGATTGACCTATGAAACTCGAAGGCTTCTTTTCCACTGATGCTAGCAGCAGCACCCTTGTAGCCAAATGGAGCAGCTGTAGCATCCAAACCACTTTTTCCATCGCCCTCTCCCCATAGCTGCCGCTTAGCTGCCCTACTGCTGCTCCCACTGCTGCTGTTGCTGCTCTTTCCCTCCTGCTCTCCTGCCATTGCTTCAGCTGCTGCTGGTGGTCCCGCAACTTCCAGCCCCTCTTCCAGAACCTCCTCAGAACCCGGCGGCCCCTCCCTCAATGTTGCCAGAGACCCCTTCTTCCTTGGTGTCCCACCAAAACTCCCCTCAGAGTCAGACCCCTTCATTCCAACTACCCCTGGTAACATCCCTATACCCTCCTTCCTCGGTGTTCCCCCTGCCGAAGCCGAATCCAACGACCTCCTAGACCCTCCCGCACTTCCCCTCCCCATCAAAGGCGAGAAGCTCCCCAACTCAGGAGCATCATGCAGGGACCCCAGTGTCCCCCTAGGGTGATAATACCCCCCATGACTCCCTGCAGACCCTAGGGAGACAGTCCTCCTAAAAGGGCTTAACGGGCTGAACCCACCCTTGCCAAAACCACCCCGGCCAGGGCTCTTCTGTGCGGGAGAAAACCAGCCGGAATGGTAGCTGTATATCTCCCCTGACTTTGGGGATCCCATGCCGGCGAAGCTGAAGCTTGTGCTGACATGTGCCAGGCTGCTGCTGTGGATGAGACCCCGAATGTCCCCTAGGCTGCCTGACATCACCATGCCGGTCTTCTCAGCATGTTCTTCTGCTTGGGTGTGGGCCAGGGACTTCTTTGCAGCCACAGCAGCAGCACGAGGAGAAGGTTTGCCCCTGCAACCAGTGCAGAAGATGAAATTCATCGGATTAGGCAATGACTGAGTCATTGACGGGACTAAGGGGATATGATCTCCATGCCATATCTCCATCCATCAACAGCAGAAGCACAACCTACCAGCTTTCGAGCAAGCCGGCATGACCTGCAAATCAGAACATCTCAACTTTTATACTTCATCCCAGCCATTGTGATCACCATATACCAGAGTTGGCTCTCCGTAATTAGCTAGCAGACTAGTTCCTCCTCCCATTGTTACTCGTTATTCTACTCCCCCCATCCCTCCCTCCGGCCCCTGGGTACCTCTTGAATCATGAATCCCATCTTCCCCTCGACTATCATTACAGATACACAGCCACTGCCTGAAACCTTTCTCATCCTTTCCTCATCCCCCAAACACCCCTCCTAAACCCCTTCCGCTCCCACCTGTACACCCGTGTAGTGAGCACCTCCCCTGTCCCTGTGAACAACTCCAGTATGGAATAATCCAGAAGCAACCTCAGCGTCACCTCATCACCAGGCTCACCCCTCAACTGACAGCACAAGGTGCGCACCTCAGGCTTAGGGGTTGCATTAAGATCACCCGGGACCTCCATAGGGTCTATCCATCCCACCAGGTTCTGCCCCTCACACAAAAACCCACCACCAACCCCACCACCACCAGCAGTGGCAGTAGTGCCACCATCACCACTGCCACCACCAGCAGCTGGGAACAGTCCACTAGGGGTTGCCCCAGCACCACCTGCTGCTGATGTTGTTGTATCTATTCCTACCGCTCCCCCTGGTGCTTTTTCCAATAGTGCTGCTGCTGCTGCAACTGCTGGTGTTGTGTCATCCCCTCCCTTGAACTCCATGTTCTGCTCCCTCAGTGCTTCCTCCACTTCCTTGGGCTTACCCACCAACACCTGCAGCTGACAGCTATCAAATTCATATGTGATGGCAGCAGCTTGCACCGACTCCAACCAGCTGCTGCCCTCACTACCTTCCCCCTGCGACCCCTGCTGCTGCTGTTGCTGCTGCTGTGCTTTGAAGTCTGCTGTTAGAGGTCCCAGGACTATCTGCACCCGCTTAGCACCCAAAGGTGCAATCTTGAAGATGATGTCAATGTGGTTGGTGGGAATATGAGCGGGGAGGCTCCTGGGGGGGGAACAGACAGAGGCAACATACAAGTTGAACACCAGATATGTTTTGATATGAGTGAAGCCAGCAATGCATGACAAAACAAGGAGAAAGATCACAGTACATACGCAAACACAAGAGCCAAGCAAGGCAGAGGTTGACGCCAACAGGAGATCATAACAGTCTGAATGAGGAGAAATTAGAAAAAATGCAGACCAGCCGGAAAAGAGCTGATAAGGAGGTAAGAAAGAAGGGAGAGGCAAAGAACGAAGGGAACATGTAAACACGCAAGAGAAAGGTGAAGAGTAGACAGGCAAGTAAGGCATTGCATGTGTCTGCGGATGATGTATAAGGAAGGGCGTAGCAGACAAGCTAAAAAAGAAACAGCAGCAAGGCACACAACTGTGGAGGTAGCTGTGTTCACTGAAAACTAAAAGAGCAGTAGAAGGCCTCTGGGAGAGGTGCAGTAAAAGCAGCTGTAACAGAAGCTAGCATGCACAAGCTGACCCCCCCCCCCCAATCCACATAGCAAGCAAGCCCATTTCCATTCAATCACACCATGAATATTACCTTCAGCTGCAAGCTCTCCGACCATCTATAAGTACCTGTACCTATCAGGTATCAGACATGCTAAATTAACAAGTCGTCAATAAAGTGCAAAGGCCCATGCATCTAATGCACTCAAGGATGATCCCCCTGCATTACACACCAACCCCATCCTCCATCTCCAGTCAGTACCTGCCTGCAAACACACTTCACCCAACATCCTCCCTCCATCTCTCCCTCATTCACAACAGCAAACAGACTCCCAACCCCCCCCCCCCCCGCTCACCATGCCCTCCCATGTGGCAGTGGCAGCCCCCTAAGTTTGATCCCCTGTCCACTTCTCAATTGCTCCAGCTGTGGCAGTGGTGTTTGCACCAGCTGATTGTCCACCAATGACAGCACCCGAGGTAGACTGATACACCCAGCATAATCGTGATGACCACTGGGGTTGGGGTGCTCTTGGAGCCAAGACCAGATCAGCTGACCACCCTAGTGACATAAGATATTAAAACAGGAGGGGCATGAGTCTTAAACATGAAATTGACTGCAGTATAGCCAACTCAGGCACCGCATAGAAATCTATAAAGAGATGCTTTAGCACTCCTTTTTCACCTTCACCATCAGACACATTGACCTATGCAATAAGAGCTCGGCTGCATCAGCGCATGGAGAAGCAAACACAGGTGCTAGTGGCCCTGCATCAACTAAATAGCATTGCATAAAGAACAGCAGGGGCAAGTGTCGCTTCCACCAGTGTCCCGGTGGCCGCTGCCACCCCCGTCATCACCACCACCACCACCACCACCACCACGGTGGTTGCTGCTGTCAGTAGAGCTGCTGCCATCGCCCCAGGCGCAATTTCTGCCGCCGTCACCACTGTTATCACCATTGTTGTAGAGCTGCTGCTGTCACCAACCCGACCCCACCAGGGCAGGGGTTGCTTCCATCACCGTGGGTGCGAGTGAAACTGGTAAACGAGTACCAGCAGCAGTGGAAGAAACAGATGTGTTCTAAGCGGAGCCAGGGACGCTGGAAATGAGGTACACTATCAAATTCCAGCAGCAGCAGCAGCTGCTGCAGATGAGAAGCACAATTGGACAGATGGCAATAGAGTAGTTCATGCAATAACTCTTCAGCACCCCGAACCACCGCCAAAACTGAAGACAACATTCATTAAATCAGCCCTAAAGCCGAAACCTGGAAGGCCTTCTTATCCCGCCCCATAGACCCTCCCGCTCCTACCTGTGCATCTTCCATGAGGTTAGGTGCATACACCACATCCCCTAAGTCCAAAGGGTAGGGCCCCTCAGCCTTTTCCAGGTCAAACTTTCCATCAGCATAATGACCCAACCAGTAGATGGCAGGACATACCCCAGCAGACACACTGAAAACATGAGTGTGCTGCTGCTGCTGCTGTTCCTGCTGCTCCATGCCCTGCTGCTGCTGCTGTGCTCTTCGCTCATGTACGAGGTCTTCCAATCCATGCTCTCCCACTGTCAAAGTAGGGAAGCTGAAGCTAGGGGCTGTAGTAGGAGGTGTAGCAGTAGGCTGCGCCTGGCTGATGTTACTGTCATTGCCACTGCTGCTTTTGCCGCCCCCGGCAGCAGCAGCTGCATTACCAGCAGTAGCAGTAGGTGCTAGCATCTGGGGCGCTGCAATGTGCATGGGCACTACTTCCATAGACCCATAGCCCTCCTCTGAATCAATCACATCATGAGCATCACCTCCACTGGCACCTGACGGCTGCTGCTGCTGCTGCTGATGATGATGATCCTGGGTGGAATGAGCACTGCCACCATTGCTGTGGCGACATGACTTATGCAGCTCCGACTGGGCTGAGAGTATCTCCTGCTGCTGCTGCTCCAGATATTGCTGCTGCTGCTGCTGCTGCTGCTCCAGAAACTGCTGCTGCTGCTGGCCGTGCTGCTCCTGGTGTTCATGGTAATGATCATGATGGTTGAAGCCATGCTGGTGGTAGTGGTGCCGGGTGTGGTGTGGTGTACTGCTGCGAGAAGAGGGAGCAGAAGTGGTGGCACCACCAGCATCTATACCTCCTGATACTCCTGCTGCTGCTGTTTTTGCTCCTGCCGTAGCTGCGCTGGTGGTGTCGGTGGCTTCAGGTTTGGCGGGTGGGTCTGGTGCTAATCGTACCATGATAGGACATTCCCACACGGCACCATCACCAGGGCCAGCCACACACAGCAAGCCATCATATTCCCAACCTGTGCAAGGAGGAGAAACACCAAATGAATAAGGAGTCAAAAGGCATGAGCTGGGCCAGACACAAAGAAACACCCCAGGACACGCAGCAGACTCCTTCAAGAGCCCCTTTTGACTTTGAGATTGATGTGTTTGTGACCCCATCCGGCCTGTGCAGCAAGTAAAGGTCATGTGAAGCCAAATGGGGTTAAATCAGATCCTCTGCCAGTACGATTCGCTCACTGATCTACACTTGCCAACGGCAGATCTATACAGCATCCACCTGCTTCCCTCAAAGAAGCTGCTGGCAAAAAGTAATACACCCCCCTGAGCCACAACTTGAAGCAGCTAGCCCCTCGGCCTCGCAATCAACCATGGAACCTCCATGCAAAACCTCCGCACCAGCATGCAAAGCAGCATAGTTCCCTCCCAACCAGCCCCTATAAGTCTGCCACGAAGCCCCACTTATATGCCAGTCCCAAGTCCAGTCCCTCTCCTCCCCCAAATCTATCAGCCCCTCACCTTTGTGCAAGTCCTTGGTCCGGTACACGATGGCCGTCCCGGTAGTGACGCAGTTACAAGTCTTGGCCACAGCACAGCAAGCATCCCCTGGTTGCAGCTCAATAGCACTGCCTATCATGACACGCCAGTACCCCCCATTCTTTGCCGAGGGCTTGTCCAACACGAAGGGGTCTCTGAAGCAATTGACCTTGATGCCTGGGGGAGGGGAGGTCACCCAGGGGTAGGGGTCTTTCACCCATTCCACTAGGTCGGGATCATCTGCAGTACAAAATGGGGCAAGAGAAGGCATGGTTGTCTCTCAGAGGGGTTGCATACTGGAAGAAGCCCATTTGCATTAAAGCGGCAGCCTTCGCTACATCAGGGGCACCAGTAGGGTGGAATGCTGGTAAAAGAGTATTTTTTGGCTAAGTTATAAATGCAGAGACATGGCTGCCCTGGCAACACAATCTACCGGCTTCCTAATTGCACTTGCCTAGCGGTGCCCCTCTCCAGCCCCTCTCCCTGGCCTGTTCGACGGATCCCATTGTCCCCCCCCCCCAACCCTCCCCAACATTCCCCCTGGCCCCCACCCCCACCCCAAACGGTAACCTTCTCTTCCCTCTTCTCTTCCATCTAACCCTCTCCGCACCCTGTGCATCCTTGTCATATAGCACCCACCCCTCCCTTTCTTGCCTCCTCCGTCGTTCCAACCTCCCCTCCCCCACCCACTACCCACCTGGGTCCACTGCTTTAGCCAGGCACTGTGTTTCATCTGACAGTGTGCTGCATGTCAGGGGCATCCCCTCACGGTCAGCAGCATCAGGCTTCTTAACGACACCTGCAGGAAACAGGGGGAGAGAGACAGGGAGTGAGCTCACGTATCGATCCAAAGTTCTGCCAGAAGACCACATGTATGGAGGAGACGAGTCACTACGGCCTGGAGGTACTAGCCCCTTAGCGGACAGCATGCTCACGGCTCCAATTGCCCTGAGGAGAATCTGCTCATACATCACAGTGCATCTCCCCAAAAAACCCTGATGCGAAAGACCTCCTTATAGGGGTGTCAGGATGGTCTAAAACAACGTATCCCTTTGAACAAGAGTAAGCTACTGTGGCAGCATAACACACAATGTCCAAACGCAAAACATTCGGCAGGTCACCTGCCTGTCCAACGAAAGCTGCTTCTCATGCTCCCTGGTGATGTGCTACATGATTTACGTTCCCCTTAAGAGCCTGCAACTTGCTATTCTAGACGTTGGGCTGACACAGCATGACCAGCCACCTTGCGATCATACAAGGCCAACACCCTTCTTCCCCTAAAACCGTTCCATTGCAGCCTTATAAGGTATGTAGGCGATCAGCTGATAGGATGCCTTATGTGCAAAGTAGCTACCACGTACTGTGATGGAGACCCAGCACATATGGCATTCTGGTATGACATGCCCCACGATACAATCTAATCAGGAAACACAAATATGGTCTTCCCTCTCTAACCAGGTGTAAAAAGCCGATCGCCACCACCACATGTGCTGAAAAGCGCTTCTCCATGCATAATCTAGGAGAGCACGTCGACTATGCCTGCACGTCTTACGAAGCAACTATTGGGGGTGCTGCGATTGCCACACATCAGCTACACACTACTACAAGAACAGGATGTCACCCACACATGCTGCAGAAAGCCCTGTTAGACTCCATACCAATGGCACCAGGGCCTCAGCTACCATGGGAGCCCAAACCTTTCTCTGTTGCTGGTGTGGACAACAATAGGATGGAATCAGCCGTACAGCATTATCTGAAGAGCGATTTCACATATTCATCACGCTGGAAAAGGCCCCTACAGATAGTGATATGCATCTCTGAGGCCATGCCCTCCAGCATTAGGTATGCAACGACCGACTACCTGCGCAGGCCAAACATCCATACCTGAGTATGATCGATGTAGATAGGTTTACTGAGTATGATCGATGTAGATAAGTTTAATGATCTAGGCATAGGGAAAATACTGCCCTGCCAGAATGTAGCAGGGACCAGACGGCGTTGGGAGAATGACTGTACCACTGCACTTGACCTGAAAGATGAACCAGATACTAAGTACTGGCGAAAACTGGCTCCAACAAGTACTAGGATTTCTCCGCGAGAGTTCATGGTCCCAAGACAGGCACCTTCGGCGATACAAAAGCCCGGGCCCCTTGGACAACTTGCTGTATTGCAACTGCACGGAAGGCCTACAGGCTCTGGGCAGTCAAAGTACAGCACGAACCCCACAGCACCGCAAGCAAGCAGGCAAGACAAGCACGCCTGCAGCACGTCGTGCCAATAACAGCACTATGCCTACTAGTAATGTGTCTGGGGGGAGGAGCAGCCCTCACAACAGTCTTTAAATCATATAAGAACATCGCATCACAGCTTCGCATGCACTTGAGATACCAGTGCGTAGCTCCTAGGTCCCCCTGTGTTGCATTAATGGATGCAAAACAGCCATGCCCAGGAGATTGCGGCAACAGTGCGGCTGCTGCTAGCTAGCTGTTAGTTTGCCCTGCCAACACATGGCTGCTATTTCAGCTGCTGCTTGGAGGCAAATGAAGGTTCACTCCCTACGAGCATGAAACACTAGGGAACCAAAACGATTGCTCTAACATTGGAGCTCACCTGGATTGCTGACCCAGCATGAACAAATACACGTCAAGCACGTCAAAACCCAGCCATACACCCTTGGACACAGCAGACACTGTGCACAGGAGTTGAGGTGGTGCAACCGCCGGTTCTCAGCAAGCACTAGCACCTGGTTCCATCATGGGCAGAGCACAACCCACGTATACTACATGTAGTGCAAAAATGATGCCGAGAGAGGATCACCTCTGCAGACTACGTGCAGTGCAGGAGGAATGTCCGCTCATGCAATAATCTCTGATCAGAGATCAGTCATCGCTGCGGAGTACTAAGTATTGCTGTGCAGCAGGGCGTTAGCATTGGTCGCCACTGCGGACCAGCCGAATTGCGGCCAGTACAATTCCGCAGACTACATGTGGTGCAGGTGTTATGCACACAAAATGGAGGTTTCACACTGCTCTCCACAAGTGTGTTGGCATCAGGGGAATGCCCATAACCTTTAAGTTTTGCATTCCGCATGACTGACCTACGCAAGCACTGCTGATGGACTCAGCTTTGATATCTGCTGATCGAGGCAGAGTTTCATTGCCGAGTCAGCCAGGCCCTGGCGTGGATCACATCAAGAAATCATACTTTACACTTTAACGCTGCTACTGAGACCCTGCCCCGGTAATCATGAGCCAAGTAACTCAGCGTCGCAGTTGCTTGTATTGGCTGCTTCTCATATGGATCGCTATATGGGAAGCACTCAGATACAAGCAGCGGTGAGACTAATGAGTTCGTGAATAGGGTTGTCTCACCAGGATGTAACCCTGGTAGGCAACGAGTATGCAGCACCCTTGCCATGCTAGCAGCAACTTAAAGCATCTTGCTCCAACCGCTACAAGCTCACCCATGGCACTAGCACCTGGTTCCATCATCTAGCAGAGCACATCCTACCCAAACCACATGCAGTGCAAGGATGATGTCCAACAGAGGACCATTTGTGCAACCCACATGCAGTGCAGGAGGAATGTCCAACACTCATGCGGTCTGCTCCCTACCGAGTACCAAGTACGGTACAGCTAGCTACGCAGCAGAGCATTAGCAGGGGTCCCCAGGACCAGGACACCGACCTGTACAATTTTGCAAACTACATGCAGTGCCCAGGAGCAATGTCCAAGTCGTGCGATCACTGATTGTTATGGACTACTAACTACGGTGCTGCTGCGCAGCAGGGCGTCCCCAGAACCAGGAAACCTACCTGTTCAATTGCCCAGACTACATGCAGTGCACAGGGTATGTCTAACTACAGCGTATTAGTGCAAAGAGGCAGGGCTTTTTGTCCGCTAAGTACAGGGTTGTTTGAACAATGCCGTATTATAGTTTGAACAATGTATTATGGTAAAGGATGGCCAAGTGTGCTGCACTGATCGACACTGCGCCCACAAACTGCTCTCTACAAATGTGCTGGCATCAGGGGCATGCCCCTAACCTTAGAATAATGCACTGCATGCCTAGCTACTGACGCGAGCACTGCTGACAGACTCGGCATAATCCTCTGACCGCGGCTGATCAAAGATGTCCTGCTGAGTCAGCCATGCTCTGGCGTAGATTACATCCCATCCAGGCAATCATACTCACTGTACACTTCAATGCTGCTGCTGAGACCATGCCCAGGTCATGAAAGAAGCATCTCAAGAACACAGCTGCTTGCATTGCCTGGGGCATCTGGATAAATAAATGCCATTCAAGACAAGCAGTGCCGCTAATGAGGTTTGCATAGGGTCCTTTCAGCAGATTATGAGCCACATGCGGAAAGTATTGCACAGCATCGTGGCCATGCTAGAAGCAACTTGGTCTGAGCGACACAAACCGCATAGGCTGGCCAAAGCAAACCGCACAACTCTAGCCCTTGTTGATGAGGACTCCAAAACACACTACCATTACTCGCCTACAATGGGTGCTGCTGATTGACAATTCTTATGGTAGCCCATGCTACTGGTAACATGTGACAAGTTTGCAGCCAATGCTCATCTGCTCAATGCTGTCAGTACACCGAGTATTCTGCAGAAGATACTCCCGACTGAGTGATCAATACCCAAGGCATGGCACCTCCCACGCACCAGGCCAGAGATCCATGGATGCAATTTACATGAGTGATATCAATTTGCAAAGATGCCGCAACCCCACTGCGATGTGCGCGGCATCGTACAGCAAGTGCAGAACCACGCCGCTGTAACAGAATACTTGTGGCCTGCAACCTCTTGCCTGAAGAGATACAGGACAGATCCTCTTCTTATAACTGCCAGCACGACAGCTGCTAGGCTCAATTAGCACTTCCAAATTCGCTACGCCTAGTCCATATCCGGCTTGCCAGGGCAGTGTCTGCTATTACAGCAGACCCATTCAGAGATAAATCGGCGGAGTGTAGGCCCAGACAGAGAGAGACAACGTAGGGTGATGACTCACTAACCAGACATTGTATGCCTAGACCAGACCACTGACAACTACCCGGCGGGTTTGAGAGTCCTAAGGCATCTGCCAGTGGGATTGACCACTGCACCTCACCGTCCACTCGAAATCTGTCTAAATGCAACCATGCTTAGCCAACTAGCTGCGTTGCTAGCCTGTTGGAACGCAGCTTGCCAACCTTCCATATTCACTCGGGCTAGCCCATATCTGGCTTGGGCGGCACAGATTTGTGCGGCTTACAGCAAAAGCAGGCAAGCCCAAAGCGGAGCTTAGGCCCAGACAGAGGCACAGGACGAAGGGAGATCTCAATGCGAGAGATATGAGAGATGGGAAGGGAGACGAAAACGCTACACGAGAGCCTGTGCCCAGCAAACACTGTAACGGTCGCAAGAACGAGGCGCCAAAACGCGCTTGACGCTAGTACAGCGCCCCTGTACTACTACCACGACAGGGTTCAGCACCGTTACACTCGTCCCCCCCTAAGGCCAAGTCGCCCCGACTTGCGCCCTCACCGGGACTCGAACTAGCGACCACCCACTCACGGCCCCCCCTGCTGCACACACAGCCAGGAGTTCTGGACACTCACGGTGCTCGAACTTGCGACCTGCGGAAGCGTGCCCAGGACACACGCAACCAGTAGACCGCTACACTACTGCGTTGCGAACTTGGCTCCGAAACCAAGATGTAACGGTCGCAAGAACGAGGCGTCAAAACGCGCTTGACGCTAGTACAGCGCCCCTGTACTACTACCACGACAGCGTTCAGCACCGTTACAAAAACTACTACATAACCCGGGACCTAGAGAAGTCCATGTAGAGAAGACCTGTATGTGGATGCAAGGTGTACTGGGTCACAGTTCCATCCGGAAGGAATGCTGTCTGCCCCAGGTCCACCTCATATCCACTCCAAACAGCTCTCACTCATGCAGTCATGTTGGAGCTAATTATGCAGGCGTCCTCAGCTGCCCTTCATATGGCATAGCAAAATGTGCCAGCGAGTAGGCAGACCCTATTCCTGCAGTTGACAGGATGCATTGACCAGCACACCTCACAGAGTCCACGTGAAACATAACACATGCCGTTGACAGACTAAAGACCTAAACCCAATGCCCTTTGGTGACAGTCCCTGTAAGCCCCATGCTTACCTGTGTAAAGGATGCATGGCTTTCCATCTGCCGGGTCAATGGTTGCACATCCTGAGAAGCATCCATCTTGATCAAACCATCCTGGTGTGGGTACCAGAGCAGCAGGAAGGTGCTTCCAGTGGATGAGGTCTTTGCTGCTGGCATGACCCCAGGCTAAACCCCAGGTCCACTTGGTGCTGTCAGTCACAGATTGGTAGAACCTGTGGGGGGGAGGGGTGGACAGGCGAAAGAACAGGGAAGGTCTGAGTATGGAATAACTAGAGTGGTGGTGAGTGGATGAGGGCAAGAGTAACAAAAGATTATAGTGTACGCTAACACAGCCTGAGTGGGGCTGGATACAGTTGACGACATTTCAGTCAGCACCCCGACTACAACGCGACAAGCTGAAGTGAGGGACATGACTGAAGCACACATATTCTACCAAGTGCTCAACCGTACAGGCCTGATGTGTCAAGCAAGACGGCAACGTGAAGCAGTATACAGGTGCACAAGTCCCTAGATAAAGGTTTGAGAGACAATGGCGTCATGCTAAGTGGCAGACCCTAATCCTGGACAGAAATGCAATACAGAGCTTGACCATTAATGCCCGTGACAACCGACGGACCATAGCCCCCCCTTAAAGCTACATCAGATCTCCCGCAAGTACTCTGCTTCACTCACATGTGGTAAGTGCCTTTATAGTACAGGGGCCCATTAGGGTCATTGACCTGCAAGTCAGCAAGCACACGTAGTGATGAGCCGCAATCCCTGTTGTGCATAGAGCGCCACTCCCACTGCGCTGCATGGACATTTTGAGCGACATGCCAGGTATCAAAACTATATTACGCTTGCTGCCAAACAGCCGCGGCTGCTTGGCAGGGATACAACGGGCGCATGGAGACGCCCTTATGTAGAAGAGGCTACAAACTGCGACTTAAAGTCCTGAGAAGGGGCAGCGAACTGCAAAACCTTTCGGTGGCCAGCGAGGGGCTGCCGCGTCACGTTCTAGAATGGATGTGTTGAGCTGCGTAGTTGGTAACCGGATGCTTCAGCAGACTACTCACCCATCCTTGAGGGAGGTATAAATGAAACACAGGCTGGCTGAGGTCAAGATCCTCCGCGTTTGATGCCTGGTCTTGGCCTCTTGTATTGTGCCGCTCCGAACTGCTGATGTCGTTTGCTATGCCTTCTACAGCCATGCTGTTCGATCTGAAGCGTCCCAATTGACAGTACAGGTACGAAAGGATACTGAAGGAAAGGCTGGAAGCAGCCGCTCCGCCTTTAGCGAATACACCGCAGGCAACAGTACTTCGCTCTCGGAGAAATGTCCTGAGCTGTCCTGAGTTGCTGAGCAAAGGAAACGGAAATTACCACTATGTAGACTGATCCATCCACAATTACGTTCCCGAATGAATGCTCCGGGACACTGCATGCAGCCTTCAGTCCAAGAGAAGTGCTAGCTCCAAGGCGAACATCAACACCCTTGGCAGTGTCGAACGATCTACCTGCCAGTTGTCGGAAGTGATGGCGGATGCAGCTACTTTGGCCACAAGAAGATGGACAAGGCCGTGCCTTGCCTTGTCCATACAGGCTTCGGGTTGCCAATCATAGCCCCCTACCATCGGCAACTAAACTAACTGAACTTCAGCGGCTCTGGGCTCTGGGCTTTGGTATCACAGAACCCAGGCAATACAGTCACCAATGGAGTGTTTCTCTGTCGAAGTGTAGGCAACGACATCTGCACAAGGAACAAGGCTAATCTGTCCCCCGTCACTCATAAGCATGCTTGCAGACCACCTGCGGAACTCTTGCAGCCTACGGCGGTACTTTTGCACACCCATCTGGAACTTGTCTACTGTGCACGCCAAGCACCAGTACGTTCGTAGAGTAGCCACAATCATGAAAGGCAGAGACGAGTCGCTGTGCCCTAGTATTTATAGCCAGCCTGTTTCAGGCCATCTCTTGGTATCCAGTGGCGTCTAGTGGCCATGGCCAGATATACCATTAGGAACCTAGAGAGGCAGTTGGCGGCCATCAGCGAGCAGTACCGTGAATTGTCATGCCAGAACCAAGCCCTGCGGAGTCGAGACAACGTTCTGAACCATCTCTGCAGACTTACGCGCGCAGCTGTACAGGTAGTACGTCATAAAGAGCCTTCGAGTCCTAACGGGGCATCCCTCCATGGCATGGAAGATCTTCAGGAAGTCCTCGCTCAGAGCCTCGAAGCTGCCTCTGGTGAATCATCTCTGCAAGGGGTCTCTTACGACGGTTCCGCTGACGATGTTGCGGAAGCTCTGAATCGAGTCAGCTACGACTGGGAAGACCTGTCAGTTGCAGAGACACTCCTGGACAGCAACCCTTTCAGCTTAGTGGACTATGGGCTGCTGAGTCTCCTCCTCGATCCCAGCCAGATGAATGCGGGTGTGCAGCAGAGAAAGATGGCAGAGAGGGCCGTGTGGACAGCTTTCCAAGGTAGGTAGCATAAGAGTGTCATGCAGTAACATCCCTGTGGCATGGCATCTGCCCAGTAGCTTATGTTCATGGTAGCATGTCTGCTAAGTTTGGTGCTTCCATCATGCTTCCTCCACACACTACCTACCCAGTTCAGGCCGCATCCAATTTGGCTGTTTGCTCACTGTCTTGGATGTGCAGGTCAGTTGGCCATCCTGCTCCTGAAAGTGGAAGCAGCATCTGGGAATCCTGCAGAAGCCCTGCCTCTTGTCAAGCAGCTCATACAAGCTGGCTTGCAGTATGCAACGCTGGTGGTTGGTTGCATCTTGGCGGAGCCCATCATGGTTTGGAGCACCCAGGGGCACGAGTGCACGCAGGAGACAACACCGCCTGAGAAGTTTGACGAGGTATGAGCTCATCCCCATGCGCCCAAAGTATTAAAGGACATGCAGGCTTAAGTGCTGTTGCAGGCATATAATTTCCAGTTTATGCTGCAGCAGCTCATGTCAGTTGCGGGTGGTGTATTCTTGCCACATTTAGAGGCTTAGGATGATAGATTTTGCTTCTTACCTTGGGAGAGAGGCTATGGCAGGTTAGATAAATGTTACGTAAATGTAAATGTTACTAGTTCGCTAGCAGACTGTACAGAAGAGGAAGCTATCATCATGTTTTGTATGGTCAGGGATGCAAAAAGAGACGGCAAGGAAATGGCAGCATTAGAGTTGCAGCTTGTCCTGTCTGTATGGAGGGGCTTCACATGATGTGTTGGGCATGCTGATCTCTTGCATATGTGTGTGGGTGTCTCATATCATCAAGGCACCACGCAGCTTAAGCTAACCCAGACCAGTGCTTCTGCCACAACCTAATATGTGAAATAGATCATCCCACAGCCCTCCGACCGTGCAGCACCCACCACATAACTCCACCGGTTTGTATTCACATGTTGAAAGAGGGACTGAGGGCTAAAATAACGATCCATGGAGACAGGCGGACATCCAGGGACCTCAAATAACCCTTTATGGTGCTGTGCAGGTGCTTTCAATTGTAGGTTTGACCAGGCATCAGCAGCACCAGATAACCACCACCCTGGGCACATTTCAGGAGCTCTCACAGCCGTACATGGAGCAAAGGGCTGAGCTGTATCAGCGGGTGCTGCAACATCTGCAGCAGCAACCACCAGCGGCAGGGGGAACAGCAGCAACAGGGGCACCCCAGCGAGAGGCTGGGGCATCACCGCCAGCGGGAACAGTAACAGGGCAGGACTTGCAAAGTCAGCAGGAGCAGGGGCAGCAGCCGCAACCGCAGCAGCAGCAGCAAGGTCATGAGGGGCAGCAGCAGCGTGGGCAGCAACAGCTACCAGTTCTTCAAGAAAGGCCACACGACGCCATCAGCAGTGGTTCACCCTCATCCTCTGCCTGCGATAGCACAGTCAGCAGAGAGGGGCATGTGGATTTAGCCAGTGTGCTGCCTCCGATTGAGCATGGGGAGGTATTCCAGCTGTCTTCACAGCTTGAGAAAATCATGTGCAAGCTGGCATGGTTAGACTGCTGCTTGTGGTTCTATGTGCTGGGTGTGCTGAGCTGGAAGCAATTGGCGAAGATGGTGGTTCATATGCATCCTTATACTCTTAGTTTGAAGGAGATGGCAGAGCTGATAGCAGCAAGAGAGGACAGGAAACTGGACGAGGAGAAGTTGTGATGCTGCCTTGAGCAGGATATGTATAAAGACGTCGTAGAGGTAGAAGTTTGCTAACTGATGTTTGTCAGGCACCAAACCTGATTCATGGGGGTGTGAAGTCATGTAAGAGTGCTTTTCGCTTTTGTTACATTGTATCACTGTTGCAGCTGGATCTTCCAAGCAGCTGGATCTTCCAAGCAGTCATACAAGGCTGTTCAGGATCTTCCAAGCAGCCTAAACTAGCCCTCTGTGGGGGGGGGGGACTTGCGTTGTTTGTGCTGCAACCAGCAAGTTGTGGGGAGATATATACATGCACACACATGATCAGCTTTATGCCGGTTACTTGCTGGTCATCTTTTTGAAAGTATCTTTATGGAGCTCTGATGTCTTAATGTGCCTGCAAAAGAGGCCATCAAGGGGCATGATCATCCGGGGTGATGAGGGTCGGTCAAGGAGGATGGAAGGCCCAATAAGCTCAAACACAATAAAGTAAGAAGCCATCACTGTTCTTAGTACCTGTTCGCAGACAGCTCCATATGTCATTTGTATGTTGCCTGCTAGTGGGCCTGTCGGCGGAAGTATGTTTATTTGTATCAGCACTAGACTCCCTTGTTTCCATGCACTTGTACATGATGTATTGGCAGGGAGATCAGCAAGCTGGAGATCAAACATTAGCATCAACCGCTGGTCAAACCCCAACCGATAAGTCAGCAGGCAAGTTGACTGGAGGTGGTTCAGGTCGTGCAGCTGTGAAAGCAGCGGCTCTGGCGTGGGAGGAGGTGCTGGCGGAACAGGAGCGGGCCTGGCAGGAGAGCTGGATGGAGATGACCAGGGCTAGGGAGTATAACCAGCAGCAGAGAAAGCAGCATTCCAAGAGCAGGGAGAAGCAGCAGCAGCAGGAGGTGGCACAGCAAGGTGCTGGGGGTGGGGTGGCTGGTCAGGAGCTGCAGGAGAAGCAGCAGCGGCAGAATAGGAGTATTGTACCACTACAGCAGGGGGAGCAGCAGAAGGAGCTACTGGGAAATCAGCAGCAACAGCAGCAGCATGCGGGAGGAAACCAGCAGCAACAGCCAGCCTACTGGGAGTAAACTTACCAACAGCAGCAGCAGCAGCAAGGTGCACAGTTACAGCAGTTAAAGCGGCTGGGGCAGCAGCTACAGGGTGAGAGGGATCAACAGCAAGTGAAGCAGGGTCTCTCTGGGCAGGGACTCTATTAGAACGTGCCCCTTTCTTGCTAGGACTGTAATTGGGAAAGGCAATTGCATCCATGGGGTACCAGCAGTATCTGGGCAGGAGATCATACAGATTGGCTTGCTTGTGCTAAGATCCGGATTGTTTGCCTGACCCCTATGATTCTAATGAGTGGCATGCTGCTGGAAGCGGGCCCTGTGAAACACACGTGCATTGTAGCATTGCACTTACATCCTTGCTTGATGTTACACAATAAAGCTTGTCTAATGAATTCTAATGTGTTTCTGGCTACTTGATTCCGGGACTGTGCCTCAGGAGTGGCAAAGTGGCATGGAAATGGTCATCAAGGCTAGTGGCAGGTGTGTGCAGCTGGAGCTGGTCATGCACTGGTTTAACAATGCCTACACCTATGCATGGTTCTTCAAACATGTGGAGTTACATGCTGCTCACGAGTTTCTATGAAACGGCCGTTCTGCTGTGTTGTTGGTAATGAAGGCTTTATGGCTCTGTTGTAGGCTCCTGCTCCGACGGCTTGCTTCCCTGGGCATATGGGGAAAGATGTTAAAATACATTGCTGCTACGTGTATGACTGTTCCCTTGAATGCACGGGTTGGTGGCGGAGTAGGTCTGCATTCATTGCAGAGCAAACTAGGTGTGTGTTTGGGTACGCACTGTCGCCACTGCTGTTTGGCCCTTGTTTATTGATGAACTTCAAGGCTTTTGGCTGGGATGGCCACCAACTACTGGTGTGATTGTGGGGGCTTCTGTATATGGACTATGTGGTATTGGTGCCAAACCAGCAGCTGTGGATCTGCAGTCCCAACTGGATGCTCTGAAGGAGCTTTGGTCTGTGACCAAAAGCACATGACTATCTACCTTCAAAAAACCCAGATATTGTTTTCTAGGCTGGTGACACAGCACTGTGGGCTGCTCATGGCACTTTGCAGGCCGGGTCCTTGAGGTTGTCAGTGTTAGGGCATAGTTTTGGAGCGGGCTTTGGAAATTGGAAGGTCAGGTGTGGGTGCGCTCACTTAAGTGTGCAGCAACTCAAACTATGCCTAGGAGCGTGATATGCAGCAGTTAGCCTACGAGTGATGTTGTTCAAGGCGTTGGTACTGCCGATGATGTCATGTCATTTAAGCGTGAAATTGATTGCTCCTTACAATTTTCCAGGTCCAAGCAGCCATTTGTAAACCCTCATCAGAAGTGACAGAGCATGATTTTGAGCCAAGTAGGTGGCAATTGGCTGAACAAGTGGATCAGTACACCAAACTTCCTGCATATTGAGCTTGACTGTATCAATACCGTGGGTCCTAATGGCTTGTGCGGCTTCTGGATTCGCTACTGGAACAGGTTAAGTTGCTCAAACATCTGCCTGTATATAACGTGCAGCTTGTTACAGAACCTGGAGCTGTCACCTACTAGTAGTCGCCAAGGACGGCTATGGTGTGCTGAGATAGTGAGATGATGGAGTGTGTCAGTAAGGATGTTCCAGGATTCGTGGACTGACAAGGTGTGATCAATGTCTTAGACGGTCTGTTTGGGACCTGGAGTAATAAATGGACCAAGTGCTGGCACGATCTTCCTGAAGATCCGAGAGAGGTGTTGTCAATGCCACTTATGATGCATGGGTGCATGGATGCCTGAATGTATAGTATGTTATACTTGTGCGCAGTATGTTCGACCTAGCAGCCCTTTGCGGTTGCCACACCTTACATTGCCCTGAGCAAGGCATTAAACTGCTTGGCTTGCTGTTGACTGGGTCAACTGGTCAGCACATGGCAAGTCGAAATGGGCTGGCATGACATACGTTGGCTAGCAAGGGATCTAGGGTGGGCTGGTGGCAGCCATTGTGCAGTTTTTGGACAGGAAGTTGAGTATGCAGTTGGAGCCTAAGTTGGCTCCTTCAGTGTGGGTGGCGCTGCCCCCACCGGCGCCCCGCTTTGACGGGGCCCGATTTGGTAATTGGTAATTAAATGTTGTTATGTTATGTTGATCATGATCGCTGCATTAACCCAGAGCATTTTGTTGATCTCCTGAGGCTTAAATTGGGAGCTCACTGGCTAAGTGTTGTAGCTGGCCGTTGGACTAATGGTGGTACAGTTAAGTGTGTGGCTTAATGTTACGGAGTTGAAGGTGAAAAGAGGCATTTCATGAGCGGATTGCGGATTGCGGATTGAATATCAGAATTTTTGATTCGGGCTAATTCCTCAAGAGTCCTTTGATAGTTTGAAGGTGACAAAAGAAAGATTGTGTGTCATCCAAAGCAGCATATTTTGGCAAACTATTGGTTGATATTAAGGTTGATATAAGATGCGTGTTTTCATCAGAGATGCACATACTGAGTGACTGGCTTGCACGGAGTGGTAGAGGGGCAGGGGCCGGGTTGCAAGAGATAATGTTTTAGTGAGACTGTCGCTTGCATTCATAGTGTCTGCTGCATAGTGGTGGGCATGGCCGGCGTAATGCATGCGGAACTCGAGTTGGTGGGTGTTCGGATAGTTTGCGGATCTAAGTAATCTGCAAGGCCGGCACCTCCATGACCCCCCCCCCCGCATGCTGGCATCTGAACAAAGAGAGGATGTATGCTATTATCAGGCAAGCATGGGCATGGAACGTCAAGGAAAAACACAGTGGCCTCTGCTGAGGTTTATGAGGCTGGTCCATTAAAGCCCCGCCTGAGCAAGGCATTAATAAAACTGCTTGGCTTGCTGCTGAGTGGGTCCACCGGTCAGCGCACGGCAAGTCGAAATGGGCTGGCCTGACATACATTGGCCAGCAAGGGATCCAGGGTGGGCTGGTGGCGCCATTGGGCTATATGCTTTGACAACCTGATGATTAGCCTCTTCAGACAGCTGTGCGATACGTTGTGTCCCGTGGTGCGCAGCCGCAGCTTGCCTATGTCAGCGGGCCAGCTGTTGCTGGGCTGGCCTATAGCACTCCATGCTTGTGGCCAGCCATTATGGTTGATGCAGTTTTCTCTTTGATGCTATTTGTGGACTGGCATTGGAGGACTGCTGTGTCCCATCATCCGCACCTGCCTCCACTCGCTAGGAGCGTTGCCTTGACCTTTCAGGGATTGTTTTGGCCACATGCATTCCATGTTGGTTGGGTCTGGTTGCATATATCCCTCTGTGGTTGAGTCCTTTGCATGGTTCTTGTACATCTCCAGCCCGTGGTAATCGTCATTGTTTGCCATGCCATTGCAACCGATGGAGGAGTGGGTGGTGTTCTTGATCATGGGCTCTGTCTTGCCTGGATACATATTTCGGTATTAGTACTGCTAAGTTGGTGGTCTGGAAGCCCCCATTGTGTTTGGATCCATCCGATGGTGTGTTTGGTCGTTTCGACCTAGCAGCCCTTTGCGGTTGCCACACCTTAAATGTTTGTTGTTGTTGTTGTTGTTGTTGTAATCCACTTGCGGCCAGCTTTCGACCTCGTGAATGTTCCGCATGCGGCAGTTCAAGTCCGTGCTAGCTCCAAGGCGAACATCAACACCGCAGTGATCTATCTGCCAGCTACCGGAACTCTGATGGCCGGATGGTGGCCGGATGCAGTACTCTGCCCACTGGACAATTTTCAAGGTGCTTCCTTACACACAAAAGCTTCGAGATGCCATCCATAGCTCCCTAATGGTCTTTTTCGTTGTCTCACAGACGGCTCTCAGACATGAGCATATGAATGAGCAGAAGTCGAAGTGAAGTGGAAGTGATGTGGGCGTGTTTGGTCGATTCAACCTAGCAGCCCTTGGCGGTTGCAACCTTGGCGGTTGCAAAAAAAAATGTTTGTTATGTTATGTTATGATGAGCAGAAGTACAGTCACCAGTGAGGCACCACCAGGGCATATTAGTATACCCCTGGGCACCACCGACAGTGTTTTTCCGTCTGCCATCTGCACGAGGGTAAGCTTATCCTCCTCCATAATCAGCTTGCTTGCAGACAGCCCACGGAAAGCTTGCGGCCAAAGGCGGCACTTGCATCTTGCATGTTGTTGGTTCAGGATGCACGCCATGCACCTCAATCAGTATGTTTGTAGAGGAGCTACAATAATGACAGGCAGAGGAATAGGTATGCCAACCGTGCATAGCCCCTGCTGCAAAGGACTTGGTCCGCTGGCCCCCATCACATCGACTCGCTGTGCCGTAGTTTCTATATCACGCCTGTAGTTTAAGGTCATGTCGTCGTATCCATTGCCGCCTAATGGCTCCAGATGCACCATTAGGACCCTAGAAAGGCAATTGGCTGCCATCAGCGAGCAGTACCGTGAACTGTCCTGCCAAAACGAGGCGCTGCGGACTCGAAACAACGTTCTGAACCATCTCTGCAGGCTTACGCGGGCAGCTGTACAAGTTGTACGCCATAGTCAGCACGCCAGTCCTAACAGGGTGTACCTCTTAGTCATGGAAGATCTCCAAGAAGTCCTCGCTCGGAACCTAGAAGCTGCTTCGGCTGAAGCATTTCTGCAAGGGGTTGATTACGACTGCTCCCCTGACGACATTGCGGAATCTCTGGACCGGATCAGGTACGACTGGGAGGGCCTGTCAGTTGCAGAGACGCTCCTGGACAGCAACCCTTTCAGCATAGTGGACTATGGGCTGTTGAGTCTCCTCCTGGATCCCAGCCAGATGAATGCAGCTGTGCAGCAGAGGAAGTGGGCACACAGATCCATGTGGACATACTTCTAAGGTTGGTCGTCTCAGACTGTCATGCAGGCTTACAAGCTGACAACAGCAGCTAGAGCAACCAGCAACATGCTTGTCTGTGGCACATGTAAATGCCAAGGTCTTGGATGCTTGAGGGCTCAGCTCTGGCTGTAGATTCGAAGCTTTCATGCAGGCATGCCGCAGTAACATGCATGTCACATGTGCCCACTGAGCTATGTGCATGACAGCATGTTTGCTTCATGACGCCCGTTGCTATCATCAACTGCTGACAAATATGGCCATGTCACAGGACAAAGACCTGTGTCCAGAGGTTGCCATTTCCATCATTCTTCTCCACACACTACCTCCCCCCAGTACATCCTGCAGTGAACTTTGCTTTTGTATCAACTTCCTCACTGCCATGCATGTGCAGGTCAAATTGCCATCCTGCTCCATAAAGTGGAAGCAGCATCTGTGAAGCCTGCAGAAGCCCTGCCTCTTGTCAAGGAGCTCATCCAAACTGGCTTGCAGCATGCAACGCTAGTGATTGGGTGCATCTTGGCGGAGCCCATCACGGTGTTTCTCACGCAGGGGCATGAGCGGACTCTGGAGACGGCACCACCTGAAAAGCTCGAGGAGGTATGTCCTAATTCCCATGCCCTCGTGATTTTTAGCTATCTGGGGCTGGAAGGCAGCTTTTGTTGGTGTTAAGAAGGGGGCACAGCCTAAGGAGCAGGCAGTGGTTGCTGAGGAAAGTGGTGGGATTGGGAGGTAGCTTGTTTGATGTTGTGAAGGGAGAAGGCCATGCATGCTTGGGGCGCCATTGCAGCCATATGGTGTACTTCCAGTGTTGCGCTGCCATGTCTCACGGGCAGTCGGCCCTTGACATAGTCAGTGGCTTACAATGGTAGGGATGTTGATTGCTACCTTTGAGAGTGGTTACAGCATGTGACGTAAATGTAACTCAAATGTTTATGTTAGTACTCCATCAATGGGAGGGAAGGGTTCAATTACGTCTTTTATCTGTGAAAGAAGCAAAAAGCGGCAAGAAGGGAATGTCCAGCTGCAGTTTGCAGGTTGTCCTGTGTGGATGAAGAGGCTTCACATGAGGTGTCAGGACTGCTGTTCTCGTGCATTTGTGTGTATGAGGGCAAACGCCACAGAGCCCAAGCTCAATCCATCAGTCAATCAATCAATAGAAACGCAAAAACAGCTATGCCAAAAGGTCACTCAAGACCAAGAAGCACACTATCCCTGATGAACTGGAGTCATACGACCCCATGCCGCCCAACCATATGGATAGCCCTCGTGCAGGTGAACCAAGCTACTGCGTACGGGTCCAGGATGTACACAAGCACAAGTTGCATTTGCCACGACCTCAAACGACAAGGTCCATCTTGCTCATTTTGTAACAGCTTGAGGTGCGGGGCCTATGGCTCTTTTGCTATGGCATATCCCAGATTGCAATTGTGAATGTCTGCCGTGATCTTGTATGGTGCCGTGCAGGTGCTTTCAATTGTAGGCTTGACCAGGCATCAGCAGCACCAGATAACCACCACCCTGCGCACCTTCCAGGAGCTGTCACAGCCGTACATGGAGCAAAGGGCTGAGCTGTATCAGCGGGTGCTGCAACACCTGCAGCAGCAACCACCAGCAGCAGGGGGAGCGGCAGCAACAGGGGCACCCCAGCGAGAGGCTGGGGAGCAGCAGGGGGCACCAGCTACAGCGGGAATAGCAACATCAGCAGAGCAGGAGTTGAAAAGTCAGCAGCAGCAGGAGCAGGGGTGCCCACCACCAGCCGCAGCATGGGCAACAACAGGAGAACAGCAGCAGCAGGAGGTGCAGGGTGGTGCTTGCATGGGAGGAGCTGCAGCAGCAGGTGTTATTGATAGCCATTGCCTGCTTGGTTGTGCAGCGGTTGCTAGTGGTGCAGCAGAGGCGAGGGGGTTGGCAAAAGTGGTGGCGGATCTGGAGATGCACGAAGCACATGTACCTCACAATAGCCACACAGAGCAGCGAGACCATCATCATCAAGATCATCGTTATCAGCAGCAGCAGCACTGCCCGCCCCAGCTGCCGAAGCAGCAGCAGCAGGAACAAGGTTGCGAGGAGCAGCAGCAGCTGCCACAAGAGCTCCAGGAAGGCCCAGATGATGCCATCAGCAGTGCTTCACCTTTGCCCTCTCCCTGCCTCAGGACAGTCAGCAGAGAGGGGCCTGTGGATTTAGCCAGTGTGCTGCCTCCGATTGAGCATGGGGAGGTGTTCCAGCTGTCTTCACAGCTTGAGAAGATCATGTGCAAGCTGGCATGGATAGACTGCTGCTTCTGGTTCTATATGCTGGGGGTGTTGAGCTGGAGGCAATTGTCGAAGATGGTGGTGCATATGCATCCTTATACGCTCAGTGTAAAAGAGATGGCAGAGCTTATAGCGGCGAGAGAGCATGGGCAGGAAACAGCACCAAAAGGAGCAGCAAGGTCTGGTAGTACAGCAGCAGCAGCGATGAAGGGTGATCTGGAAGCAGCAGCAGCAGTACCAGGGGCAGCAGCAGTCATGGAGGGTGTTTCTGGAGAAGCAGCAGCAGCAGCAGCAGCAGCGCCAGGTTGTACAGGAGATAAGGTGCATGCGTTCACGACAGAGCACCAGGCATCAGAAGCAGCAAATATAGCAGGGATAGCAACAGCAGGGGCAGGAGCTGCTGTTGCCGGGCTACGCAGAGATGAAGAAGTTGATGTATCTGCAGCAGGAGCTCGACCAGCAGCAACAGCAGCAGGTTTGGATGCTGGAGCCTCTTCTGGAGTGTGGGAGGGCCATGGGCCTTCAATTGCAGTGCCCCTGCAACCTCCCATTTCGCAGTTGTCTGTAGCAGGGAGGAATGGTTGGGATGAGGTGCAGTCTCCCCGTGGTGCTTAGTGACAGCTTGGAATGTCTCCAGCCTTCTGTTCTGCCTTCTTGCCATAAATATGTGCACTTGCGTTTGCTTTGGACGTCTGCTATGGACATCTGCGGCTGAAGCAGGGGCTGTGGCTGCTTTGAGCAGGATATGGGGTGGCGAGTTTGATAGTCAATTTCTGTCGGAAACCAAACGTGACTTATGGGGATGTGCAGTCATTTAGCAATGCCTATTGTTGACATTATCTCACTGGTGGGGTTTGAATGTATATTGGTTATGTGAATTTGAGCAGCCCCTTTGAGCGACATGCAGTGAAGGGGGCTTGTATGGCTTTTGTTGCAACCAATTGATTGCGGGGATGCACACACAGCAGCAGCTTTTTCCATAGTATCTGCTGGCCGCCTTAGTGGAATAATGTATATGGGGCTCCGACTTCTTCATCTGCCTGCAAAGGAGGCTGTTAGGCGCATGACCATCTGGGGGGAAGAAATTAGGAGCCTTGTCTGAGTGTCAGTTTAGCGGATGGAGGGCCAAAAATGCTCAAACGTAATAAAGCAAGAGCCCACCGCTGTCCTCATTAGCTGTACGCAGAAAGCTTCATAAGTCACATGTGTATGCTACTTGTCAGTGGTTGTGTCGTATCTTAGCTTGCCAACCATAACAGCAGGGTATTTGCTGTTGTTAAATGGGGTGCCAGTCTGTCAGCTTGTAAAGGCTATGTGGGCTTTGATTGATTCAATAGTCAATGGTGGTCTGTATATGCCGCGTCTGTGGGGGGAGGGGGTACATGGCAGTATCATGTGGTCTGCACGCCTGGAGTGATTTGAGGTTATGTGTGGTAAAATATGCTAAATGCTTGGTAGGCTTGCCAGTTAAGGATTGCAGCCATCTGCAGGATTTGAGTCAGAATCAGAGCCTTTCGGTTGGGCAGTGGGCTCTTGAAACACCCCTTTTTATTGCCAGGACTGAAACGCGGGGATGCAGCTACATGACGTTGGGATTACCAGACTGGACAGGTGTGCCTACATGATTGGTTTGCTTGTACTGAAGCCGTATGGTCTGTCTAACGGTATGATGTGACTGCCACCTGTATCTCTGACGTCTAGTACTGCATGAAGCTTGCCTGAGGGGTTCTATTGTAAGATTGCTGTGCTGGCTACTTAAATTGGTGCCCATGCCTCAGGAATGGCAAATGGCCATGGCCAAGTGGTCACCAAGGCTGTGTTGTATGCAGCTTTATTTCATTAGGAGAGGGTGACCATGCCCCAGATTAGAAGTCTCCTGCAGCTCTGCAAAACCACGTTCAGGTGTAGTTATATAGCCACTGGCCGCATCATGCTCTTGGCCATGTTGTGCAGGAGGATTATGGTCTTACCTATAACTACATCGATTGAGTACATACTGTTAAAGAAAGGCGGTAGTTTGGGAGCCGCTGGTAGTGGGGTGTAGAAAGCGCACTAAACATTGAGAGCTCTGTGGGAGTTTGGTGGGTCACTAATACCTAGGTGGTGGGAGCCATTCCGGCCTCTACCAGGGTGTTGCTTGATTCTGCTGCCTTCCAGACCACCCATGTGTGATGGAAGCTGAGCGGGTTTGGGGTTTGAAGGTCAATTCGGTATGCACGCTGTGGCATCTAGCCTCAGTCTGTGTGTGGCCAAGTCCAAGGCTGTGTGGCGTCGTATTTTGTGATCAGGAGCCTTGTGTGTATGGCCTGGGGTTGTCTGGCCATTGGCATAGCTGGTCTAGTGTTTTGATTGATTGATTTGATTGAAGACAAGGTGTGAGGTAGTGATTGCTTAACCAGTGATGAGCTGCTCTCAGTTTACTCTGCTTGCACCAGAGTCTGTATGAGTATGTGTGCAGGCAGGGATGTTGCAGCTGTCTGGATTATGGCACGCTTCTCCTAGGAGGCATGCTGTCTCCCTGTTATCGCGCTTGATTATATGAGTACTGGATGCATGGATAGAGGTAGCTACTATCAGTATAAGAAATAGTGTCTTTTTTTGGTGCGAACTTGCAAGGTTTGGAAGCAGGATCAACACATAGGGTAGGCAAGGGTGTTGCAGTTGCAATTACGGATGGCCGGGCATCATAGGGCCCCGGGGCAGGCACCATATGCTTGAAAGCACATGCATAATGTTGGGGGCGCGGTGCCGAGTGCCCATTTTGAGCCTGTGTGCCATAATATGTTCCAACATACCTACTGTACTATCACTTGCACGTGTGGCACTACATGCTGTCCTCTGATGGTGCGCCCTGGTTCTGGTGAGCTACTTTGAGCGGCTTCACGAGCTCACGTTCGGCTCCTACATATGCCAGGCTGGAGCAAGCTGCTGCGCATGCGTTCAAACTTGGGACAGCCACGCCTTAGCTCTTTGTTTGTTTTGTTTGTACTGTACTAGGTCAAGGATTATGTGCATCGTCTGCCACATTGATGATATCAAACACAACACTGATGACTCCTGGCGTGAGGTGCTCAGTCATGGCAACTTAGCAGCAATGGAATGAGCTGTGCATTTGTTGGGCCATGCATGTTACAGGGCTGCTCGGAGGAGTATGCATTTGAGTGTGGAGCAAGCTGGCATAGAAGCAAAGGGCAGCTATGCAAGGTGTCTTGGGGTGTTGCCGAATTGGGGCATGGGGAAGTGGGGCAGGGCAATGGTGGCATGTGTAGCTGGTGCTGTTGTTGAGGCCATGAAACCCAGGCTCGGCAGCATCTGATGCAGCCGCATGCATGGGGCAGGGTGTTGCAAGGGAGCGGATAGTTCAGGGGAACCTTAGCATGCATCTGTAGTCGCTGCTGGATGGCATGGCATGCGACCCCTGATTATGGTAGTTTGGCTGTTGCTGTTGTTGAGGCCATGAAAGCGAGGCTCCACTAATCCACAGCGTCTGATTCAGCATGCATGGGGCAGGGGGTTGCAAGGGAGGGCTAGCTCAGTGGTGCAGTACCATGCATCCATAGTGGCTGCTGGATGGCATGGTATGTATATACTAGATGCATATACATACTTGGGGATTGCTTTCACTAGTGATTGCAAATGGGACGCTCACATTGCAGGTATGATTGAAAAAGCTACAGCCTCCATTAATGCATTGCAAACATTCTTCCAGAATCGTCATGTAAGCTTTGAGGTTAAGAGAGCCATGCTGCTGGATTTGATAAGACCAAGGGTTGAGTATGGTTCTGAGGTATGGTGGGCATCATCCCAGCAGACAAATACCATAGAGTCTAAGATCCAAATAGAGGTTTGAAAGAGATCACTGCATTGCAAGCCAAACATCTGCAATGAGGTATTGAGGGCAGAAGCTGGTGTTAGACCTCTATCTAGCTGGTTGGACCAGAGGAAGGTTGAATGGTGGTTCAAATTACAGCAAAAGGATACTACTAGCTTTAGCAGGCAGGCACTTGAAGCATCTTGGCCAAGCCACAGGAATTATACTTCTTGGCAGAAGAGGTTCAATAAACTCAGGGCTGAACTAGGCATGCAGGAGGAAACCTTACAAGCAAGAGTGAGAGAGGGACACCTACCTAGCTTCAGGGCATATGTCAGGTGGAGTATATATGAAAGAGACAGGGCTGTTCGGGAGGAGGGTGCTAGGAATAAATCTACTTTAGCGACATATATGCAGCATTACAATGACGATATCAATTATTTCAAGCCGCAGCCATATCTGTGCACAGGCCCTCTGAGCAAAGGCATGGAACTCATTATGCAGCTGCGTGCAGGTATTCTTCCTCTCAACGCTATGACAGCAAAATTCGGTAGGCAGAGCGCTAGCAGGCAAAGTGCACGTAGGGAGTGCTGCAAGTCCTGTGATCTTGGCCCTGAATTGGGAGGTGAAGTTGAGTCTCCTGAACACTTCTTGTTTGACTGTCCTGTTTACCAGGCACAAAGGCAAAAGCTGTGGGAGAAGCTGACTTCTGACCCTGATGTTGCTGCAAAATGTCAGATATTGGATGGCAAATCTGATGAGGAGAAGCTGCATAGCATGCTTAATGAAGAGTTCTGGGGTGTAGACGTCGATGAGGAGTCTGGCTTAGTATATGGCCCTTTCAAGCATGCATTTAAGTGTATAGCTAAATATGTTGCAGCTGCTTGGAAGATTAGGAATGCTTATGCTCACCCTTCTGATGTGGCGTGAGGTCCAACCAATGGGGTTTGTTACCAACTATTGCTTGCACCCGGGCTTACAAGCCCTCCTTGCTTTCTCAAGTAGGAGGGAGGCTCTTACCCCCATTGGGGCAGTGGAGGTTTTGGGTGATTTTGACCTAGCTGCTGGACCTCATGTTTAGGCATGCATATATTGTCATACATGTCGAAGTTTACCCGTATTCTGTTCCACCTCGCTGCTCTTTGTGACAGCTTGAGGTGCGGGGCCTATGGCACTTATTGCTATGGCATATCATTAAATGTAATATGCCATGACTGAATATGCTTCCAGTTTAATTTAAGTACTCACACCATACTTGTTTGTTTTCTTGTTAACTTTATCACGAAGACTAGGCCGACTGGAGCACCGTCCCATCCGCCATGCTGGACTCCTCAAAGAGGGCTGCAAGCTTATACCCGGAAGGCATGGCATTGGGTGTCAAGGCAACTCACTGGATGGATGTGGCCCTGCTGATGTATCCTGGAATGTCCCTTCAGGTCCAGTACTCACATGCCATTATCAATCTCCTTCATCGGCTGCCGCTGCAAACCTGCTTATCCAGTGGGATCCAATGATGTTAAAGAGATCAGATAACGGCATGTGGCCACTCTGGCAGCTGACCACAAAAGCAAGTGAAGGTCTCCCCGGAGGTCAACCGGCCATGGGCACGGCATTTCTACGCCCGACTCATTGCAAAAGTCTACCTTCCCTGTCCAGCTTTCTGCATGTATCTGCTCCATACAAGAATTACCGAGGATGATCAGGACCCATTCCCTGACTGACTGAGAGCAAAGGCCAGGCCCCCGTTCTGAACCTCGCAAGTTTCACAGTTTGTTCGACAGCTTTTAGCGGGGCATAGCAACCGCATCCCATACCTTTAGGACGACAATCTTGGCATCTAACGTAAAATGCTCCTTCATACGTAGTCAAGTTTGCTCATACCAGTTAGGCCATCCATGTCTATACACGGTGCAGTATGGAAATCAATGACGAATACGTCGACCAGTTGAGAGGCGTATTACAGTTTCTGCAAGACCACGGATTTCAAAAGGCAGCGGATGCGGTGTATGAACAGTTAGATGCCAAGCAACCGTCGGAGCCCGAAGAACCCACAAGAGATCAAGAGCCCTCGTCGCAAGCATCTGGAGATGGCAGCGAAGATTCTGATGGTTCAGGCTCGGACACAAAGGCCCCATATAGGAGTAAATCAGCGGAACCAGTTTTGACAAGGTGAGGAAGTCAGCTCAACTGCTGCCCATGGCTGGAGATGTCTTGTTGAAAGGAGGGTTCTCGCCATGCAGCCATGATGACGTCGCATCAACTCCAGGAAGTGATACTCCTGGCCCGTGGCAACCTGGAGCTGCCTGCACGTTGTCGCGAAGGCTCAGCGGTAGGTGATGTTCTGGGCAAGCAGAGCTCCTTTGCAGCAGCTGCAGTTGTGCTTCTTTTTGCAGGCAGCTGAGTGGCATGCATCACTAGAAAGTGTCTGCAGAGCCACTGCAGTATTATGGGGACCGACTTGACGGCTTTGTCACTTGCAGGCTCGTCCAGGCTCTATGAGGACCCAGACATTGATGAGTATGAGGGCATGGATGACTGCGGCTACATCCGCCGTCCCATTTCACGCCAGCAAGACTTTATCAGATACCAGCTAGGGATGGTACCTGGGGATGATAGTGAGCTTCTGGGGCTTCATAACGAGCAGCAGGGTTCCCCAACTGGGAGCTTGTCTAGCTCCGCCAGTCTGAGCTCACCAGGCTTTGACAAGCACAGCAGTCCTAACTCAGGAGCAGCCAACTCTCAGGTAGGAGGAGAAGTAGCACATACGCATGATTTATCTGCGAGTGTATTGGGACACACAGCAGCGTCGTGATCTCATGAACAAACGAAGGCTATGCTGGTCCAGGCCAGTAGGGGGTCTTAGCTTACGGCTACACGCCCTTGTTTTGCAAGAGGAGACCAGCACTTGGACTGGAATTAGTAAACCTTGCGTGCCCAGTAAGTTGCCAGCAGTTCCCTTGCTGCCGACAGGCTCAATTTCAGGCCTAAGCACTGTCTGCCACTTCAGCAAGGCTGCATATGCGTGTAAAGGCAGCAAGGCAAGCGACCTTGGCGCCCCCTGGCCCCTCCTGAGAGGCTAGCTGCATTTCTCCCCCATTCTCCCCAGCACCACTTGCCTGCTACTCAACTGCATGTGTATGTGTATGCCCATTACTGCCTGCAGCGTACTGACCAAAAGGACAGCCCCTCAGCTAGCTGCGCAGATGACCTATGGGACAATGGCCCTGCAGGCATCACTATCGCAGCACCTGTCATCACGCCCACTAAGGACAGCCGCCGCAGCAGCACCAGCGACTTGAAGCCCAGCCTCTCCCGTGTCGAGTCCTTGTCCAACTCCTTCATTGATGACCTGGACTACGAGTGCACCAGTGCTCCGCTCTCTGATGCAGGCAGTGTTGCTGGGGATCCAGACGACTGCCAGCTAGGCTGCGAGGTGGTGGACTTGCAACCTGCTTCATCACCTTCCCAGAGCTTTGGAGCCACCAGTGAGAGCTACCCGGGGATCTTTGACTTGGGCCTGAAGGTCTTGGCATCCCGGACAGCTTCCACGGAGGTCCTCCATGGGTCTGTGGCTGGGATAAGTGATGGGGGCAGCGAGTGGAGTGCAGAGCAGCATCAGCAGTGGAGCGCAGCTGGGCGGAAGCAGCTGATGAAGTCTCTTGCTGGGAGCCAAGCAACCTTGAGCCAAAAAGCAGATAGCGAAGCAGCAGAGGATAAGAGGGGGGCCAGTCCCGGGAGCAGCTTGATTGGGTCGCAGGTGGAGGCAGATGGGGGGTCGGAGGTGGCACTGGGCCCGGTGATAGGGGTAGCAGCTGCTGAAGCTGTGCTCGCGCCTGAGGCACCCGCAGTAAGCACGTTGGTCTCAGAAGCCACAACGGCAACAGCAGCAGCAGCAGCAGCGGTGGATCATCCAGATTCCAGTGCAGCAGCAGTAGTAGCAGTAGGGGATGCTGCAGAAGCTATTCCAGATGTAGATCCTGCCACAGGGGGAGTGGGCGAGACCTTTGCTGCTGCTGATGACGATGTAGCTGCCGGTGCTGGTGAAGGCAGCAGTCTTGTTGCTGCTGGTTCAGGGGAGGTGGAGGCAGAAGCAGCAAGGAAAGTGGAGGTTCCAGAGCAGGCAAGCAAGCAGGAGCCAGCCAAAGGGGTTGCTATGGCAGCAAGCCCATTTGCTCCTCAACCTGACCTCTGGATTGCAGAGAGCCCCTTCACAGCCCCATCAGCCGTGGTTTCATTAGCAGGAGAGCCGGAAGCTGCAGCAGCCTCAGCAGAAGCTCCTGCAGCGAAGGAGCAGCCTCTGAAGGTGAACGTGCAGCAGCAGCAGCAGCAGCCCCTGCTTGAGCAAGGCAGTGAGCCTGAGCGGGTGGAGACCCCTGATGTTCAGGCTGACCCATCGCCAGGCTTTGGCTTCAGCTTCCCGGTAACACCGCCTACAGATGAGGAGGAGCACATTCTGGAGGCTCGGGCTGAGCGGGTGTTCAGTACCTGGGCAAGCTCACACAGCAGGGCATCCTTTGAGATTGGTGGGGCCTCTGATGATGAAGGTGAGCGGCACAGAGGGCATGCTTCAGATTACACCAGTGTTAGCTCTGGTAAAGGTCTGGGGATTTTTACACAGTTCTGACTTGTAGCATGTGGTGTGGTTGGACTGGAGATGGAAGTCTGTTTCAAACAAGCTTCTCTGACACCTCGCTAGGCTACCTGATGAATGGAAGGCAGGCGGTCGAATACTGTTGTCAGTGCAGTCCGTCGCGGCAATATGTATCTCTTTGAGGATGTTTGCAATCAGGTTATAAATGCTCTAGGCCCTATCATGAGGGTGCTGCTTGGCTCTATGGCCTGTTGTCGATTCCTGTAAAAGTGAGGACATACTGCCCTAGCAGGGTCACATCTTTTCGCACTCATGCAGCCCTACATGGTTGTTGCGTTGGGACGTGCATGCTGGCAAAGAATATATGGTGAATTCTCCTGTCTAAGGGCAAAGATGCAGACCAGGCAGTGAGGTCCAGCGCAACATTTACCTGGAGACCACCTGAGGGCTTTTTATAAGTGCGTTTGCTGTGGCACAGTGTAAGTTCTGCTGGGGCAGTTGCACCCATGTGTTCATTCTCTGTTACAAGCTGCTGCTGCTTTTTGTGATGCTGCTGCAGACCAAGGTGGATATAATAGCCGGTCGCAGAAGCGTGGCAAGAGCCTCTTGCAGGGGCCCAGCAGTAACAAGAGCCAGGACCTGTCTGGCATTGACTTGCAGCCTTTCTTCTCTACACCGCAATCTTCCATAGGAGGTGCTGGAGGAGGGAATGGCTCAACCCCAGGCAGCAGAGTAGGCAGTGCTCGGCTCAGTGGCTGTGGTGCTCTGGGGAGTGCTAGCAGATCTGGTGCGGGCTGGTTGGTAGCACCAACAAGCTTAGAGGAAGCAGCAGCAGCAGAGGCAGCAGCAGGGGCGGCATTAGCAGCAGCAGTGGCGTCTAGGAGTGCTTCCATGGCCGGTGCCAGCCCTGCAGCTGCTAGTTGTAGTAGCAGCGTTACAAAGAGTAGTCGGGGACCGTCCAGGGCGGGGGATGCAGGCACAAACAGCTTTAGCAGTAGCAGTAGAGGGGGAAAAGCAGGGCCGGAACAGCAGCAGCAGCAGGCGGCAGCAGTAAAGCTGGAGCGGCAGCGGTCACAGCCGCAGTCACAGGGGGAAGGCCTGGGGATAAATGAAGCAAGCCCCGTAGCTGAGGAGGTTTCAGCCCAAGACCCATGGGTTGAGGGCTCAAGTCCAAGTGGAATAGAGGATGGAGGGAATGGGGAGGATGAGGAGGTTCAAGCAGGCAGCAGCAGAACTGCAAGGCAGACACAAGAAGAGGAGGCAAGCTCCATTGACACGAGTAAGTGGTTGGTTGTTGTCCAGCCCTCGGCTGTTGTTACTAGACCAGAGGATACATACTGATGCTTTAGGGCTTTAGGGGGTGGAAAAGACTAGGTTTTGCTCCTCTGGTCCTAGTTGGATCTGTAGTGCCAGGGGGCTCTTGCAGATCGGCCCTTTGCAACTGCAGAAGCATTGTTATACGCCAGTCCATATGCGTAGCGGGGTGTCGACCTGGAAATGTACACATGCCACTTAAGAACCATGCTGCAAATTGAACTGCACATTGAGCAAATGTATTGTTATCACAGCTATATGGAGTTGTCATAACTTTGAAAGGCCTCATGTGGCTGCTCTGCAAAAACAATGGCAAGTAGTGCTCAGTCATTTGTCAGCCTGTTGCATAATCTTAAGTGCCCTTCGCCTGGTTGCTGTTGTTCAGGTTATCTAGAAGGCCCGCAGCCGCGCTATGCCATTGATGAGGGCGGGAACCTACTTTACGAGTATGACCCTGACTACATCAATGCCAAGTACGAGATTTTTGATCTCAAAGTCATACACAGACGGTAAGCTAAACAACAGCTTTGTTTAATACCTCACAACCAAAAGGCTCTGCATGTGTCAATAGTGATCACAATTATGCAAGCAGATGCATCTTCAACTAGAGCAGCCTTCACACCAGTGTACAAATTGGGGTCCCCATCCTACGTAGGAAATCCTACGCTGGTTCTCAAATCAGCGTAGGACGCAATCCTACGTGGGCCCTGGGAAACCGGGTTTTAGCGTAGGATTCCCATGTTGGCCCATTTTTCCGCGTGGGATCTTAAAAATTCTAAATTAAGCAGGTTTCAGCACTCCTGATGCTTCCCCGAGGCCATACACCATTTTCCAAGCCTGAACACAACTTCAGGGTGTATACTCTGACAGTTGACAACACTCTCCACATGTCCATGCTTGATCCTTCTCCTAACTGCCAGAGTACATGAGGCAGACAGGAGCTCATGAGCCTCAAGATTGCACTAAGATAAATCACTGCACAAATAGCACACAGCCCTCGGACCATGCAACACACCCTCAACATATATACTGAACCAAAACATAACACAGCACAATGACAGTCTTGCCCTTAGACTCTCCATATAGCTGATCAGACACAGGCTTCCTACTTGCAGCTCCCACCATACAACAGCCTCACGACTCCAACCCCTTAAATACAATGGCTGCTTAGGCTCCAACAAGATTCACTCTGCATCATCCTGGCTTTCAGACGCGGACTCCCACCCACTGCGCCACACGTAGCAGCTCTTGTACCCATAAGGAGGGGTATCACGGCTGCCCTCACCACCAGAGGACATGGCAATGTCACGGAACAAATGCACCAGAAACTACCTAACTAGCTACCTAACTAACTAGATATCACCACAGGGTGAAAATAATACACCATGCCACGCGCCATTCCAGCTTTACATCGCCCTTCCAAAGGGTGGAGCCGGTGGTGGCGCCGCCGCTCGTAGTCACTCTGAGGTCACTCAGCTATAAGGATCCTCCAGCCTAAAGATTCTGGGTTCAGGACCAGAACCACAATACGTAAGGGTTTTCAAGACACCAGAATCAGGGACTTCTTGAAAATTTTCCAGCCCAGGGCTGAAATTTGGCATGGGGCCGCTTGGGACAGCGTGGGAATCCCACGCACGCCCTCAAAAGTGCGTAGGATCAATCCCACGCACCTCCCAGTTTTCAGCGTAGGAATCCTACACGAGCCTTCCATCCTACGCAGTATCCTACGCACTTTTTGGCGTCCTACGTAGTACCTACGTAGGAATTTGTACACTGCTTCACACCTTGCAACCACCCAGATTTTATGAGCCGAAAGCTGTCCGTGTTTTTCATGAACCTACGCGTCCGTGTTTTTCATGAACCTACGCTTCAGCTTTCTACCATGCGAAGGGGCCACAGTGGAACAATGAAACAATGCGGGTGCTTGACTGGCGTCGTATGTTGCATCTCCATGGTCCTCTTGTCCATGCATCGGTAGAGCAATGAGACACACCTACTGGTAGTGAATTTGTTTTTGGTGCTGCTTGCAGGCGGCGTACAGGTTTTGAGGACAGCAAGGAGTTTGCTATCCGTAAGAACGATCTCATTGCTGGTCGGTATCAGGTGGGTGCGTGGAATGGTTTAATCATAAGATTATCTGCCTTCAAAGTTGTAGCTGTTCACCAAGCCCCCCAATCCACAGGGCTCTGTGTACAGTTTAAGCTTGTCTTGTGGCGTCTTGTGGCTTCTGGACAACGCTGTGCAGGGCCAGATAGCTAATAATCTGCTTTGGTAGCGAGACTCCATGGTCTGGGTACTGGCATGTTGTGCTCTGCAGGAGAGAGTATGCAGTCTAGTTTTTGTCATATGATTGGACGTCTCCACCAATGATCGGTATCTCTTGCCAGGCTGCAAAGATCTAGAGTTGCACATCAATCCAAACAGGAGGCCAAGAATGCAAAGGAAAGTATGTTTATGCGTCTGTGTGCACAAGGTTTGTTTGTGACCTGCTGCATGTGTGCTGGCCACCTCTCATGGTGCAGGTGATGGATTTCCTTGGCAGTGCTGCCTTCAGCCAAGCAGTACAAGCGCTAGATGTGGCCACAGGCAGCCTGGTGTGCTTGAAAATCATCAAGAACAACAAGGACTACCTGGACCAGAGCCTGGATGAGATCAAGCTACTGCGGTACGTCAATAACGCGGATCCTGCGGATGAGCACGGCATTGTGCGCCTGTATGACTTCTTCTACTTTAAGGTAAGGTGTGAAGGGTGTCAGTTGGCCTTGAGCTATGCAGGGGTTTAGTTGACCTTCAAGTCTGAACAGTTTCAGTTGGGTTTGAGGTCTGCATGGTTCAAATGGCCTTGAGGTCTGCAGAGTTTCAGTAGGAAGGCTGCGTAGCACGGGCTCTGCAGGGAGTACTTTCAAGAAGCTGTGAAACGTATGGCAAAGGGTGTCAGATAAGGCAGGGAAGTGCGGAAGCAGCTTTCCAGGACATGGAGCAGCTTGCATACAGCTGATTGCATCAGACTTGGCTTGTGTACTTGACCTGCAGTGATGCTGGAGACAAAGTGTTAGGGTGCCTATGAGCGCAGTGCACAGGAGCTTGTACAACAGGTGACTTTTAATGCCGTCAGGATGCGACATGTTGGCGGTGCTCAAGGGTTTCTTAGCATTCTGCCCGTCATATGCTTTTCCTTGAAGTGCGACTATGCCCACATGACTCAGCACCTTGCCAACATGTCTTATGCATGGCGTCTCCACTTAGCAATGAGGATTGGCCTTGTGCTGTTACTGGGTGCTGTTCCCCAGTAATTACTGTCCAGTGGTTGCGCTAACCTTCTTCTGTGGCCCCAAGAGGCAGGCTTATGTTCATTTTGGAATCTGTACCAAACTGAATTAGTTGTCTGTTTTGCAGGAGCACCTCATCCTGGTGTGCGAACTGCTGCGGGCCAACCTGTACGAGTTCCAGAAGTACCAGCGGGACAATGGGGACGAGCCCTACTTCACGCTGCCCCGCATCCAGAAGATTGCCATCCAGGTTCTGCGGTCCCTGGCTTACCTTCATGGGCTGGGGCTGGTGCATAGTGACCTGAAGCCAGAGAACATCCTCATCAAGAGCTACAGCAGGTACGTGCTAGGATGCAACTCTGGATGCTTCTCCTGGATACGAGCATAATGTACGAATGCCTAGGATTGAAAAGAGTCTCATTGTCTCATTGCTCACCCGGCCTGTCCCCTGTAACAGATATAGAGGTGGTGGTGGTGTAACTGCCTTGCAGTTACGCCACCTTGTACGAGCTTATCTTGCAGCATCTTCTCGAAACCAAGGATGCCTCTCCTATTGCAAGGAATTTGCTTTTGCACTGGCAACTGCCAGTAGTGCAGTCAGCAAGTTGACAGTTCGGTTGTTTATAGTAGGGATGTGGCAAAGGGAATTCCATCCTGCTCCGACAGTTCTGTTGTTGCCAACCTGCTTCGAATATGCTGCTTGATTGATACACGCACAGTATGTGTTTGCCTTTTACTAAAGGGCTCTGGCTGCACAGTTTTGCATACACTAATGTGCCAGAAGAGCAGCTCGTAAGCATGCCAGGCAGATCATGGGGGGTTCGGTCCGTGCGCACATTCAAATCAAATAGCTGTGACCCCATTGAACCTCTAGCATCTCCTATAGGGCTGTACTGTCACAGGCACTGTGCCGCAGGCGGCTAGACTTCTGGACTGCCGTACCCTGTCTAGGCATACGTTGTCATTGTCTCTGCTTGCATGCTGAAGGCATTCCGTCAGTTTTCCCACCTCCATGTTGTTCAGAACATCTTGAGCTGCGGGCCCATGGCACTTTGCTATGGCATGTCATTATGATTTGATCATAAGAACGAGAGTTCTAAATGATACCTTGCTGGCCTCCAGGTGTGAGGTGAAGGTAATAGACCTTGGCTCCAGCTGCTTCACCACGGACCACCTGAGCAGCTACGTGCAGTCTCGCAGCTACCGGGCACCAGAGGTCATCTTGGGGCTGCGCTATGACACCAAGGTGGACATCTGGAGCTTAGGCTGCATCCTGGCGGAGCTGTCTACTGGCTACGTGCTGCTGCAGGTGGGTGTTGTGGTGACATTGCATGATATGACATACCAGAAGGGCCAGGAGCCTCATACCCCAGGCTGCAATGGAAACAGGCAGGTATTTCTTTGCGGATGAGGATTTTAGGTGGTTAGGGGAGGGGGCTGTGGTGAATGTGGAGTTGGGTTGGTAGGTGTGGGGAGTTGGGACTCGACGGTGTTGTGCAAGACGGCCTGCTTTATCCTACATCATATTCAGGTAGTGCTGCTGTGGGGAGTGTGAGAGTGGCTTGGTAGGAGTGGGGCTGAATGCTGCCCTACTGCAGGGGACGACCCGCTGTGCTGTAATATAGGAGTATGCAGAGCGGTAGATGAAGGGGTGTCGACTTAGGTTCATCATAGGTAGCAGCTTGCTATGATCTTCTGCAGGCCGGGGGCAGGCGTGAGTGATGCAGGTCTTTGGCACACATCTTAAGCTGCTGTTGGAGGGTGTGAGGACGGGCTGCAGTCTTATTCTGGTGCGGAAGCTCCCCTACTCCCAAGTCCCACGCCCTCAAGGGGTTGCTTTGAGAGGAAATCTTTCTACGAGCGGTTGTTTTCCTGTGCGAGGGACATGCAAGGGGCCTGTGGACACCAGCTGCAAAGCAATTTTTTTCTGCACATCCAAAAGTGTAAGAAGGCATGCTGCGGCTGGAGCAAGTGTATTTGAATGTTATGGTGCTCTTGTAGGAGTCGTTTCCCAGGCAGTGTCCACGTGCCTTACAGCAGCTGTGCAGTAGCTATGGTATATCACACATTGTCATGCTCCTGTTGCTGCAGAATGACAGCATTTGTACGCTGCTTGCGCGTCTGGAGGGCATCGTTGGCCCCATGCCCAGCTGGATGATCTGCCAGGGGCGCTACGGCACGCGCTATTACACGCGGAGCAGGCAGCTGTATGAGCGCTCACGGCACAGTGGCAGGTGAGGATGACAGGGGCGGGGGGAGTGCACCTCATTTATGATAGCAGCTGGAGGGCATCTGGGGAGCATGTGACTTTTGATGGGCTTGCATCAGGATCGTTACGATCTGGGCAGCTCATGTCTTAGAGTGTTTGAACGTTGGGGTTCTGGGGCTTGGGGTTGGGAATGCTTAGGGCCTGGCCTCTAGTAGCATGGCTTGCTGAGACACAGGCTGACAGCAGTGACCTACCAGCTGCGTTCTGATAAAGGGGGGGGGAGACAATGCTTACAAGTCATCGTGATGAACTGCACTGGTGATTGCCTGGTGCACCATCAATCAAGCCAGTTGTGCTGGAGGAGGATTGGAACTTAATACCGGTCCTTCCGCTTGTTCAACAGACTGGATAATGTTCTTCACCCATTTGCCTCTACCCCATGCGCGTCATCCGCCTTTTCTCCCCAGCCTGCCCCCTCTGCTGCCCCTTCCTCCCCCCTCCCTCCCTGTACCTGCAGTAGGTGTATCAATGTGAGTCTCCATTCAGTGGCTTCACTGTTTTTGCTTGCCTATCCTTCTCCATCCTGCCATTTACTGTCCACACCTTTTCCGTGCCTCCTTTCCTGCCTTCCTCACTAACTCCTTCCCCCGCTTCTCCCCTCCCTCCGCCCCCCCTCCCTTCCGTTATCCCGGGGGCACTGAAGGCTCAATCACCGTTTTTTTTTAGCATGCACAATTGCTGATCTTTTCCTTTCACTGGAGGATGGAAGGATGCTGCCCTCAGTTGGTTATGACCAGGAACATGAGCCTGTCAGCTGCCTGGCTCCCTTTATGCGATTGTTTAATTACCTTTATGTGTTAGCAGGCAGCTGTGATTGGACTGCTATTGTCAAAGTACGGTTTTGATCTGCTGCTGCTGCAGGTTTGAGCTGCTGCTGCCCAAGCAGAGTTCCCTGCGCCACCGGGTGCCAGATGCGGATGAGGGCTTCCTGGACTTCCTTGGGTACCTGCTCACTATTGACCCCAACCAGCGACCCACCGCAGAGGAGGCGCTGAATCACCCCTGGCTGCAGTTCCCATACCCTCCTGTGGAGCCCGTGCAGGACTGAGCGGCAACGAAAAGACAGCACAGCATTTTTAGTAGGGGCAAAGGGGGCATGTCCAGTGCAGAATGTGCCCCAATTATGGTAGAGTTTCTTGCTGGGTGGAGCCTGTGCAAAGGTGAGAGGCAATGGACACGCAGCATCCTTGTAAGGTGAAGGATAAAGGGCAAGCTCCTGCTGGTTTGGGCCTACTGGGATTTGCAGCGTGGCTGGCCTAAACTGGCTGCCGTTGTCCCAGGGAGCGAGGTCCCAGGGAGCGAGGAAGGGGTGGCCTTGGTGTTGTATGGGGGGTACAGTGGTGGATGTGGTTGGGCATGTGCTCAGTTAGACAGGCTACTTTCTGGGGCATCCTTGCATAGGCCTTGACTTTGTTGGTCAGAGGCGTTCATGTCTGGACAAGGTGTGGTTTAGTGAAGCAAATGGTGTAGTGCTGCTATGTGTGTAGCGTTGTTCTAGTGAATGGGGCACTCCCTTTACATATGCAGGATGGGATTTCCCCTGTGTGTGGTGTTCGTGTGGGGCTATGTATGTATTGATTTGCTTGCAATTGGGAAAGGCAAGGGGTTAATTGAATTGGTTTAGGGTGGTAAAACAGCTGTGGTGGCGGGAGGGTTTGGCTTCTATTGATTGCACTTCATCACAAGGGCATATGCGAGCCTTCAGCAATACGCTCTTCCCGCCTGGGGAACTGCAGCCTGTGCCCTTGTGTGCTTTGGGTAACCTGTTTCGTTTACTTTGTTTTTATTGCTTTCACCGTCCTAAAGCATGCATTGGTGCTTGTTAGGTCTTTTCTGTTTGGGATGGGAGGGTATCTGGTTTTGCCCAGCTTCCATTAATGGGAGATGGTCTCTGCAGTGTAAGGACAATATTTAGTGTTAAGTGTAGCGAGAGGTGGGCTGCATCTGGGGTGCTTTGATGGCATCCGTTATGTACACTCAGCTGAGAACAAGTAAAGGTCTTCTGCTTGAGTAACTTAAGCGCTCAGAGTTTGGGGCTGAGTCCATCCAATGTTGGGTGGTCCCCATGCATGCAAGCAGAGCCGGTATGTGTTGCCCCTTGTTTTGTGGACCGTCTGCAAGTGAGCACCAGGTGTCACTTCATCATGTCAGTTCAGTGCGTGACAACCTACCTGCAATCATGCGGGCCTCTATCTTTGCTGCAACTTATCAGTTGGTCCTGCGTTGGTTGGGGGCAGGCTGTGCGTGTAGCGGGCCTTGGTACGGCTAGGATTGTGGAAGTGTCTAGCGCGCATGCTGTTGATCGCTATACAATCGGTGGTAGGTGTTCGCCACTGGTATAAGGAACTCTAAGCTAAGGTCCTACTCCCCAAGGGCACGCTCGGCAGCATCGGCCTCCTGAGTTATCCTGGTTCACATGGTCACTGGCGGAGTCACCGCAACTGGCAGAGGAAAGCGTGCGGCAAACATTAACATCGACTGGATGGCGTGCCATTCAACATCCACCCGTTTTGATGGTGCAAACGGCTTGTGCCGGTCCCTTCGGGCCATCTGGAGCCCGTTTCGCCACTCTTAGTCTTCACGGATCGAACGGCCCGGACGGACGGATGGCAAGCGACAGCGGCCCAGGTGGCCTTGTCGAGATCCTCCAATAACAGACTGGACCCTTCCGGGTAGGGATGGAACAAGGACATGGTGCCATCGGGACTAGCCACTCAGTATCCACCTCCAGACTCATGTCAGAATGCAGTTTAAAGACCTCTGCTCATCCCCACGACACAATGCTGGCATACCGCCTTGATTTACGAAGGCGCCACCGTGACAGATCCAGCATACCTTGCTCCCTAGTGTGACACCTCCTCGCCGCACTGCCAACTTAGCTAACTTGTCACTGATGAGCCTAGAGAGCGCAGCGGCCTGCTGCTGTTACGCAAAATGCTCTTGGCCCCCACCACAACTATATACATGATATCCATCTGACTGCATATCATTCATCCCGTGCAGCACCTGCTATGACATGACTCCAACACAATTCTTATGTGTTGAGAGCCTGGACTCCCCCCCCACCTGCAGTGCATATGCAACAGATTTGTGCATGCACGGTTTTGAATGTTACATGCAATAGCTAACTTTGTATGCACTTGATCTTTAACCAGAGGTAGTAGTACCAGCACAAGGAGCAGACACATAGGGGTCCTTGCACACCCTAGGCCCATTAGCCACAGTAGGGGCGCCACAGTACAAGTTGTTCCCCATGCAGCACAGGGTGGGGTCAGCAGCAGAGTAACTTCCACAGGTCTGACCCAGGGAGAGGTACTTGTTGCAGTTCCTACCCTTAGGGGCGGGGCAGCTGGAAGTGTTGGGAGGTGTGTAGCCGCCGCTGAAAGGGTGACAGTTGTACCTGCAGAGGAAAACAAAAAAATGAATTTATTGTTTATTATAAATAATAATAATAATAATAAGTATTAATATTTGATTTATTAAGAACTCAAGTATTGAATGCGGGATATGGAGGAGCCCCGAGGGCCAACACCGTGTCTGCTGATGCGGTGGTGTGGGCTATGCAACTTTTTGAAGGAGAATGATAAAATGCCTCTGGGAGAAGTTGCAGCACTCGGTACACAAAACATCCACGAAGGTAGCCGCTTGGCAGCGATGACAATATGTGTTGAGATCATAAGTGTGTGACCAAAAAGCTGCCTTTCAATGTCCAACACTCTGCTGATCAATGTAGCTGTGGCAGTGTGGGCTTTTCAAAGGCAGTCCTGGCTTCACTTAGCCATCTATCTAAAACCTGCTGAAGAGCCTGCAGCGACCTTGCAAAACCAATGTTAGAATCCAGGCCTTTTAGTACTTTTCCCGACTACATCTATGCTTCAATCGTACACCAGTGCTGAGGGTGCAGCAACTTACAACTGCACAGCTAGCGAGGTCATATGCCCATACCGGTACTTGTGATGGTGATGGTTGAGCAAAGTGCAATGGAGGCATGATATTAGAGTTACACTGTCACTAGATGAGAGATCACTGGAATAATATGAGGTGGATCACAGCACAGCTCTGCAGCCTGCCGCGCTTTTCATAGGACTTTGATCTTACTTCTGATCACATGAAGTGTTGGAAGAACATGCATCGGCCAAGAGAGCATCACGGCACGCCATTGAACGATATGGAGTGATACTTACGAGGCGCATGAGGTGCGGTAGCACGCATTGCCATCGGCACACTTGTAGTTCACCAGCCAGTCACCCGTGGCGTCACCACAGCGGCCACCAGGGGGCACCCAAGTGTCACCTGCGGAGAAGGGGTGACCAGATGAGAAAAGAGATAGGGTGATGAGCGATAGTAGCAGCAGGAGGAGCAGCAGAGCGGAAGGGGAGAAGAGTGGGGGGCGCAATGGCGGCTGCTGGAGCAGGAGAAGAGACTCTAAGTGAAGGATTGAAGGCTTTGGGAAGGCTTTAACCAGCTGCTGGGCCTTTGTTTGGCAAATGACTTGCGTAACACAATGTGAGAGATGTTTGCTAGTGGTGCTCAAACGCTCAGGAGTGGACTGGTATAGCCTGTGCATCATATCATTATGTACACCAACCGTATGGGGCTCATTACCGCTGCTGCTACTGCTATACAAATCCCCTTTTCTGCACATCCTGCCCCTTGGCTACCCTTGGCATAAGTCCCCACTCTAGCGGGACAACTAACATGGCTATTTTGGCCCCAACTAAGTGGTCGCACTGCAGTAGGTATGAAGTCCAGGGTTTGTTGAACCCTACGAACCCAAAATTTTGCTCACCTCCGATGGTGGTGGAGAGCCCCTTCATCGGAGCGCAGTCATTCTTAGTGCAGCCACACACCCATACCGCCTTGAAGCTAGTTGGGTAAGCAGATGTGCTGATGAGACTGTTGCAACTGGTGTCCATGCTGAAGTAAATGTCCTTGCTGCCACTGTACATGATGTAGGGAGTAGGAGACTGGGGGTAGGGGACGCAGCACTTGCCAGGTGGGCTGTTCTTCTTCAGGGAAGCAATGGTCACCTTCACACCCTGGCCAGTCACAAAGTAGGCTGCACAGGGAGCACAGGAGAAAGAAGCAGCAGGGACACATGGGTTAAGGACATGCACCACATCTAGCTGTGGATATGATTCAGGGGCATGGGTTGAGTATGTGCGCATACATAAATCTGTTGCAATATGATGCGTGCTCGCGCTTACTCAACGCTGCCAGTACCTTTGTCCTGCCAGCCACTTGCAGAGAGTTACAGCCTGGCTTCACACGGAAACTGGGTACATTGACTATGCAAGGGCATCAAAATTCACAAGTACAGGTAGGACTGGGAAACACTTCTTTCGTACCTTCAAGGCATTTGATACCAGCACTCTAACACAAAATCTGAGGAGGTACAGTCAAATTTGGTATTGCCGCCTATCTCCCCTACCTATTCTTGCTAGAGCATATCAAGGGGTAACTGCTAGGTGTCCAATTAAAACCCTTATCTTACCATCAGGGGCCAGCAGTGGCTTCTTGCCACAAAGCAGCAATGGCACCTAACTCAAATGTGTTGCTTATCACTATGAGCTCTTGTCAGAGCCTATGCAGGATGATGGCATCAAGATGCTCGGTATCTATTTGAAATTCCAATTCTTCTCTTACCATCAGGGCCCAGGAGCTGCCTGATCTGTTGCCTTACAATTTGAGTGTGCAGGGCTAGATGCTAGGTAATCGCCTGCTCCAAGTCTTACCATCAGGGGCCAGGAGAGGCTTCTTGCCACAAGGCAGCAGGCACCTGCGCTCAGATCCATCCAGGCGGCACAGAGAGCCCTCCTGGCAGACGTGGTCTTGCCACGGTCCGGAGACATCCCCACACTTGTTGCCAGGGAACACCTTGATGTAGACAACTAAGAGTGGGGTTCAGGTTGTGGCACAAAAGGGGTGGAGTATGTCAGAAAGGGAAGTGGAAGGTAGGTGGGTTGCTTTAGTGAACTTGGACTAGTACTAACTGTGGAGCAGTACAGTTAATTAAAGCAGAGTGGTGTTGGGCATGCTTGAGCAGCTGTTGTCTCGGTTCATCAATTAGATATTGTTAGCTAAGCTGTGTGAGTCAGAGTCATGTGATGTGCCGTTCAAGTGGTCTCCCTCGTGGTCCAGGTCAGTCCTGGCTATTGAACCACGAGACCCAGAGGATCGAGAAGTGCATATGCTGCCTGGGGAGGTAGCATCGTTTGCGTTTAAGTTGAGAGATACGTGATAACGCTGCTGTCGTATCGTGCAAGAACGACAAGCCACAACATGATACACTGCTTCTCGCTGCGTGCGGCTGTTGATCCGTGATCGCACAAATGGAGTTCTGAATACTCCAATCGCCGAGAGAACATGCCTGCCATATGCTCGATCTGTACATGCAATTTCCTCTCTTCTACTTACTTTGGCTCATGGCGGATGGCAGCGTGACTGCCAGCAGGAGCAAGATCGCCCCAGCAGTCACCCAAAGGACAGCCATGTCGACCTGAAAGCAGCAGAAGGGTACATGATGGTGGTAAGCATTACTTGCAGCGTTTCTCGGTCTTCTGGACTCAATTTTGCTCTGGTGCAGCTCCTTCATGCACTTCCGTTTACCGAGATGGGCTAAGGGCATGCAGGTGCTACCGCACGGTGATAAAGGTCCAACGCAAAGTAGCACATCATACGTTACAAAATTGCAGTTCACCGGTGCCTTATCTGGTCCAGCAGATGCCCTGTATACCTTCGCTTTCCTCAGCCCCCGTCAGTTGCCACAGCAGCGATGTTGAAGCGTCTGGACGATAAGCTATATGCAGATAGTCTAGCCCCCATCCGCGCAGCTGAGGATGCCCAGAGCGCTTATCACAGAATCGCAAAGACCTCCACGCAGGCGTCAAATAGCCAGGCATGACCACGTCAGAAAATCCGCTCACGACTGACTCGGTCGTGATGCGACTTTCGTGAACTACCGTTACCGATGCCTTCGTGGCAAGATTGAATCTGGTGTCACCAGATAGCGAGCAGCCCTTTCTTATCACATGTCTATTTCATGAGAGATGCTCATAGCTGGCACTTCGGTTGGCAGGACATTGCCACTCATGTCAGTGAACCACCGTCCGGCTGACTTTCTCACCCGGACAGGCTTGACACAATTGCACCTGCAGTTCTGCGACAGTCACCTTGCCCTTCCCGCTGTTCACCAGGCTTAGTTTATGCGGTAGAGTTGAGGCTGTATGCTCTGAGACCCGAGGCATGACTACTGAGTCATGACCGATAACCGTGCGGGTAATAATGGCTCGAACTAGGTTTGGACGGTCCTGTGACCGCTTGAATCTCACAATGACAACACGTTCATGAGTTCCATGACCACTGCAGCGACTCCCAGCTACGATGCAGTCAAAAGCAGTTTGGCACTGAATTGGATCATGCAGCCCGTCACTAGCGGTAGCTTACTACTCAACCAACTGGGGCCAACATGACCCGGTGCCTTACATATTGCTTGCAATGTTGAGTAGTACCCCTGGCCCTGCTGCTGGAAATTATGGGCTTCTGCTTGGCCCCTGTTGTCAGAACCCCTTGCCACTCCGCGATCCGGCAACATCCTTTAGTTCACCCCCTCACAAACACCAATTACCAATTACCAAATGGCCCCGGCAAAGCGGGGCGCCGGTGGGGGCAGTGCCACCCACAAGGAGCCAACTTAGGCTCCAACGGCATACTCAAGTTCCTGTCCAAAATTGACACAATGGCTGCCACCAGCCCACCCTAAATCCCTTGCTAGCCACTTGTATGTGCAGGCCAGCCCAATTCGACTTGCCATGTATGTGCTGACCAGTTGACCCAGTCAACAGCAAGCCAAGCAGTTTAATGTCCTGCATTATCAGCATGTCCACATTTTATGTCCTGCATTAGTATCAGCATTGTTCCCATGGGCCACTAACTTGTACACGGATGCCATGCTCACGCACATGGAACAGTGGCCGATCTGCAACGCAAAGGCGGCACAATTAATCCTGCGATACCACAAGCAAGGCGGCCGTGCTTGCGGCTGCGTCTTCACACAGCACTGCCCTGGCCAGTCCAACACTACATGCTTTCGAGTATGTAGCCTCAAGCCACAGCACAAACAACAGACACACAGCGACTAAAATCAAGCAAGTACGCAGTGCAGTTCAACAACAAAGATCCGCTCGGCCACATACAGCAGATACAGGGGAGATAACGGCCAGGCATACCGCATACGAGTGGAAGTGCTTTCAGAATTAGCAGTGTAAGAAAGGTCTCAGGTCTACTTGGTCCGCCTCGCTCGAATTCGCAGCCCTCTAGCTCTCTATTACTCGCTATTACTCAACACACCACACTAACAAACCCGGTTGGAGTCATGCTTGGGTGCTGCACGGCCCAGAGGGCAGTGCAGTGGTCTCTCTTAATACAGCAGATACCCGATACTAGGACTCGATGAGATTAGGACCTACTGACACTTTTAACTTTGGTGCCAAATATGACAAATTCAATTGTATCGAACCCTGACTGCATCTCTTGATTACTTCACAGCAAAGGCCCCCTCAAAGCACAGCTGCCATACCGCAACTAATCGTGCCCTTTCAAACTCCATACCGATAGGTAAAAATTCAATCCCTCCAGCAAGATACAACGGGCGACGTCTTTAACACAACACGGAGGCGATGCGTCACATGTAAAGGAAATGCGAAGTCTTTTGAAGCAGACAGAGCTTGACTACATCTTATCGTTCGCAATGGCTACGGCAACGTCTTGCAAAAAAATACAGCTATGGTTGGAGTGCATGGTGTGCCATACTCCATCCAATAACGCAATTCCTTCAAAGCTGAAGTAAGAAACCTCCAGAAACATTGTGGCCCACAACCATCTGCAATGCTCACAAACAACGTGCTCAGGCTATCAGCTGCCTGTAAATGAATGAATGGGGATGAATGGCAAGGTCGTATTTTCGATACCTTTTCTTCTGGACCAAGAGGTGATATTGCTGAGACATTCACTTCTGATGGACCAGGTTCCAGTATTTCTGCCCATGGAGCCTAGGTTGGCTCCGTACGGGCGCCCCCTTTGAGGGGCCATGATGTAATCGTAATCGTAAATCTACTCCAGACAAAAACGAGGCGCTTAACATCATAAAGGCAGCATGCCAATGACAGAGTAGCCTTTGCAGAGTGGAGCTACTGACCATTCATTGTTTCAAAAGCTGTCACTAGCTGCCACCCACCAAATGCAGCTCCCAGAGACCCCCCACTGCTTTCAGGCAGGAATATCAACCTTCACAACATTCAACCCTCCTTTACTTCAATGCACCACTTGCCAGCACCAGCAGCAGCGGGAGAAGATGCATGCCCCTGGTCTGACCGCCCTCGTGCTGCTGTTGCTGCTATCACAGCCTGCATACAAGGCCATGACTTCCAACTCACTTGCAGGGTCCCCAAAACTCAGGGAGGGAATGCTGCCCTCTTGCAATTGCTGCACTGACCATAAATATGCTTTCTCACACCTTCTTGCAATGCCTCTGCTTAATTGAAGTACCGGTATGCCTGATCCTCTCGCCACAAACGGACTCATCACAATGCATATGGGCATGAACATAAGGCAGAAAGTACACATTATATTCTGTATTTTCCAAACAATGCATCAAGGGGGCCCACAAGACTGACTGCATTCGGAACAACAGCAGCCCCACAGCCTCAAGGAGTTACCACCTCTTTAAACACCGCCACAAGTGGACAAGGTGATATGAAGCTGAACAAGAGAGCAACGGCTAGCCCGCTGCCATCTATCTGATGACTCTGGCTGTGCATGAAATGCAGCTAAGACCCCACCATGAGACTGCCGCTGCTTTTCAATCAGCTCGACAGCTACTGACTGGCTAGCCAGCTGATCAATAAGCAGCCGCAACCTCATCATGTGATTCAACCTGCATGTCCTTCAGCCAGATAAACAGCTAGCTCCTGGACCATCTCAGAATGCATTCGGTTTACATAGTAGCAAGTGATCTATCTAGCACATCTCCCACTCCCTGCCCCTGGCTAGAGACCCCCACTGGCAACAACCACACACTGCTCGTTCTCTACGTACCCAGGGACACGTAAACAGCTGCTATAAGACGCAACGGTGTCCGCTACGAATTTTTTTTACTCTGTTGGTGCTTGTGAGATGCAGGCCATGTAATATATATCCTGTACTACCAGACACAGGTGGTACTCCATCTGACTAATTGGATTCTACATGGTACATACAACACTGCCAAACATCCATGGCTGACCAGACCACCTGCATCACCAGCATCTTTTCTTCACCACAACCAACCAACCCCCCCACCTCCCCAAACCCTTAAACCCTGACAGATGCTCAACAGCTGTTTTTATACAATGTGATACCCTGAACCCACCACCAGCAGCCCAAGCATGAAGAAGAACTCCTGAACTCCTACAATGAGACACTGAAGCAGCACAGGGCTTTGCTGCTGAACACCATGTGGATAAATATACGCAGATGGAGCAGTGTTTGTTGGTAGCAGGTTTGTACATCTCCCACCCCATCCGCCCAAGTACCCCTCTACAGGCGGACCTCCCATGTGACCTTGGTCAAAGCCCAGGGTGTTTGACCAGGGGCTAAACCCTAACTAGTGCATAGAAGAACACAAGGAGGCCACCCCATACCCTATGCACCTGGCAACACTTTCAAACACCAACACACAATGCAACATCCATTACCAAGGGACACGCAAATGAAGAAACCCCAACAAATTGAGCCCAGGTAGATGCAGCCATACATCCCAGCTGGAATGGTAGAAAGCACAATGTTGTCCACTGGCAACCTGTTACCTCTCTTGCTCCTTGTAATATGCACGCGAAAACATCCCAGCTGGGCTGCTATAAGGCAGTCTGTTGCCTCTGTTGTTCCTTGGGTGGTATGTAGGCTGTGTCATACCATGTAATGTCCAAAGCCAGTAGCACCCTACAGACTTTGAGACCAACATGGTACAACACTGCCAGTTCCCCCATAATCTCAATTGACCCACCACCAGCAGCACCAGCATTTGTGTTTCACCACACACCAGCAACAAAAGTCCCCCTAAACCCTCCCAATGTCACAGCCTAACCCCTAAACCCCAACCCTAACCAAGGATCAACAGCAGTTCTTATACTATGTGATAGCCCGAACCCACCACCAGCATCCCAAGCTGAATAAATACACACAAGCCCCTTACTCAAATGCCACACTGCAGCAGAAGGTGGGGCTGCTGATGTAAACCCCAATACAGCAGGGGTGTTTGTAGCAGGTGTGCACATCTCCTGTCCCATCTGACTTCCCCCCTGGCAAAAATATGCTGCACAACTTCATTGACAAACCATGCAACTAGTAGGCTACTACAAGGCGCAATGGGGTTCTGCTGTCCGTACATGTTGTCTCTGACAACGTGCACGCAATGCCATACCATGCAGCATCAGGCAAAGGTGGTTTTCAATGTGACTTGGATTCTACACTATGGTGCAACACTGCTAAATGACATGAAACATACCACCCCCATCACCAGCTTCAACCACACCCAAACAAAGCCCCCACCTCTCCCAAAAAATTTTATACCCTCAGCAACATAGCTCCTGCACCAAATGATACCCCAGACCAGCACCTCAAGCAAGAAGCACACTTGAATTCCAACAATACAGTTTTTCCTGCCGAACAACATGCTCCATAATAAATACGCCGGTAGAGCAGGTCCACACATCTTCCACCCACCTTGCTACTTAGTGTCCCCACTGGCAAAACACACAACATACTTCTCATACCAGAGACACGTAAAAGCATCCCAGCTAGCAAAACAACAAGTTGTTTGGTGCCTTTCTTACGTGTGAAACCAGGCAGTGTCATACCATACAGAGCTCTAGCCCCACTAGTCCCCTACAAGAGCTGAACTCGCATGGTACTACACTGCCATATACCCACTGTTGCTAAGGTCACCAGCAGCACCACCATAAACCCTCAGCTGTAGTCACCAGTCACCACTGACATGCTAACCCCTAAACCCAACACCGAAACCCCTAAACCCAAAACCCCTAAACCCAACACCAAAACCCCTAAACCCAACACCAGAAACCCCTAAACCCAACACCGAAACCCATAAACCCATCACTTAAACCTGCAAGAACCTGTGATGTGGCCTCCTAGGCTCTGATATGGGGCAGACAAAATTAGCAGGGCTCCGCTAGCAATGTGGTGTCTTTCTTCTGCCTAGAGTATGCAGGCTGCGTCATACCATGCTCCTCTTCAAACAGAGCGTGGTGCTCCAGACTCTGTGTGGCAGAACGTGACATGGTACAATACTGCCACATACCCATGGTTAAGAGACCCCCTATATTGCTAGCAGCATCCTTCTTTCATCATTACCCCAAGCAATCACCACACGTCAATTCCCATCACAGATCATCGCAGTACACACTATGTGCACAAAAATTGCCAGAGGAATGCAGATCTTGAGGCCAAACGTCGTAAGGATCATCAACGGTCGCAACTGTAGACAACTGGTACGACTTTTGGCTGGGAAATCCTGTATCTGGCAGAAAACTATACTTTCATGTCTGGTGGGATCCTGCCTTTTTACTGCATATTCAGCATAAATTGATGGGAAGAAAACCAATGTAGCAGGGTGGCAAGGAGGCCTGCCACCCCCACCCCCTACCTTCCCCTCTCCCCATTTCCAACCATAGCATTGAGCTTTCAACTTGCAATGCCTATCGCTAGATGTCTAACCATACAACCCCACTCCCAGCCCTTTCAATCCCTTACCCTCAGATTATACATCGCCCACTTTCCACCATCGCCCTGGTAACAAAGCAGCCCCTCTCCAAGTGAACAAAGACACTCAGGGATAACAAAGACAGCCCCCGCTTCCTTTGCCCACCAACGCCTTCTCGCTCCCCTCCTCCATCCATCCACCCATCACCCTCCAACTTAGCTCCAACCCTAAACCCTCCAACCCTAAACCCTGTATCTCCACCCTTAAAACCCTAGCTCAGCAGCTGATAGCAGGGCGCACGTGTGGGTCTGCATAAGCAGTGGCCAGTTCATCTGCACACAGCAGCCTCAACCTCTCAGGCGTGGCCGGGGCTTCAAGTAGGAACCAGCCCGTGTGACCAGCATCAGCACGAGCAGCATACACGGCCTCCTTCAGTGCAAAGAACACACAGGCACCCAGGTGGAAGGGGGGCTCACCAACAGCCTGCAGGAACAGAGCAGTAGAGCATATCTTAGGGTTAAGACTCAGCACTTAGGGTTTAGGGTTTAGACTGTGCGCTTAGGGGTTCACGTGGAAGGGAGGCTCACCCACAGCTTGCGGAAACAGAGCAGTAGGATATATCTTAGGGTTTAGGCTCAGCACTTAGAGTTAAGGGTTTAGAGTGTGTCCTTAGGGGTTCACGTGAAAGGGAGGCTCACCAATAACCTGCGTGGACTTAGTGCAACATAGCAAATTCAGTACGCTAATACACTCCAGGCTGCCCCATAGTCCAAGTAGCTGGGTATTGTGCACTGTTACAAACTCACCTTAGTTTAAGAAACTACATGTCCAGTGAGATTTTTAATCCAAATGGACCTCTCCTTATGAAAAGTGCCTCGCACGAACCCCCCCACTTTTAACAAGTAAAACCCTTGGGTTTGGTCCAATCTGCAGAAGTTCTTCTCTGAATTTCGTTTTCCCTGTGCGCTACCCCCCCTCCCCCGCGTAACCTCTTCCCCAAACCATGTAGCCAAACCAACTCATCCATCCAAGCCACAAGCACACCCTTGCACAAAAACCCATCCTCTGGCGCCCAGCTTCACCCTCGCTCCAAGCCTCCACCCCACCCCCTCCCCCCGGTGGCCCCGCTCCCCCTGCCTCCCAGCCCCGGACCCCCTATGCCCCCCCCTCCTACCTTCAAAGAGTCTTAGCCCATGGGTTATTTTATTTTTGTTCATCTACCCTGCCATGGGTTAGGTACATTCTGCAGGAGCTCCACCCTGAAGTCCACTTCCCTTGTGCCCTTTCTACCCCCTGCACAACCACACCCTAAACACTTTGAATAGCGCCCCCCTCCCTTCCTACCATATAGCCCCCCAGAGGCCTTCCTCCTACCAAATGAGAACCCCCCATACCAGATAACAACCACTCCCCCTACAAAAAAGAACCATCCCCACAGATAGGGGCGTACCCAATAAGGATCTTCCTCTACCAAATGTAGACCCCCTTCACAAATAAAAGCCCCCCCCCCCCTCCTACCTTAGAGGAGTGTATTGCCCTTGGGTTAGGCACATTCTGCAGCAGTTCCACCCTGAAGTCCACCGGTATGTCATTAGCTGTGGGTATCTTATATGTACCTGGCCCCTTAGTGAACAGATGACCAGGTCTCACCCATGGGTGCTCCTGATCACCCCAGATCAACTCCTCCAGGCACAGCCAACCCATGCCCTGCACGAAACCACCCTCAATCTGCAAGAAGGAAAGGCACGAGTGGTTAGAAAGAGTGGAAGGTAAAATGAGCTGCATAACCCTGGAAAACACACACAAAGCTGTTCTTATGGTGGGTGGTGCCAGCTTTTCTCGGGGGGGGGGGGGGGGTTGCATTGTGTGTGTGTGTGTGTGTGTGTGTGGGTGGGGGGGGGGGTACAACTGTAGTGGACCAGCCTGCCACCACCATGCCTATCCAAGACCCGGTTGCACCCACATAGCAAGTCCAATTGACACACGGTTTTCCCATACCCAGGCCAAATGAGCCCTGTACCAAAAGCCTGTACAGCTTGAACTGCAGGGCCTATAGAATTTTAGCTATAACAGCATCACACGTAACAACAGTTTGATGTTTTACACAATGTCAATGGCAGGGTTCTGGGGTCCCCCACATCCGTCCTAATCATATAGCTATTCAGTCTAATGCATGAGGCATCATGGAGCACTGATCTCCCCCAATCCCAGCACTGATTCCAGCAGAAGACCTGCCCCAGGAACAACCTTCTCGGACCCCCTCAAAACCCTTATAATTCCCTCCCTCACCAGAAAACACTGGTCTTGCCCCTCCGCACCCCTTCAAACCCTTTCAACCCCCTTCCCTGTCTTCCTACAAAGAACGAAGTAGAATTTACGCCTCCCTAACGCCTCACAACCCCTCTCAACCCCCTTCCCTCTCCTCCCTTCCCAAAGAAGAGAACAAGGGCTTAGCCAGCACCAGTATCCCCCTTTGTCACCTGCCCTAGATCCATGGCAAGGCCAATGGGGTCCCTCCTATATCCATCATAATATCAGTCCCAAGCAGCTGCCAGTGGCGACTACACAAAACAACGGCAGCTTCACTTTCTTTATTTCAACCAAGATGCAATAAAAAGTAATGAAAGGATTCAAAAAACCAGGCACATGCTTCCTTTACCCCTCTACCCAAGAACCCCCTCACCTGTCCAATGTCAATGGCTGGGTTAATCGGGTTCCCCACATCCATCACAATATCACTCCTGAGCAGTTGGCCTGCCCCAGAGATACACCTCTCCCCACCCCCTCAAAACCCCTTCTACCCTCCCACACACCAACAAACAAACCAAGTTTTGGCCTCCCCCCACCTAAAACCCTAATCCCCCCCCTTTCCTCACCTGTCCAATGTCAATGGCTGGGTTAATCGGGTTCCCCACATCCATCACAATATCAGTCCTGAGCAGCTGCCAGTCCCCAGTCAACACATCCAGCTCCACTTCACTCACTGCGGCTCCAAACACAAAGTAGTTGAAGGGACGGACACCACCAAACCCTACAACAGCAACAACAGCAGCAGCAGCACAAGTCAAGTCAGAAACCGAAGGAGTCAGAAGTCAAGAGTCAGACATGACTTGTATGGAGGAGCATATAACCCCATGTGCAGTCAGGTCCATCCTCTTTCACATATGCCTTACCCTCCACCTCTCACAAATACACCCTCCTCCTCTCTTCTCATCTCCTACAGCCCCCCAAAGCCACCCTTGGTCCAAATCCCCCATCCTGAGCGCCCCTGACCACACCCCCTCTCCCCGCCCCGGCCCCCCTTCCTACCAGTAACATCAGGAATAGCAACATCGGGAATAGCACAGAAGCCATGTGCATCGAGATGCATCTGCCCCCCCCCCCCCGCCCTTCCCTGCCCCCCCTCCCTCCTTCCTCCACCCCCCCCCCTACCACTAATCTCTCACCTAGCGTAGCAGCCATGTTCCAATCGGCAAACACTTTATTTACCACCTCTCGCAATCTCTGCCTTGGCCCCTCAAGCGGCCTAACAGATTCATGTCCCACATACCCTACCACCCCGCCCCACCTTTCTCCTCTCGCTTCTACTTGTAACTGCAATATTTGGAGCAGTATGGAAGCCATCTCAACCCCTATGCCCCTCCCCCCCGAACCCCTCCCCCCCTTCCTACCAGTGATATCCGGTGCAGACAGATTCCCCCTGTCCACATATGCCTTACTCAACACCTCTCAAACACTCGCCCCCTCTCTCTCTTCCCCACTCCCTAGGCCCCTCTCCCCCCCTCCTGCCCCCCCCCCCATCCTCCCCCCCCCTCCTTCCTACCTGTAATATCTGGTGTAGCATAGAAGCCATGTGCAGACAGATCCACCCTCTCCACATAAAGCCTTATTCACACATCCCTCTCCCCCCACCTCACCCTTCCCGGCCCTATATGCCCCCCACTAACCACCCCCTTCCTACCTGTAATATCTGGAGTAGCATAGAATCCATGTGCGCTGAGGTCCACCCTCTCCACATACGCCTTATTGACCACCTCCACCCAGCTAGGTTCAATGTGATCCACACCATGGTCTCCTGCTGCTGTTACTGCTGCCTCCTTTAATGACTGCCTTACGGGGCCCAGCCTGGCCTTCAGCTGTTGACATGCATCTAACACCTGCTGCTCCGTACATGTCACTGCTGGCACTAGCAGCTGTGGGAGAGGGGTTGGGGACCTGAAGGTCACAATAACTTAGGATTTAGGGTTCAGGTCTAGTGACAGGGTTTAGGATTGAAGGGGGCTAGGGTTTAAGGAAGGGCTTCAAGGACATGCATCAAGCACTGCAGCTCCATACATGTCACTGCCGGCACTAGCAGCCGTGGGGAGGGGTTGGGGACCTGAAGGTCAAGAAGTTTAGGGTTTGGGGCTTAGAAACGGGGTTTAAACCTCAGGGTTTAGGAGAAAGGAGCTACGAGCTCCTATGAAGATTTGGGGCTCAAGACAAAGAAAATGGGCTGGCACTAGCAGCTGTAGGGGAGGGTTTGGCACCTGAAGCCAAGAGGGTTTAGGGTTTAGGCTTTTAACCCAGGGTTTAGGCTCAGGAGATACTATAGGGTTCAGTGAGGCTTCAAGGAAGATATGGGTCAGTACATGTCACTGCTGGCACTAGCAGCTGTGGGGGGAGGAGTTGGGGACCTGAAAACAAAGAGGGTTCAGGGTTTAGCCTCAAGAGTTACAAATCAGGAGCTACTACATAGGTTGAGCCTCAGGTTTAGAGGTAGGAACTACTGTAGGAATTTGGGGCTTCAAGAGAATAAAACAAGTGCTATATGTCACTGCTGGCATTAGCAGCGGTGGAAGAGGGGTTGGGAAATCCAAGGTATAAGAGGCTTGACAGTTTCATAACCAAAGGTTTTGTGCCAGGCTTCATTTAGGGGACTCCGAAGCCACAAATAGGGTCTCGAGGCTAGTCGTGCCATGCATCTCACTGCTGGTGCATATTCCCCCATCCGTCCTACCTTATCAGTAGACGTGTCAGCAATAACCACGCTTGCTAACATGCCCTCCCCCCCCCCCCCGCCCCCTTCTTTTTGAATTTCACATTTCACCCAGCCCCGCATTCTCCTCCCTACCTTGTACCAGAAGCCTCAGCATTGAGAAAGCTGCTCCTAAGCACCCCCAACATGATCCCATTTCACATTTCCGCAATCTTCTGCCCCAGTGATACAGTCAAAACCGCAGACCCCCCGTTTCTCCCTACCTTATCAGTAGAAGCCTCAGCAATGAACACGCTGTTAACAGCTCCCCCCCCCAAGTATTATCTTGCTCCCCCCCCCCCCCCCATCCTCCCCAACTTATCAGTAGATGTCTCAGCATTGAGCACACTGCTAATGGGCACCCCAAGACTATCCAATTTATGAAATCTCCACAACCTTCTACCCTCACCCCCCTCTTCCCCTGCCCCTCCCACCCTTTCCTCCTCCCTACCTTATCAGTAGAAGTCTCAGCAATGAACACACTGCTGATAGGCACCCCCAGCTGCTGTGCCGCCACCTGAGCTATCTTAGTATGTAGCCCCTGACCCATCTCCACTCCACCATGAGTCACCAACACAGTACCATCAGTGTAGATGTGAACCAGAGCACCAGCCTGTAAGGAGGAGGAAGAGGGGGGGGGGAGGAGGCAGTAAGGATAAGATACAAAGAGTATAGGGCTTGGCTGAAAGGGTCAGAGGGTGAGGTGAGGCCACCATGAGTCACCATTTCGATCAGTGTATATGTGAATCACAGCCCCAGCCTGTACAAACAAGGGTGCGCGTGTGCGGGGGGGGGGGGGGATTAGTAATGTGGTTGGAGGTCTGATCTGGTTTAGCAAGGAAAATGGTGAGAAAAAGCAACAGGGCCCATGTCACCAACACAGTGCCATCAGTGTAAATATGAACCAGAGCACCAGCCTGTCAAGGGGGAAGAGTGTGTGCATGTGTGTGTGTGTGTGTGTGTGGGTGGGGGGGGGGGGGACATTGAAGGGTATGGAGTTGCGGTGGTGTAATGGGTACGTGGGAGTTGGAATAAGCAGGAAAGATACAGTGTGAATCAGAGCACCAGCCTGCCAGGAGGAGTAGGAAGGATAAGGATCAGGTACAGCGTTCAGGGTTTATCTTTTTTTAATTTTAATGTACATTTTACATATTAGCAAGGTTCAAATCACTTAAGGTGTCCAGGAGGCAGGGGCGCAGCCAACAACATGAACCATTAATGATCTTCTCTGACACCAAACCCAATATCAACCTTTCACCATGCACAGGCACAAGCACAGGCCAAGATGTAGGTTTAAGGTGGTGGTCGCAACTTGCTTTGATCACTGCACCCTGCTTTTCTCGTTCCAGCACTGCATGAAAGACCCCTGATATAATTATACCTCCCTGATTAAAACCCCAACCCCACAACTTGTATGAACCCTCCCCCCTGGCCCGGCCCCCCACCTGGTTCAGGAAACTGCTAGTATATATAGCCCATGCCAAAATTTGCACATGGTGATCCCCCTCTTCCTCCTAAACCCTAAACCCCAGCACTTAGCCCTCTAACCCTATCCCGCGCCCACCCACCTGGTTCAGGAACTTGGTAGTAAAGCTGATTCCAAACTTCGTAGGCATTGCCGTAATCCCCCTATTCCTCCTAAACCCTAACCCTTAAACCCTTTTCCACCCCATACCCACCTGGTTCAGGAACTTGGTAGTGAAGCTGATCCCAAACTTGGTAGGTGTTGCCGTGATTCCCCTCTTCCTCCATCTATTCGCCGCATTGAACGCCCCCACCTCCTCCTCCCTCTCTTGTAGCTGTGAATCCGTCAACACCTTGTCCCAGCACTTGCGAATGTTGCAGTTGTCCATGATCTGACCAAAGTGTGTGGCGTCTCCTTCATGGTATAGGTGTTGACTGCGGAGCTGCCAGGTAGGAACACCTATCTCCCTAGCTACCCGCTCCATCCACATCTCACAGAACATCAAACCCTGGGGGAGAGGCAGAAAAAGGGGTTTTAAAAGGCAGTTAAGAGCTAAACCCTAGACAAACAGTAAAGCGAGGAGTTGAGGAAAGCAGCAGCCATGTGGGAACACCTATCTCCCTAGCTACCCGCTCCATTCACATCTCACAGAACATCAAACCCTAGGGTTTAGAAGGGGAGGGCAGAAACAAATACATCTTCAGAGGGTTTAGAGCTAGACCCTATGCCTAAAACCCAAGCCTTAAACTAGAGCATGGGGCATATGTGAGAAGATGCATGGATAGAGCCTAGGGCATGTGGGCATGCCCACTTCATGTGCTACCCACTCCATCCACATCTTACAGAACATCAAACCCTATTGTTTAAAAGAGCAGGGCTTAGTGTAAGCAGTTAATATGAGCATGACAAAACACGATAAGGGAAGCAGAGATACAGGCAGGAGCAACAGATATATCTTTTGTAAGTAGCAGCAGGGCACATTGTTGGAGTATGAATATGTATTATTGGCTGTTGACTGCGCAGCTGCCATGTGGGAATGCCTATCTCCCTCGCCACACACTCCTTCGTATCTCACAGAACATCAAACCCTACAGTTTCAGAAGGAAGCAGATGTCACGTCAGCATGAACAGATTAGAAGGGCCAGCAACAGTCATTCAGCAGCAGAGACATGTTCAAAACGTGTAGGGTTTAGACCTGAAGCATAAACCTTAAACATGAGTTCCCGTGCTTCTACTCGGTCCATCCAAAAGCACCCCTACCCCCTCTTCAACCCTGCGTTCCAATCAGTCCCATGCCCCTTCCTCTCCTCAAACCCCAGACCTAAATGCAAGACCTTCTTCCCCCCGCTCTCCCACCTGTGGTCCAAAATCCCCTGAAAGCTGTGTTGGGGCTCATATGAGTATGACACATGTGCCCTTCAACCTCATCCGTCCAGCCCCCCTCCCCCCACCCCAAACCCTAATCATAAACCCTACCCGGGGCCCTCCAAAACCCCTGAAAGCCGTGTTGCTGCTCATAAAAGCATACCACATGATCCCCTTGCACCCGCTTCCGCCCTGCCTTTCAATGGATGCCCTTTCCCTTCTTCTCTTGCCCCCCCCCAGAACCCCAGAACCCCAGAACCCAATTTCAAAAGCCATCTCCTCCACCTGTGGTCCTCCAACCCCCCTGAAGCCCGTGTTGCTGCTCATATGTGCAAAATGCATCGTCCCCTTCACCTTTTCTCCACCCATCCTTCCAACCAATCCTCCTTCTTCCCCTTCTAACCCTAAACCCTCCGTCGGCACCAAGCCCCCAAGCCTAACCCTAGACCCTAGCCCTAAACCCTCCCCCCTTTCGTACCTATGGTCCTTCAAACCCTCTGAAAGCCGTGTTGCTGCTCATATCACAAGCCCCCACTCACCCTCTCCGGCCCAGCTCCCCCTCCCCACGCCCACAACCCCAAGCCTGAACCCTATACCCCTCCTCACCTGTGGTCCTCCAAATCCTCTGAAGGCCGTGTTGCCGCTCACATGCGTAAAGCACATGTTCCTCTTCACCCTCTTCCCCGAATCCCCTGAAGACCATGTTGCTGCTCATGTGCGTAAAACACATGGTCCGTCCACCCTCTTCCGCCCCAAGCCCGCCTTCCACCGCCCCCAAATCACCCAAACCCTAACCTTAAACCCTCACCCTTCTTCTCACATGTGGTCCTCCAAATCCCCTGAAAGCTGTGTTGCTGCTCACAAATGCTCATATGTGTGTAGCACATGTTCCCTTTGACCCTCTGCCGCCCCCAATCCCCCAAACCCCCACCCCTAACTCCTTAACCCTCCCTTCCCCTCTCTCACCTGTGGTCCTTCAAAACCCCTGAAAGCTGTGTTGCTGCTCATATGCGTAAAGCACATCGTCCGTCCACCCCCTTTCGCCCAGGGCGCCCCTTCCCCCGCCCCCAAATCACCAACCCAAACCCTTAACCTTCAACACTCACCCCTCCCCCTAAACCCTCCCATCCCCCTCTCTCACCTGTGGTCCTCCGAATCCTCTGAAAGCCGTGTTGCTGCTCATATGTGTGTAGCACATGTTCCCCTTGACCCTCACATTAGGTATCTTATAACATGAGTCACTGTGCACCAGGGCCCTGTCCATGATGCCATGACTCAGATCCCAACTGTTGCCAGCATTGTGGTAGAGGTCCAGGGCAATGGCAAGGACCTTCCCGGAGGCATCAAAGCCAACTTTGTAATCGGTCAGGAAGGGGTGGCGGTGGCCTGTAGAAAAAGGACCATGAAGGAAAAGTGATGAGTTTAATAGGTAAAAAGAAAGGCACGAGAAAGGACAGAACAGAGGCATGATGCTGTGACTCAAATCCCAACTGTTCCCAGCATTGTGGTAGAGGTCCAGCTCAATGGCAAGCACTTTGCCTGAGGGGTCAAAGCCAACCTTGTAGTCGGTCAGGAAGGGGTGGCGGTGGCCTGAAGGGAGGAGAAGAAGGTGCCAAGGGGGGTAACTTGGGACAAGACACTGGAAAGAGCAGAGGGGGAGTCAAAGCCTATGACTACCAAAGGTCCCCACTCCCCCAACTCCTTCCCTGGGACTACCTATATCCTCTTTTTCCCTCCCGTCTCCCTCTCTAACCAGACATCTGCATGTCCTCATCCCGGTCCAGAATCCCTTCTTCATCATCTTCTTCATTCCGTCCCACACTCTATTCCTCCACATAACACATCCCCCCCCCCCGTCACCCACCTCCGCGGTCCCCCTGCCCCCCCTCGCCTCGTCTCCCCCCACCCCCCATCTCTCACCAGCCATCTGCATATCCTCATCTTGATCCAAAATCACCTTCACCGGCCTCCTCGTCCCACTTCCCCGCTCCCACCTCCAACCCCCATCCCACGTCTTGTGGCTCATTTACCCCCCCACCTCCCAGATTCATGCTGATGTCTCCAACCATGATTCTAACCACCACTTAAGCTCCTGCTCTTCTCCAAGTGCAATCCCACATTTTTCTGCCTCCCCCCCCCATCCCCCCCCCCCATTTCCCCGCAGGCCAGCACCCCTCCCCACATCACCCCCCCCCCCTTTCTCTCACCAGACATCGTGATCCAATATCGTAAGATACGCCGTCGCCGCCCCCCATCCCGCATCTTGTGGCTTTACATAAACCCCACGCAGATTCATGCTGCATGCTACCAACTTGAGCTCCTTCTTTCCTCCACTACAACCCAAAATTCCTTTGTCTCCCTCCCCCCTCCCCTCCCCGGCCCAGCCCCCCCCCATATCACCCCCCTCCCCCCGCTCTCTCACCAGACATTTGCATATCCTCATCCCGATCCAAAATCGCCTTCACCGGCCTCCTGGTATGATACGCCGCCACCGCCGCCGCACAATGCAAGAAGATACTCCTCGTCTCCTTCCCTCCGAAACCCCCTCCAATCCTCTTGGTCTTACTCACGAGCTTATGCTGAGGCAAGCCCAAAACACTCGCCACGTACTTGTGGTGTTTCCCGGGTGCCTGAGTGCTACTCACTAGTAGGAACTCATCGTTCTCACTAGGAACTACGTAGCAGCCCTGGGGTTCAAGGTAGAAGTGTTCCTGGCCACCCAGGCGGAAGCGACCCTCCACGGTGCCCACCACACCACCTCCTACAGCACAGAAGATAAGAGGCCAGTTTAGGGTTTAGGGTATCGGCAGTGTATGATCATATTATTATGACACAAATCATATCATAATGCACCACACCACCCATCAAAGCAGGGGAGAGTGCTTTCCTTGTACGCACTCTCCCCTGCTTTGATTATCTGTACCAACCTCCACGCACCACACCACCTCCTGCAACATTAACGGCACAAAGCCAGAGTATATGATAAACATATTAGCATCACATTATGTGATAGGCCATAGCACAAGTACCACGGGTCTCGCACCTCAAGCTATTAGAAACAACAGCGAGGTGGAATATCATATATGCTCAGCTTCCGCCACAATATGCGTTGCCTTGGTAATAAACTTGCCAGTAGAGGGCTAGGTATTGCTCTGTCATTCACAGCAATACTTAACCCAGAGGCTATAGAGAGAGGAATTGCCATTCCCAGCTTTTGCGTGCTGGCTGTGCTTCCAAGTTAGGGAGTTCTTGGACTCCCCATCTCACACAAAGTGTGCAAATGGAGCCTACAGAGCTCAACAAAATGTCTCCCACCCCCAATACTTCCCAGATAACCCCCCTCTCACCCCCACCTACCCCCCACCCCCCCACCCGCACACTTCAAGCTCCTCCCCCCCCCCCCACCACCACCCCCGCCCCATGCCCAAGTTGCCAGACTAGGAGGCCTCGTCTAGGAGGCTTCTGATAGGTTTAAGGTGGTGGTCTTAGCTTCAGCTATATGCTCATTACTTTTTATTTGCCATGCCAGCCTATCATGTACCCTGCGTTTGTCGCCTAGTCAGCACCCCTGCATTTTTGCCTGCACCACCTCCAAATAACTAAACACCCCTTTCCCTCCTTCGTCCCCCCCTTCCCCCCCACCTGGTGCGAATGCCCTGTCCACATCCCCATCCTCCGCCACACTGACACAAATAAACCCTTATTACCCCCACCCCTGTCCAACTTCCCAGACCAGATACCCCCTCCCCCAACCTTCAAGATCCTCGCCACATTTCAAGCTCCCCCCCTTCTTGCAACCTCCTTTCCCCCGCCCACCCCCCCACCTGGTAAAAAGGCCCTGTCCACATCCCCATCCTCCACCACACCTTACTCTCCCCCTCCCCCCTCTGTGCCCCCAACTTCCCAGACGGAATATCACCCCTTCAAGCTCTTCCCCCTACACCCCTGTTCCCTTCTGGCCCCTTCCCCCTCCTACCTGGTGCAAAGGCTTTATCCACATCCACATCCCCACCCGCAAATGCAACACCCTATTACCCCCCCCCCCCTTGCAAGCCCCTCCCTCCCCCCCCCCCCCGCTCTTGTTCCCCCCTCTCCCCCACCTGGTGCAAAGGCCTTGTCCACATCTCCATCCTCCACCACACTCCCATACTCATGGTAGAATGACTTGGCAGCTATGGCATCCTCAATAGATAAGATGGCAGGCAGGGGGTCGTAGCTCACAGACACAGCACGTGCAGCACGACGTGCCTGGGCCTCTGTCTCCGCTACGACCACACCTATAACCTGAAAGAGAGGGGGAGGGGGAGGTAAAGCAGCAGGGGCAGGACTCAGAAAAAATGAAACGATTGATGGCAGCAGCGGCAGCAGTGGCAGTGGCCTTTTGGGTGAAGGTGGGACACAGCCACAGCTAAAAACCGTAGCAGCAGCAGCAATAGTGGCACCAGCAGCAGCACGACGTGCCTGAGCCTCTGTCTCTGCAACCACCACACCTATAACCTGAAAGGAGGCAGGATGTAATGGATGACAGATGGACTAGGGTTTAGTATTAGGGTTTAACAATTGTTTTAAGGGTTTTGGGGTTTAAGGACCTCTCTGGATGTGTCTGGAAGTGAGTGGAAAGGAGTGGAGAGGGAAGGGGGGCAGGTAAAGCAGCAGGGGCGGGACTCAATGGTAGGGATATAAATGGTTGCATGCAGCAGCAGCAGCAACAGCAGCAGTAGCAGCAGCAGTAGCGCGGCGCGCCTGGGCCTCTGTCTCTGCAACCACAACACCTATAACCTGAAAGAGAGGGAGGAGGGGGAGCAGGGGCAGGACTCAATGTTAGGACATGACACGGTTGAATGCAGCAGCACCGGCAGCGGCAGCGGCCGCAAAAGCGATGGCAGCGGCACCAATGGCAGCAGCAGCACAATCCGCCTAGGCAGGGCTTTGCTTTCCGCTACCACCACATCTTTAACCTGAAAGAGAGGGAAGGGGGGAGGCAGCAGCGGCAGGAAAACACATGGTTCCATGTAGCAGCAGCAGCAGCACGACGTGCCTGGGCCTTTGTCTCTGCAACCACGACACATATAACCTAAAAGACGAAAAGGGCCCAGGATGCAGCGTTGGCACTTCTCACAATTCCATGCAGCAGCAGCAGCAGCAGCAGAATGCAAAAGGATACTAGATACTAGATAGGTATGAGCATGTTATCTGAAGAGCCTAGAATACATATACCATTCTGCCTCTTTCATTGCAAACACCTCTTCGTCATGCTTTACATGTCCTATAATGGTATCCCCCGGCACGTCCCCCGCATCACAACAACCCACTCCCCAAAACAATACCCCCCCCCCCCTACCTGGCCAACACACGTGAGCTCCTTAATAGCAAAGACCTCCTGGTCATGTTTCACAGGTCCTTTAACATTACACCTAGGTAAGTCACCGAGCATGTCACCATAGCAAGCCCCCCCAGAAACCTAAACCCTCCCCCCCCCCTAAACCCTAACCCCCCTCACCTGCCCAACACAAGTGACTTCCTTTGTTGCATACACCTCTTCGTCATGCTTCACAGGTCCTATGATATTCTCACCCCCACGTCTCCCACACCATAATACCCCCCCCCCCCCCGCCACAAACGCTAAAACCTCCCCACCCCTCCCTAAACCCCCTCACCTGCCCAACACATGTGACCTCTTTTGTTGCAAACACCTCTTCATCATGTTTTACAGGTCCGATGATGTTATCCCCCGGCACGTCCCCTGCACCATAGTACCCCACCACCCCCTCCATGGCCAGAGCAGCAGCAGCATCCACTCCCAAGATCTTAGCATGGGCATGCACACTGGTGACAAAGGCGGCATGGAGGGGGGAGGCCAGGGGCACGTCATCACAGTATTGGGCTTGACCACACACCTGCAGGGTTTAGTGAAAGGAGGGAGGGGGGGCGCGACAGAAGGAGTTTGCTGCAGTGCAGGGGCACATCATCACAGTATTGGGCCTGGCCACACACCTGCAAGGGGTTTAGGGTTTAGCCGGGGTTTAGGGTTTAGCCGGGGTTTAGGGTTTAGCACAGCATCAGGAGAAGGGTTTAAGGGGTGGGAGGGAAAGATGTGGTTTGCTGCAGTCAAGGTGGGAGGCCAGGGGCACGTCATCACAGTATTGGGCCTGGCCACACACCTGCACGAGGGTTTAGTGAGCAGGGCGTGGGGTAGGGTTTAGCGAAGGGGGGGAATAGGTTTAGGACTGTGTCCAGGAGAAGGGTTGAAGGGGTGGGGGTGAAAGAAGGGGTTTGTTTTAGTGCAGGGGGGAGGCATCAGTACTGCAACGGACCACACAAATGCACTCATTTGAGACACGTCCAGGAGAAAGGTTTAGAATTATACACTCAGGGGAGGGAAGGGGGACATCATCACAGTATTGGGCCCAGCCACGCAAACTGTAGGTTTTAAATTGTAAGGGAGGGGTTAAGGACTGCCGTAGCATGTGCCGCAACATACTTCGAGGGATGTATTTAAAACAGGCATGACCTGTCATATCACGGAAGCAATTCACCCTCAATGTACTTCTGCCACCACCCGTTACAAAACAAAGATTCCTTGGCGACTGCTTGCACAAACCAATAACAAAAGCGGCTCACTTAGTGTTTGTGGCTGTAGTATTCCACAACCAGCTGGGGTGCAAAATAACGCCACAACCTTTCTTTTTAGAGATCATTTTTACCCCCCGCTCCTCCTTCCTGGCCCCCCAAACCTGCCCCCCCCCCTCCCCACCCCACCTCCACTACCTGATAGTCATTGCACATATGCCCTCTTAATACTTTCTTGCTAGCTTCCGCCAATCTCCCCCCCCCCCCCGCCCCCGACCTCTTGTAAGCCAGCCTTCCTGCCCCCACCCTCCTCTTTCAGCCCTCCCCCTCCCCCTACTTGGTAGTCTGCGCTCATATGCCACTAGTTCATGCATACATATCCCCCAACCACTCCCAGTTACTCATTATTTTCCCATCTTGCCACCCCTCCGCCCCCCCTTGCTTGGTTCAGGGTTGTAAGACATGAACATAAACAACCTGCACTTCCATCTCCCCGACCCACCCCCTATCCCCCACCCCTACCTGATAGTCTGCGCTCATATGCCTGTAGTCCTGCCCCACCACCTCACTCTCATCCGCCTTCGAGAAGAACTGCACACCCTTCACCGGCGGCCGGTGATACTCCACCGCGGCGCTACGGAACGACTCCGGCACGTCCGCCTTAAACCCTGCGCCGACCTTTCCCGCGGATCCCTCGCCCTCGCGCTCCAGCTGCAGACTCGCCCACACATAGAACTTGAAGAGGAAGGATGCGGCGAGGCTGTTGCGGTACTCCGCGCGGCCCCCGGGGGCACCGGGCGGCACGGCGACGTCCTCCTTAACGGCCGCGAGCGCCGACTCCAAGGTAGCTTGGCACCAGGGCTTGCCCTTCATAGCTACATGACACAACACATAAGAAGGTTTCAGTGTTTGTAATAGCAACGAGTCTTACTAGGCGGCCAAAAGACCAGGGACAGTAACAGAGAAATCAATTCATATACTCCATTCCATTACAAGCCAGCCCAAACAATAAGGGCCGATGATGAGCACCTCAAGGATGACTACATTTAGTGATGGTGGACAGTATCTAGCGCAGAACAGTGCCACAATCTGCCCCATTACCCTGATTAACATCCCACGTCTATTCTGCTAGATTGTTATGAGCATTTCTGCTACCCTTTGCAGGTAATCTTCATTGTGATCTACTTGATAGTAGTATAAAGTGCAATCCTTATCCTCATCCTTCACACAGTACTAGCTGCGTGAGTAAGAAAAGTATACGTATACACTCCTTACCTGCCATCACTTTTGGTGCCATGATGCTTCTAGGCGCCACTCCACCATAAGCCACCGAGATATCCTCCACAACCCAACTCCCCTCCGCACCACATCCAGCACCAGCAGCAGCAGCCGGAGCGAGACGCACGCGCATGCCAGCGTTCACGATTGCGATGTCGTCGTCACGGCGAGGGGCTTGCTTGAACTCCTTGACGTATTCAAATCGTGATGTGGGGGGGATAATCACCTTGAGGAGGATCTCATCTGGTTTGAGGTCCACCTGTCTGTAACCCAGGAAGAACTCACTGGCAGGAATCTGGGATTGGGAGGGAAAACAGCAGCAGAAGCAGCAGCAATGGGAGGGGCGTGCTAAATCATCATATCACATGATTGGAGCAGCAGCAACAGCTGTAATAGGTACAAAAACGGCATGAACGTTTGACTTAGTGATTTAAGGTCCACTTGCCTGTAGCCCAGGAACAACTCATTGGGATTGGAGGAAAAGAAACAGCAGGAGAAGCAGCAGCAGCAACGGGGGAGGGGTGCTTCAATCAGTGTAATGTATTGTGTTATATGATATATTTGCCGCAGCAACAGCAACAGGTTTGTTGGAATATGTTTTCATGTTTTACTTAGTGGTTTGAGGTCCACCTGTCTCTAACCCACTAGCAGGAATCTGGGGTTGAAGGAAAAGAAACAGCAGCAGCAAGAGCAACAGGAGAAGGGGGCTCCAGCAAGAAAAGCAAAAATTGTTTGTGTGATCTGATACGATTACAGCATCCAGGTGAGCGGGTAATCACGGCTTCCATGTCTCACTAAGTGGTTTGAGGTCCACCTGTCCCACAACGTCCCAACATTCCGGATCTGCCTCCCACCAAACCACCTCGGCTGCTCTCCTTCTCCCTTTCAAAACCCCCCTGGCCCCTCTCTCACCTGCCCTTCCTTTTCCCCCTTGCACCACCACCACCACCATAAAGCTTGCCCCCATGGCCATCCACAGCAGGCCACCACACACCCCTATCGCCTCCCCCCGCTCCCCCCCGATTCATCACACAACACATGTATGTGCGGCTTCTCACCCCAGCCCCTTTTGCACCCACCTCCTCCTCTACCTCCCCTCCCACTTCTACCCCCCCCCCTCTCACCTGCCTCTCTTTCCCTCCTTGTGCCACCACCACAAAGCTTGCCCCCATGGCCATCCACAGCGGGTTCAAATCACTGATAGGACTGGCAGTGCAGATATTCCCCCCCAACGTCCCAACATTTCGGATCTGCCTCCCCGCAAACCACCTCAGCTGCTCAACCACAGCCTTAAACCCGCTGGTCTCAAAAGCGGGCCTGCAGGACATCTGAGCGCGCAGGACCTCCTCTAGGCGGGAGAGGGTTACGGCAGCACCCACCTCCAGCCCCCCACACTCCTTCACCACCACCTGTTTGGTAAGGAACAGCAGGGACAGAAATTAAAATACACCGGATAATGTTATTGTAAGCAACTTTTGGGCCATGGCCTATGAACACTCCTTCACTAACACCTGTTTGGTAAACCAGGGGCAGCAGGGGCAGCAGTAAGTTAGTGCTGTATAAAACATGCACTTTGCAATGGCGTATCATGAATTTACTGTACAGTATCAGATTACGCAAAAAAAGGAAGAAGGTGTGGTAGGTGGGTTAAGCAGCACCCACCTCCAGCCCCCCGCACTCCTTCACCACCACCTGTTAGGTAAATAAACAGCAGGGGCAGCAGCCAATTAATGCTGTGTGTAAACATGCACTTGGCGATGGCATATCATGAAGTTTAACAGTATTAAAACATGCTGTGTGATGAAAGCAGTCCGGCATGTGTGGCTCAGGGTTTAGGCCCCTGAACCCTAACCCTAACCCTAAACTAGTGTGATGAAAGCAGTCCGGCATGTGTGGCTCAGGGTTTAGGCCCCTGAACCCTAACCCTAACCCTAAACTAGTGTGATGAAAGCAGTCCGGCATGTGTGGCTCAGGGTTTAGGTCCCTGAACCCTAAACTAGTGTGATGAAAGCAGCTGCCCTGCCCCCGCCCCCCTTCTTCCCCTCACAGCCCACCTCATTAACTTCCAGGCCACCACCACCAAACCGTCTTCCGAATTCCATGGCAAACCCATTGAGACCACGCAGTCTGCTTTACAAAAATCGCCCTAACCCCACCCTTAAACCCTGAACCCCTCGCACCTCATTTAGTTCCGGCACATGCATCACTGCCATCAGGTGCCCTGTACCCAACCTCCGGTGCTTATACCCTGCAATGCTTATACCGTGCAAGCCCCTTTAATCACCCCGCCCCCCTAATAGAAACACACATACCGCTAGCCCGCCCCTAAACCCTAAACCCCTCTCACCTCATTCAGCTCCGGCACATGTGTGACCGCCACCAGGTACCCTGCAAGCCCTTTTAACCACCCCACTTCCCATTATAGAAACCCAGTACCCCAGCCCCTAAACCCTAAACCCTTCTCACCTCATTCAGCTCCGGCACATGTGTGACCGCCACCAGGTGCTTATACCCCGCATGCTTAAACTTCATCTCAATCCCCACCTCACTGTTCCCCCCCACCATCCGCAGCTCCGGCGCTGCAGCTTTCAACGCCAACATCTGACCCAAATCCGTCGGACGCCACCAACTAGACAAACCCCCGGGCAGATGCAGCGCCAACGCTTTACGACTCTTCAACTCCCCTGGAAAGATGGGCTCGCATGTCGCCACGCGCACTAACCCCACCGCCGTTGCCGCAGCAGATGCTCCGTTCGTCTTCCCGCAGCAATCCGCCGCCCCGCAGCCGCCATTGGGGGATTCTGAAGCCGCCGTCGCACCGTTGGTGCTGCTGCTGTTGCAAGTGGTGTTGCAGTCGCAAGGGAGGCCGGTGCTTGGGCACACATTACCACCACCACCACCACCAGCAGCAGCAGCAGTAGCAGTAGTACCGTTGGTTGTTGCCGGCCCTCCTCCGATTCCCTTAGCAGCGGCAATGGCATCTTCAGTGTAGGCAGCAGGGCTGCTCTTGGCAAAGGTCTTGAAGGCGTCTAAGATAGGGCGGTAGCCAGTGCAGCGACTGCAGGGGCAGCAAGTGGCAGCAACATGCACTTAGGATTAAACATTACTAACACTCTTCTAGCTCAAGTTATGTAACTTGTTCAGGAGTCCATACGAACAAGTCAGTGTAACACCGAGGCAAGAGCTCTTCTACAATGTCCGCAATATTACTTTTATTGATATTATTTTATTAGTATTATTTTATTAATATTATTTTATTGATATTATTTTATCATTATTATATTAATATTACTTTTACTCCTCTGTCCAGCAGTCAAGACAGACAGCAGGTGAAATTGCTTTGTAGCCCATGAGTCAGCCCACAGCGACCTCATAGAACCACAAATCTTCCAGATAGGAAGACAAAAGCGAGAGAGAGTAGAGCACATCCCAGAACCCATACCCTACAATCACGCCCGGCCCCCACAAGGGTCATCCTAAGAGTTTTCCCTGGGATATTTCAACCTAGGCATACAAAACACAATTTCCGAAACCTGGGGCCTTCACTATCCTCTCCGCTCCTCCGTCCCCCCTAAAGCCCAAACCCCCTGAGGCAGCAAGACATGTATCCGCCCCTTTAAACATCCATGCAACACCTGCAACATACGACCAACCCCCCAGCAACATACGCCCCTTTACCCCACCGCCACCCCCACCCCCACCGCTTCGTTCCCCTCACCCCTTCTGACCACAGATTCCCCGCCAGGCACTCTTCAATGTCCTCCTCTGAGTGCACCTCCTGACCCCCAAACGAACCCCCGCACAGGCGCTTAACATAAAATTTTACACGATATTGTAAAAGCAGGCAGCCAGAAGATAAGCTTCAAGGACTCACACCCCAGAACCTGAATCCAGAGCCTAAGGCCTCCACCCCCCACCCCCTTTCATCCCCACCCCTCCGCTTACCATAGGTTTCCCGCCAGGCACTCCTCAATGTCTTCCTCTGAAGGCGCTTCCTCCCCCTTTGCCGCAGTGTCCCTCAGCAGTGCATACATGCTCATCACAAACCCAGGGGTGCAGAACCCACATTGACTGCCATGACTGTTAGCCAGGGCAGCTTGGACAGGGTGCAGACCATCACGCACATTGCCAATACCTATACATGAAGGGTGTGGGGTGTGGGGTGTGGGGGGGGCAAACAAAGTAAAGGGTGAGATAGGGGAAGGGAGGACCAGCAGCCGTAACCAACATGTCAACAGCAGCAGCCAGGGCCGCTTGGACAGGGTGCAGACCATCAAGTACATTGCCAATACCTATGCATTAAAGGCAAAAGGAGCAGGGGTAGGGATGAGAGAGGTAGCAAGAGTCAGTAGCCCTAAGCAGCCAGGCACCACAGTTAAGCCATGCGCAATGGGCCTCAGTCCCCTACGGTTCGATATATTCTTTACTGTTTGCATAAATATACACAGCAAGGCAACACCACCACCACCACTAACAGCAGCAACACTTGAAAAGCAACAGTAGCACCAACACCTGCACCAGCACCAGCAGCAGAAGAGACAGATCCGCAACTACGCAGGAGGAAGCTTGTGAGGGGTCAACACCAGTACCCAAGACGGCAGCAGCAGCAGAACCAGCGCACGAGACGCTGCCAATATTTAATACCAAGCAGGGTTAACAGGGCTGGGAATGGAAAGAAAGAGTAGGATCAGCAGCTGCAAAGCACATGGCCACAGCAGCAGCGACAACAGCAACAACAGCAAGAGCAGGTGGGGCCGCCAGGACGGGCGGACGTGCTCGTTTCAGGGACCACAGTGACTGCCATGGGTGTTAACTGGTGCAGCCTTCCTGCGGTGGAAGTTCCCCTGATGTTGTGAATAGCTTTGGTGGTAAAGGGAACGCGTATCAGTCGAGGCTAGAGAGCCAAAGCAACGGAGTTACGCGTAAGTCGAGTTGCCCGCTGGTACGCATGTAGCACACAGACTTGTACGAGGAGACCGGTTCCAGGATCACTTTAATAGAACACTAACCCATATGCATTTCGGCAAGCGCCTCATCAGTGGGGTGCCTAAAAGCTACCCAAAACCAGCCAAAGAAAGGTGCACATGATCCTGCTCAAAGCTCCAACCAACTTTCTTGAGCCTCAAAAACCTAGTGACTAAAGTCGCAGTGACTTCCGTAATCCTCTCATCTAGCTGACATACGCATGCAAGTCAAACATTCTCAAACTAGTCTTAGGAACTGATGTAGATATGGTCATAGTTGAAACTCATGTGCCTGTGCGAGTGCGAGTGTTAACTGGTGCAGCCTTCTTGCGGTGGAAGTTCCCCTGATGTTGTCCATAGCTTTGGAGATCTGCTGCGGGAGACAGACAGGTAAGTTGCAGCATCACAGCATGACGTTGAGCAGCTGGACAAGATGTTAGGAGCAGAAAATTCTGCAGCAGCACAAGGAGGCAGCCAGTATGGTGGCTGAAGCTGTCACTGGACGAATTGAGTGCTAGCAGGGCACTGAAGCCAGGATGGAAAAAAGAAGGATTTTTATTTGGATGGTCTGTTAGTTAGCTGAAACCAACAGGGCGCCATTCGACCTTCCGGAGGCAGAGGCTGAACTTGTAGCAGGTTACAACGTTGAGTATTAGAGTATGGGATGGTCAGAAGGATATTGAGGTTATCTGAAAGGAGGAGAGAGATAACATCAGGGCCAGTGAGCATTTAAACAGTCAGCAGCAACTGTAGCAGCAACAGCAGAAGCAGTGAGCTGCAGAGCCAAAGAGAGGGAGAGAACAGCGTGAACACCGCAGATGCCAACTGACTAGCACAGTGGGCCACAGTGCAAGGCCTCCCAAAGGAATGAAGACATAGGGGGTATGGGCGGTGCTGCATGCTAGGTAGGCGGTAGGTAACCTGCGCCAGCATGTGTTCTGCTACTGTAAACTGCTGTACGCTTGGATCTGCTATCAAATTATGCGCGAATTGATCAGCAACAGTCATGCTGCTCACCTTCCACAGTCACCACGTGCATGCCTTCCACCGCATACAGAGGGCACAGGCAGGCGTTGACGGCCCTATGGTGCACCTTGCCATCCTCGTAGTGCGACAGCATTACGGTGCAAGCTCCGCAACCGCCTTCTCCGCATCCCAATTTCGTCCCCGTGAGCCCCTTCTCTGCACGGCAAGAAGCATGGATCGTGAAGGGGACTACTCAGCTATAATCGAGAAAAGGTACAGAACACATCATTAAGCATTGCTGAAAGTTCTTCTTATTGTAAAGAGGGCATCAAAATGTATTTGAACCGTTTCGCAGAACACTTGAGGAAGTTGCAGGGAGACTTTCCCACCTCTCAGGAACTGCAACAGAGTGGCCTCCCCACGGCCCTTTGGGAGCTCGAATCTCTTCCCGTTGATATAGCAAACAGCTTCGGCATTGCCAACGAACCCCTCGGGGGCGGAAAGGCTGTGCACCATTGTGCTGTGCGTCCGAACAACCAAACGCAAACGCGAGGATGCCACCGACAAGCACGGACTGCTACTCGCTTGCCAATCCGCTGTTTAATTCAATTGCCCGCATACAGAGGATCACAGTCGAAGTAAAGCCAACTCTCCTCCAATTCTGCCCAATAGGCACGAGTTGCAAGGAGCTCAACACGGTTTACCAACTGGAGGGATGGCGCAGCTATTGTACCCCAGCGTAACCTGCCGGCACAGGATATTGTCACACTGGACTGCCCTGTGGGAATGCGTGCATATAGCTTTTGCCGATGTCATTCAGTTGCTTTCTTGGCATCACATGACCCATGTGGGTGAGGCAAAGTGCGACGGCTGAATTCGAGGAGACGCCAGATCAGACGCCACCGAAGCTTCCACTTAGAGCTTTGAGCACAAAGCAGTATGCATCAGCCAATGCCTGGCTCTGTGGACAATTCGTACGCTCTGGCAATTGCTTTTTTGCTCCAACTGCCTTGCAGTAACGCATGTCTTGCCCCTTCTTGCCTACTGCCGTGCCTGTGTGCAACCCTGGGCTGATATAGGCATTTACAATCTTGTTTCTCTGAATTACGGACTAGGTCATGGCGCGTGGCAGGAAGAAAGAGTCTGAGGCTGTGGAAGAGTCTCTAGATCTATCAGATGCAATCTTCGATGCCCAGGGCAATTTGTACTCACGCATTGGTGACTCCCCAAAGCAAGACACTGGCACAGATGTGGATTCCGTAGACATGTTGCTGGGTCAGGACTACACGCAGGACGTCGTAGATGAGGTCAAGAAGTATCCAAAACCAGTCTTCGAAGGCACAGATGATTCTCTCGACCCTGTGGAAGATTTTTCAGAGTACGTCGATTACAACTTGAAGTTTCCACCAGAGTACCATGACCTTGCCATGCGTGCTGCTGACGAGGAGATCATGGAGCTGGAGAAGCTAAAGGGCCCCACCGATCCGGAGCTAGCCAAGAAGGTCGAGCAGCGCAGGCAGCTTGTAGCAGGCAGACCCCTCGAAGATGTCCGCTGGCTCAAACACAAGGCTTACTACCGAGCCATGCAGCGCCTTCATGCAGCACGCGAAGACGAGGCCCAGGAGCAGCGTGAGCAGTACCTAGCATCGAAAGCTGCACCCTTGGACGCAGTCCCCGCAGATATCATCGACCTCAGCCCGCAGCAGTACCTGGAGCGCGCAAAGCAGATTGTGAAGGACGAAGCAGCAGCAGCACAGGCAGCCATGGGCACTAGCAGCAGCCACCAACAGCAGCAGCAGCAGGAAGGAGGCAGCGAAGATTGGGACATGCGCTGGACAGCACCAGGTTACGACAAACACCCTCACGTTGTCGCACAGCTAGCAGCAGCAGTAGCAGAAATGGGTTGGTGGGGCCTACCAGCATCGCGGCAGCAGTACCTCAAACAGCAGCAGCAGGATTCCTCCGAAACCAGCGAAGAGCTCTCCACAAGCGAGTCAGAAGCAACAGAGGCCGACATGTACATCTACCACTCCCCTGCCCCCTATCAGGCATACACCCCAGAGTATCTAGCGAAGATCCATCGGAGGGAGGCGGCACAGAGGTACCAGCAGCGTAAGCAACAGGCGTTCTGGGTGAGCTTGGGTGCTGTGTTGGGAAGTGCAGCAGTACGATGGTACATGCGGAGGGGTAAGGGGAAAAATGGAGGAAAGCAGCAGCAGCAGCAGCAAAGGCAGGGGAGTTTGCAGCGGCAGCAGTCTGAGCTGTCTACACCTAGACGTACACCTAGTGTGGTGAGCGGGTAGTTGATTGGGGATGTTTAGGAGGAGGTGGAGTGAAGTGCTACAGTGTGGGGAATGTTCAAGGGCAAATGGAAGTATTGTTTGGAAGGACAGTGCAAGTGCTTGGGAAGGTGCCTGGGCCAGGAGGAAGGGCAAGTAGGGGAAGGACTATCACAGCCAAACAAAATATTTTAGTGGATGTTGATTCTGTTTTCTGTTCCACCTCGCTGTTCTTTGCGACAAATTGAGGTGCGGGGCCTATGGCACGTTTTGCTATGGCATGTCATGGGATCTAGTGAATTATGGAGTAGCTCGTTGCAGATAAGGGCTGGGATTGAAGCCCAGTCCAATTGTTGCGTTCCTTATGCCTTTCTGTTGCCTCTCTGTGTACAAATGGCTGAATGTGTAAGAGGTAGGATGGATGGTCTTTGTTTGTCACTGCTCAGCAGAGCACAGACCTTGCGATCTATGTGTTTGATGCAAGCTTCCTCTGACTCAGAGTGAGTGACATAATGGTGCCTGGTTACTTTGAGCGATGGGTACAGTGTTGCTGAACTAGGTGAGCAGAGATGGGCTTTTACCGTGTACACAAAGAAGCCACAAGACTGTCAGGGTTTCCTTCAGAACAGCGATATGGCTCTGTCCTTGACGGAAACCTGACGGTTTTCTTCAGAACAGCGATATGGCTTTTCATGAAACCTGACATTGTGTGTTTTCTCCTAACGGAACTAGCGCATATGGCCGGGAATAACAATCATGTATTGTATGAGGAAGCTCAAATGTTGCTGCAAGCAGATAAGCCCGCCTGGTGTGTGGGATCATATGCTAGTAGACGGACAGAGCAGCAGTGGCTCTCCAAGTGTCCCTCGTATATGTCTGGCAGGATTTAGGTGGAAGCATGTAGAACGGCTGACGGCGTCTATCCAGTTGGGGCCCATGTAGTCATAAAGCCCTAAGCAAGGCATGAAACTGCTTGGCTTGCTGTTGACTGGGTCAACTGGTCAGCGCACGGCAAATCGAAATGGGCTGGCCTGACATACATTGGCTAACAAGGGAATAAGGGTGGACTGGTGGCAGCATCGTGAGAATCTTGCACATGACTTTGAGGTTGCCGTTGGAGCCTAAGTTGGCTCATTGTGGGTGGCGCTGCCCCCACCGGCGCCCCACTTTGACGCGGCCATTTGGTAATCTGATTGTAATCTGGTCATATAAGGTATGAGGTCACTGCACAGCCCTGATCCATGCACCACCCGCCAGATGACTCCAACCAGTTTGGTTGGTGGCCTCTGTAGTGTGTAGTATCCTGAGTAAATCCTGAGCAACTGAGGCATCAACTTGCTTGCCTTGCTGTTGACTCGGTCAAGCGGTCAGCGCAGGCCTGACATTAACTATCTCAGAGCAAGGGATCAAAGGTGGCTGGTGGAAGCCAGCGTGAGAGTCTTGGACACTTTAAGCTTTTCAGTGTGCCGCCGGAGCCTCAACTGCTTCTTGTGGGCGGGCGCTGCCAGGTCCTGAGAGTGATGAGCCCTAGCTGATGTCTGAAGGTCTGAGATGAGTGACTGTAGGAAGTGGGGCGGCAAATGGAAGCAGGGGAGGGCAGTGCAAGCATTCTGCAGTGCAGTGTGTGGAAGGAAAAAGGTTGTATGGCAATATATGTTGTGCTTGCTGCTGGCATGCATGCCATTCCAAGTTTGCTCGGATATCAGTGCTGCACACGGGACAGTGTCTAATCACTCATCATGGGCTGCTCATATGTTGCATGAGATATCTCGCAGTTGATCTACAGAGTCTCAACATGAGGACTGCGCCAAGGGCGATGCATAGTGCATCACAAGTGCACAGAGGGATGTCACAATTGCATGGATGTAAGGGATGTTGCTCAGCACCAGCCTAGTGCTCAAACCAAAGTCTGTCCCTTTGGGGGGGTGGGGGCACATCTTGATGCTTGGGCCGTAACTGCTAGATGTGCAACCTACCTTCACCTCTGTTTACATTGTCAGAGTTTGGTAAATAATTTACCAGACTCTGACAATGTTAACAGAGATGGAGGTAGATGCGCATCTACCAGCCTGCATGTGAGCACAATGCAGTGCCTGTAGTACCATATGTAGAACTCCGCAAGTTCATGCAGGAGTAGTATTATCTGTAGAACTTCACGCGTTCTGCCTGCATGCATCCATAGATAGTTAGTGTGATAAGTCAGTGGAGTGAGGCGTTGGAGGAGGGGGCAAGTGCAAGGGCTGTGTTCTTTTGCAGTATGCTGAATTGGCATTTGTGGCATACACTTGATTGCATGCTGTCAGTATATGGTTGGCTCTGGCATGCTTTCGGCCCATACATGTGCACCTGGTTCTGTTGGAGCTTGGCTAGCCCAGCAATAGGTCTCCCAGTAGGTGGCTGGTATAGCGGGTAGTTGGGGATGTTCATGGGGAAGTGGAGCGAAGGGATGTGTTGGGGATGTTTAAGGGCCAAAGGAGTGTTGTTTGTAAAGAGTGCATTTGCTTGGGGGTAAGCCAGAAGGTGGGCCACTCAAAAATTAAGGAGGGGTTGGACAGAGCAGTGGTTGCATTCTCACTCAGCTGTTACAGCCAAGACAGAGACCTGGTGTAATTATGGAGTAGCTCACCTGTACACAAGGGCTGGGCTTAATGGGGTGTAAGTCCAATTGTTCTGTGGGCGCTCTGTCAGCATGCCTTGTGCCGCTTTTCCATGGACAAATTGCTGAATTTGTAGAGGTAGGATGGTTTGTTTTTGTCTGTGGGTCCCCAGTGAAACACATGCTATCTCTGCTAGTGAGTACACTTAGGCCGGTGCATTCTCTGCAATTGAATGTGCTGATCAGTGCTCTGGGCTTGGCAAGGCTAGGAACTACCGAGAGGATGGGTGCATGTATCTGAAATGGTTTAACTTGGTCCCATTAAGCCTCCATCGGATGGAGGTCTCAGAGCCTGTTACATGGCACAAGGCTTTGTCGCAAAATGCTGGCACAGTACGTGCAGAGACCTACCTGTAATTGCGCTAGCTAGCATGTGCTTCCTGAAATCATGTAGTGTGCACAACCTGGTCTGAAGTGATCATGTGCACCGGAGCAATAAATATCCGAAGACCGCTGGGATGGGCTGCCTCTAGCATGCTTCGGGTGAAGGGTTTGGTTGGCCAGCATCTGGCGCCTCAGCTTGTTCTACGCAAGGATAGCCTTAGACAGTAGTGGTCTCGCAGTCATGTCGCCTTTCTAAACGTGCGGAGCGAAGCTACATTGACAACACTTTGGGTTACCATGTTTGTGCAAGCCTGGTGGTTCTAACCTAGAAAAGTAGCTCAACCAGCTCGGCGTAGCTCTTCTTCTTCTTTAACCTAGAATCTAGTGTTCCTACTGAAGTGACAAGGGCCATATGCACTGGATGTTCATCCCTTGCACAGAACCCTAGACTTCACCCTGTCCGGGAAAATTTCCCCCTCTTCTTCAAGCCCACCTCCTTACCAGGGCAATCCAAGGATAGTCATGTTAAGTTTATTCTCAATCATAGTGATCATGTGCAAGTTGTGAGGTGCATTTCAGCTCTGAAGGGAAGGCGGGAAAATTGATTACAGCTGCTTGATGATGGTAGAGAGGGTGAAATTATGCCCGAAGGTTATCTTCCTTTTGATTACAACCTATGGAGGATTATGGGACATGATATAGATTAATTACCTATGACTTACATGTTACTGGGGACCGGTTACTGGGCACTGGTTCATAGTCTGTGTTAGTTCTGGAACTGCTGCTGCTCAGTGATTCTCCACATCTGGGTGAGAATGTTTTTGGCATAAATTGTATGCAAAGTTCTGGTATATATGCTGTTGCGTTGCTGTTTGTTTGCTGGGGGTAAACCCAAAAAATCAAAAAACCAAAAAATTTAAAAAATTAAATTGTGTGTGCACTCTTCCAGGGCCAGTATTCTACATCATTGTATCTGCTTGGACATGCATGATCATGGAGTTCAACTGGTGGATGGTGTTCAGTTTTTTCCTGGTTCTATCTGTGTTAGTGGCTTTGCCACCCCTGTGGTGAACTGTGGCACCGCACGCGTGCCGATGGGTTTGCCAATGTAAGATTCACACAAACACAGTTGCCTCAAGGAGACCTTATGGATCTGGTTATGGATTTGGCACCCTTTTTTGAGCTATCAATGCGAGATAGGAAGAGATTAGGGGTGTTGATGCTCTGGTAGGACTGGGGGCAAGGTGGCAAATCACTCAATTTGAAGGTCATCTTGACTGCTGGGAGGGTCCAGGTCACAAACAAGCAGAAAGAAGGCCTTGCAAATAAATCATTGCCCAATTGCAATCTGTGTGTTTGATTCTGCGTGCATGCCGGCTCTGAAGGGAAGCAAGTGGCATCATGGGGGTTAATTGCTTTTAGCAATGGGTACAGTATTGCTGAAGTAGATGAGTGTACAATGAGAAGACACCAGACTGGTCAGAATTTCCTCTTCAGCAGGGATAGTATTATCCTGTTCAAGTGGAACCTGACCACTCCTGTGTCTTTGCGTAATGCAGCTAGTAGTGCATGCACAGTGCCGGAGACAGCAGTCCTCTATCATAGCAGGAAGCCCGTATCTGATGGCTCATGGTATGGGATCATATGGTACTGGACAAAAGCAGCAGTGGCTCCCCAAAGCTGACTGATACATGCCTGTCAGGGTCACTGAGGTTAAGTGCGTTGTTGAGCAGCGACATGTCCTTTTGGGGTGCCTGTAGTTAACATAATAAGGTGAAATGTTCCACAATCATTGGCCGTCCAGCACCCATCAGATGACTCCAACCAGTTTGGTTGGCAGCCTAGTGAGTAAGTGAGTGGACGCCGGGCGTTAGCCCTGCGTAGTTTTAAGGAAGAGGCGGTACTAACACGCGTGGTGCGTTCCCCCCCCCTACCATGTCCTCCCAATCCATCATAAAACAGGCAAATGAACGTATATGGAGCTACCCGATGCCTGCTCTCATGGCTGCGGATGTGCCCTGCTGCTGGAGTTTCTGTCGATGTTGCCAGATCTTTTGCATGTGTTGTGTGGCGCAGATTGCCAGCTTCTGAATAGTTTGTTTCAGATGTTTGCCGCTGATGCCGAGTCTGCGGAGCGGAGCCAGAGTGTAGTCTTCGTATGCAGTGCCTGCGACTCCTACTAGAATGACCACTGTGTGGACGACGGCGGCTGGGTGCTGCTTGCAGGTAGCTCTAGTTGGCAGCCTATGTCTGTAACTTGCAGTTGGCCTGCCGCACTACGCAAGGCATTAATCTGCTTGAGTAGCTCTTCATTTCGTCAACTGGTCAGCGCACAGCACGTCAGACTGTGTTGGCCTGACATGTATTGCTAGCAAGTAAGGGATTAGGGTGGGCACTCAGTGGCAGCCTGTCATTTGAAACTCTTGGACAGGAGTATGCCATTGGAGGCTCATTTAGCTCCTTGCAGGTGGCGCTGCCGGAACCTGAGAGTTCTGAGCCCCAGCTGACAACGTCTCGGTTCTGAGTGGAGTATGAGAAACGAGGTGTCAAAAGCAGAAGACATGCAGGCAGTTCCTTCCTCCAGTTCCTTCTGCCCTCCCAGCTCCCCCTCCCACATCCCGCTCATCCCCCCCTTCCATCCCTCCATGTCGCACCCCCCACCCAAAGATTGTGGCCTCCTCACGGGAGAGGCCCTGTTTCCAGGCTCATTGGCTGTTCCTTTAGATTTGTATATCTTAGCCTGAGTGCAGCGATCTATCAATCTGCATGAGTACCATGGTAGGGTCTAGTTGCCTAGTGGAAAGAGTTAGAGAGTCATGCAATCTTGTGACGGTGTGGGACGTACCCTGAGGCTGGATGTGACCCTGGTCGCTAAGCGACCCAATGTCTATGAACGTTGAATGCATGATGCCACAAGCGGCCTTAGATACAATTGGAAGCCTTAAAGATATAACAGAAGGCGCTGGAGCAAGCCGCAGCTGCTGACGCTAAGGAGGACCGAAGGTCAGCATGCGAAGACGAAAGCGGGCCAAAGGAATAGGACAAACTGAGACTGTCAGGTGAAGTGTATGAGCTATGGGCGAGCCTGACAAAGATCATGGAGAATGAGGTGCAGCCCTACTGGGCCAAATTAGAAGCCAAGCAGATAACCCCCAACGATCCCAAATGGGAGCCTACTGCTGCCTTGCAGACCAAAGTAGACATGTTGGGTGACAGGTTGACGGATATCCTCTCAAAGGGAAACCAGATTGCACTGCAAGTATGCAAGACTAGACAGCAGGGCCTACCTAGCAAAGTGCACCACCAGAACAGAACCACAGCCAGGGCACGGGCCAAGTATCTCAGGCTGAAGCACAGACTCAGACAAATAAGGTATGAGGAAGCACAGGTACAAGAAAGCAAGGATGATCGCACACTGGCCCAACTGCTACGAGAGCACGCCTCTGACAATGAGCAGCACTCCCAGGGCGGAGAGATTGAAGACAGACTAAAAGGACAGTCAGGAAAAGCCCTGGAGGCTCACATTAAAGAAAAGATAAAAGAAATAGATCAGAAGGATGCCTCCTACGTTGTACAGCGACACCGGGAAAGGCACCAGAGGTTGGCACAGGACAATCAAAAACTCGGGAACAAGATTATGACAGGGCAGTACAAGCCAGCACTACGGTACGCCCTTCGGGTGTTGAAAGATGGCAACAGGATTCTGACGGAGCCAAACGATATCATTGAAAAATGTCACAGAAGTTTGACCGACCACCATGCGGGCTCCCTGCCACAACCAGCCACTGACACCAGCAATAACAAAGAGGACAGAGCCCAAGCAACCTGCTATCCATGGGAACAAGCAGCAGCCCCAGATCCATTCTCTCTGGAAACAGAGGCGCACGATGGGCCCTGCCAGGAAGGACTGCATCACATGATAATGGACAGAGCAGAGTTTGACAGGTGCCTGTCCAACTTAAGCACCGGCAAACAGCCAGGCCCAGATGGGATTCCCAACGAAATACTGAAAGCAGCCCCCGTACTATTGAAGGACTGCATGCACATGCTGACAATGATCATGTGGGCTACAGGCTGCACACCACACAAATGGAAGGAAAGTTACACCGTGCTGCTGTACAAGAACAAGGGCAACATTTTGGAGCTAGACTACTATCGCAGGATAGGGCTGGAAAAGACTATGTACAAGCTATGGACCAAAGTGGTTCAGGGAGTATTTGCATCTTATGCCGACAAGCACCACATCCTGAGCCAGGAACAGGGTGGGTTCAGGGCACACAGGAACACAATTCAGCAGCTCGAGATACACACGATGTTGTTGGAAGACGCCAGACTGACCGGCCAAGACATATTCCTGCTGCTAGTGGATTTAAAGGAAGCATTTGACACCATTGATCACCAAAAAATGTACACAATACTCACTGACCTTGGCTACCCAGCGGATGCAGTGCATGTAGTAAGAGGCCTTTATGAAAGTGCGTTCACAACTGTGGTTACCCCACACGGCACGACGGCCCCAATCAAAGTCCAGAGAGGCACACTGCAAGGTGATAGCCTCTCTCCTTTCCTGTTTATACTATACCTGGAACCACTGCTTCGGTGGCTGAGTGTAGGGGCCAAAGGATACCATCCAGGAGCTTTGAAACGCAAAGGCCAGCTAATCACTTTCAGTAACAACTCATATGCAGATGATCTAACCCTGTACACAGGAGGGCACATCAACTTGGCTATACAGGCCCAAAAGGTCAGTCAGTATGCATCTTGGGGTCGGCTGATCATCAGCCAGTCAAAGACAATCGCCACCGCAGCCTTGTACAAGCGGCAACCCCAGAAGCCCTTTGACAAGGACCTCGTCTGCTGGCTGACCCGCATCATCGAGATGCAAGGTCACGTAATCACAGCACACGATCCAAAGGAGCCATATAAACTGTTGGGTGTATGGTACACAATGGACCTCCAGTGGAAAAAGCAGCAGGAAGAGGTTTGCAAAGCACTCAAGAGCATGGCAGCCCACTTAGGCAGGTGCTACAACACGCAAGCACAGAAGCTGCCTCTATCATGCTTCGGGTGAAGGGCTGCCTCTAGCATGCTTCGGGTGAAGGGTTTGGTTGGCCAGCATCTGGCGCCTCAGCTTGTTCTACGCAAGGATAGCCTTAGACAGTAGTGGTCGCGCAGTCATGTCGCCTTTCTAAACGTGCGGAGCGAAGCTACATTGACAACACTTTGGGTTACCATGTTTGTGCAAGCCTGGTGGTTCTAACCTAGAAAAGTAGCTCAACCAGCTCGGCGTAGCTCTTCTTCTTCTTTAACCTAGAATCTAGTGTTCCTACTGAAGTGACAAGGGCCATATGCACTGGATGTTCATCCCTTGCACAGAACCCTAGACTTCACCCTGTCCGGGACAATTTCCCCCTCTTCTTCAAGCCCACCTCCTTACCAGGGCAATCCAAGGATAGTCATGTTAAGTTTATTCTCAATCATAGTGATCATGTGCAAGTTGTGAGGTGCATTTCAGCTCTGAAGGGAAGGCGGGAAAATTGATTACAGCTGCTTGATGATGGTAGAGAGGGTGAAATTATGCCCGAAGGTTATCTTCCTTTTGATTACAACCTATGGAGGATTATGGGACATGATATAGATTAATTACCTATGACTTACATGTTACTGGGGACCGGTTACTGGGCACTGGTTCATAGTCTGTGTTAGTTCTGGAACTGCTGCTGCTCAGTGATTCTCCACATCTGGGTGAGAATGTTTTTGGCATAAATTGTATGCAAAGTTCTGGTATATATGCTGTTGCGTTGCTGTTTGTTTGCTGGGGGTAAACCCAAAAAATCAAAAAACCAAAAAATTTAAAAAATTAAATTGTGTGTGCACTCTTCCAGGGCCAGTATTCTACATCATTGTATCTGCTTGGACATGCATGATCATGGAGTTCAACTGGTGGATGGTGTTCAGTTTTTTCCTGGTTCTATCTGTGTTAGTGGCTTTGCCACCCCTGTGGTGAACTGTGGCACCGCACGCGTGCCGATGGGTTTGCCAATGTAAGATTCACACAAACACAGTTGCCTCAAGGAGACCTTATGGATCTGGTTATGGATTTGGCACCCTTTTTTGAGCTATCAATGCGAGATAGGAAGAGATTAGGGGTGTTGATGCTCTGGTAGGACTGGGGGCAAGGTGGCAAATCACTCAATTTGAAGGTCATCTTGACTGCTGGGAGGGTCCAGGTCACAAACAAGCAGAAAGAAGGCCTTGCAAATAAATCATTGCCCAATTGCAATCTGTGTGTTTGATTCTGCGTGCATGCCGGCTCTGAAGGGAAGCAAGTGGCATCATGGGGGTTAATTGCTTTTAGCAATGGGTACAGTATTGCTGAAGTAGATGAGTGTACAATGAGAAGACACCAGACTGGTCAGAATTTCCTCTTCAGCAGGGATAGTATTATCCTGTTCAAGTGGAACCTGACCACTCCTGTGTCTTTGCGTAATGCAGCTAGTAGTGCATGCACAGTGCCGGAGACAGCAGTCCTCTATCATAGCAGGAAGCCCGTATCTGATGGCTCATGGTATGGGATCATATGGTACTGGACAAAAGCAGCAGTGGCTCCCCAAAGCTGACTGATACATGCCTGTCAGGGTCACTGAGGTTAAGTGCGTTGTTGAGCAGCGACATGTCCTTTTGGGGTGCCTGTAGTTAACATAATAAGGTGAAATGTTCCACAATCATTGGCCGTCCAGCACCCATCAGATGACTCCAACCAGTTTGGTTGGCAGCCTAGTGAGTAAGTGAGTGGACGCCGGGCGTTAGCCCTGCGTAGTTTTAAGGAAGAGGCGGTACTAACACGCGTGGTGCGTTCCCCCCCCCTACCATGTCCTCCCAATCCATCATAAAACAGGCAAATGAACGTATATGGAGCTACCCGATGCCTGCTCTCATGGCTGCGGATGTGCCCTGCTGCTGGAGTTTCTGTCGATGTTGCCAGATCTTTTGCATGTGTTGTGTGGCGCAGATTGCCAGCTTCTGAATAGTTTGTTTCAGATGTTTGCCGCTGATGCCGAGTCTGCGGAGCGGAGCCAGAGTGTAGTCTTCGTATGCAGTGCCTGCGACTCCTACTAGAATGACCACTGTGTGGACGACGGCGGCTGGGTGCTGCTTGCAGGTAGCTCTAGTTGGCAGCCTATGTCTGTAACTTGCAGTTGGCCTGCCGCACTACGCAAGGCATTAATCTGCTTGAGTAGCTCTTCATTTCGTCAACTGGTCAGCGCACAGCACGTCAGACTGTGTTGGCCTGACATGTATTGCTAGCAAGTAAGGGATTAGGGTGGGCACTCAGTGGCAGCCTGTCATTTGAAACTCTTGGACAGGAGTATGCCATTGGAGGCTCATTTAGCTCCTTGCAGGTGGCGCTGCCGGAACCTGAGAGTTCTGAGCCCCAGCTGACAACGTCTCGGTTCTGAGTGGAGTATGAGAAACGAGGTGTCAAAAGCAGAAGACATGCAGGCAGTTCCTTCCTCCAGTTCCTTCTGCCCTCCCAGCTCCCCCTCCCACATCCCGCTCATCCCCCCCTTCCATCCCTCCATGTCGCACCCCCCACCCAAAGATTGTGGCCTCCTCACGGGAGAGGCCCTGTTTCCAGGCTCATTGGCTGTTCCTTTAGATTTGTATATCTTAGCCTGAGTGCAGCGATCTATCAATCTGCATGAGTACCATGGTAGGGTCTAGTTGCCTAGTGGAAAGAGTTAGAGAGTCATGCAATCTTGTGACGGTGTGGGACGTACCCTGAGGCTGGATGTGACCCTGGTCGCTAAGCGACCCAATGTCTATGAACGTTGAATGCATGATGCCACAAGCGGCCTTAGATACAATTGGAAGCCTTAAAGATATAACAGAAGGCGCTGGAGCAAGCCGCAGCTGCTGACGCTAAGGAGGACCGAAGGTCAGCATGCGAAGACGAAAGCGGGCCAAAGGAATAGGACAAACTGAGACTGTCAGGTGAAGTGTATGAGCTATGGGCGAGCCTGACAAAGATCATGGAGAATGAGGTGCAGCCCTACTGGGCCAAATTAGAAGCCAAGCAGATAACCCCCACCGATCCCAAATGGGAGCCTACTGCTGCCTTGCAGACCAAAGTAGACATGTTGGGTGACAGGTTGACGGATATCCTCTCAAAGGGAAACCAGATTGCACTGCAAGTATGCAAGACTAGACAGCAGGGCCTACCTAGCAAAGTGCACCACCAGAACAGAACCACAGCCAGGGCACGGGCCAAGTATCTCAGGCTGAAGCACAGACTCAGACAAATAAGGTATGAGGAAGCACAGGTACAAGAAAGCAAGGATGATCGCACACTGGCCCAACTGCTACGAGAGCACGCCTCTGACAATGAGCAGCACTCCCAGGGCGGAGAGATTGAAGACAGACTAAAAGGACAGTCAGGAAAAGCCCTGGAGGCTCACATTAAAGAAAAGATAAAAGAAATAGATCAGAAGGATGCCTCCTACGTTGTACAGCGACACCGGGAAAGGCACCAGAGGTTGGCACAGGACAATCAAAAACTCGGGAACAAGATTATGACAGGGCAGTACAAGCCAGCACTACGGTACGCCCTTCGGGTGTTGAAAGATGGCAACAGGATTCTGACGGAGCCAAACGATATCATTGAAAAATGTCACAGAAGTTTGACCGACCACCATGCGGGCTCCCTGCCACAACCAGCCACTGACACCAGCAATAACAAAGAGGACAGAGCCCAAGCAACCTGCTATCCATGGGAACAAGCAGCAGCCCCAGATCCATTCTCTCTGGAAACAGAGGCGCACGATGGGCCCTGCCAGGAAGGACTGCATCACATGATAATGGACAGAGCAGAGTTTGACAGGTGCCTGTCCAACTTAAGCACCGGCAAACAGCCAGGCCCAGATGGGATTCCCAACGAAATACTGAAAGCAGCCCCCGTACTATTGAAGGACTGCATGCACATGCTGACAATGATCATGTGGGCTACAGGCTGCACACCACACAAATGGAAGGAAAGTTACACCGTGCTGCTGTACAAGAACAAGGGCAACATTTTGGAGCTAGACTACTATCGCAGGATAGGGCTGGAAAAGACTATGTACAAGCTATGGACCAAAGTGGTTCAGGGAGTATTTGCATCTTATGCCGACAAGCACCACATCCTGAGCCAGGAACAGGGTGGGTTCAGGGCACACAGGAACACAATTCAGCAGCTCGAGATACACACGATGTTGTTGGAAGACACCAGACTGACCGGCCAAGACATATTCCTGCTGCTAGTGGATTTAAAGGAAGCATTTGACACCATTGATCACCAAAAAATGTACACAATACTCACTGACCTTGGCTACCCAGCGGATGCAGTGCATGTAGTAAGAGGCCTTTATGAAAGTGCGTTCACAACTGTGGTTACCCCACACGGCACGACGGCCCCAATCAAAGTCCAGAGAGGCACACTGCAAGGTGATAGCCTCTCTCCTTTCCTGTTTATACTATACCTGGAACCACTGCTTCGGTGGCTGAGTGTAGGGGCCAAAGGATACCATCCAGGAGCTTTGAAACGCAAAGGCCAGCTAATCACTTTCAGTAACAACTCATATGCAGATGATCTAACCCTGTACACAGGAGGGCACATCAACTTGGCTATACAGGCCCAAAAGGTCAGTCAGTATGCATCTTGGGGTCGGCTGATCATCAGCCAGTCAAAGACAATCGCCACCGCAGCCTTGTACAAGCGGCAACCCCAGAAGCCCTTTGACAAGGACCTCGTCTGCTGGCTGACCCGCATCATCGAGATGCAAGGTCACGTAATCACAGCACACGATCCAAAGGAGCCATATAAACTGTTGGGTGTATGGTACACAATGGACCTCCAGTGGAAAAAGCAGCAGGAAGAGGTTTGCAAAGCACTCAAGAGCATGGCAGCCCACTTAGGCAGGTGCTACAACACGCAAGCACAGAAGCTGCCTCTATCATGCTTCGGGTGAAGGGCTGCCTCTAGCATGCTTCGGGTGAAGGGTTTGGTTGGCCAGCATCTGGCGCCTCAGCTTGTTCTACGCAAGGATAGCCTTAGACAGTAGTGGTCGCGCAGTCATGTCGCCTTTCTAAACGTGCGGAGCGAAGCTACATTGACAACACTTTGGGTTACCATGTTTGTGCAAGCCTGGTGGTTCTAACCTAGAAAAGTAGCTCAACCAGCTCGGCGTAGCTCTTCTTCTTCTTTAACCTAGAATCTAGTGTTCCTACTGAAGTGACAAGGGCCATATGCACTGGATGTTCATCCCTTGCACAGAACCCTAGACTTCACCCTGTCCGGGACAATTTCCCCCTCTTCTTCAAGCCCACCTCCTTACCAGGGCAATCCAAGGATAGTCATGTTAAGTTTATTCTCAATCATAGTGATCATGTGCAAGTTGTGAGGTGCATTTCAGCTCTGAAGGGAAGGCGGGAAAATTGATTACAGCTGCTTGATGATGGTAGAGAGGGTGAAATTATGCCCGAAGGTTATCTTCCTTTTGATTACAACCTATGGAGGATTATGGGACATGATATAGATTAATTACCTATGACTTACATGTTACTGGGGACCGGTTACTGGGCACTGGTTCATAGTCTGTGTTAGTTCTGGAACTGCTGCTGCTCAGTGATTCTCCACATCTGGGTGAGAATGTTTTTGGCATAAATTGTATGCAAAGTTCTGGTATATATGCTGTTGCGTTGCTGTTTGTTTGCTGGGGGTAAACCCAAAAAATCAAAAAACCAAAAAATTTAAAAAATTAAATTGTGTGTGCACTCTTCCAGGGCCAGTATTCTACATCATTGTATCTGCTTGGACATGCATGATCATGGAGTTCAACTGGTGGATGGTGTTCAGTTTTTTCCTGGTTCTATCTGTGTTAGTGGCTTTGCCACCCCTGTGGTGAACTGTGGCACCGCACGCGTGCCGATGGGTTTGCCAATGTAAGATTCACACAAACACAGTTGCCTCAAGGAGACCTTATGGATCTGGTTATGGATTTGGCACCCTTTTTTGAGCTATCAATGCGAGATAGGAAGAGATTAGGGGTGTTGATGCTCTGGTAGGACTGGGGGCAAGGTGGCAAATCACTCAATTTGAAGGTCATCTTGACTGCTGGGAGGGTCCAGGTCACAAACAAGCAGAAAGAAGGCCTTGCAAATAAATCATTGCCCAATTGCAATCTGTGTGTTTGATTCTGCGTGCATGCCGGCTCTGAAGGGAAGCAAGTGGCATCATGGGGGTTAATTGCTTTTAGCAATGGGTACAGTATTGCTGAAGTAGATGAGTGTACAATGAGAAGACACCAGACTGGTCAGAATTTCCTCTTCAGCAGGGATAGTATTATCCTGTTCAAGTGGAACCTGACCACTCCTGTGTCTTTGCGTAATGCAGCTAGTAGTGCATGCACAGTGCCGGAGACAGCAGTCCTCTATCATAGCAGGAAGCCCGTATCTGATGGCTCATGGTATGGGATCATATGGTACTGGACAAAAGCAGCAGTGGCTCCCCAAAGCTGACTGATACATGCCTGTCAGGGTCACTGAGGTGCGTTGTTGAGCAGCGACATGTCCTTTTGGGGTGCCTGTAGTTAACATAATAAGGTGAAATGTTCCACAATCATTGGCCGTCCAGCACCCATCAGATGACTCCAACCAGTTTGGTTGGCAGCCTAGTGAGTAAGTGAGTGGACGCCGGGCGTTAGCCCTGCGTAGTTTTAAGGAAGAGGCGGTACTAACACGCGTGGTGCGTTCCCCCCCTACCATGTCCTCCCAATCCATCATAAAACAGGCAAATGAACGTATATGGAGCTACTCGATGCCTGCTCTCATGGCTGCGGATGTGCCCTGCTGCTGGAGTTTCTGTCGATGTTGCCAGATCTTTTGCATGTGTTGTGTGGCGCAGATTGCCAGCTTCTGAATAGTTTGTTTCAGATGTTTGCCGCTGATGCCGAGTCTGCGGAGCGGAGCCAGAGTGTAGTCTTCGTATGCAGTGCCTGCGACTCCTACTAGAATGACCACTGTGTGGACGACGGCGGCTGGGTGCTGCTTGCAGGTAGCTCTAGTTGGCAGCCTATGTCTGTAACTTGCAGTTGGCCTGCCGCACTACGCAAGGCATTAATCTGCTTGAGTAGCTCTTCATTTCGTCAACTGGTCAGCGCACAGCACGTCAGACTGTGTTGGCCTGACATGTATTGCTAGCAAGTAAGGGATTAGGGTGGGCACTCAGGGTGCGTTCACGTACCCATATTCACTGAAGATCTTCACCAAATTCAGTTACTTTGCTGAAGTTGGATGTAGCTACTTCACCAACTATCTTCAGTTGCTTCCTACTTAATAGATGTAGGAAAACAGGTGATGCGAGGCATTGAGCTGTGGACAAGGAGCTCTTGTTTGTGATGAGCTATACAGAATGGTCGGCAAAGCAGTGGCGTGCAAACCAAAATACTGGTTTTGAATGGTACTTCTTTACATGCGAAAGGCATGCAAGGGTATGGATGGCTGCTGCACAACATGCACGCCCCTTGCTGCAGTCGACGCATGCGGACGACGAAGCTCGCCGATTGCTGAGTAGGGAGGATCGCCCACCCTAAGTAAGGCACAACATACACCATTGATTTATACCGATGGCTGTACGCGGAAGGATGTCGATGTGGCCAGCTGTAAGCTCTGTGCATAGGTGCTTGCTGTGTCACCAGCAAGCGTGAGCAAGCGTGCACAAGTGTGAAGTGACATAAGTGTGACCATTGACTTACCGTTAACGAACGCCGGGGTACATAACCAGGAGAAGGGCATCGTACGATGATAAACGACATCATGTACACAAACAATAGCTTGCTACGAAGCCCAGGGGCGCCTCAGGGCAGCCCCAAGCGTACCAGCTTCAAGCTGGCGAGCCCATTGCTCTTTAAGAAGAGCTTGGCAGTAAAAGCTCAGACAACTGGGCGAACCAAGTATGTTGTGCCCGAATACATACCAGAGGGTGGTGTCACGCTTATGGCTGGCAATGCTGGCATCTTTAAGAGCACGCTTTGCTTGTTCATCGCTAGCGTAGTGAGCTATGGGCAGGGGGTCCTTTTCGGACGCCCGTTCGAAGGCTCTCCCTGCACGATTCTGTACACCGACTTTGAGCAGAAACCCGCTGCCAATAGCCAGAAGCTTAGCACATTTCAGCTAGCCGAGAAAGCAGACAGGATATTCAGCTTTCCGGAAGATGGCTCTGGCGTACCATTGGAACTAGACGATGCTTACTTCGGGCCCTTAGACGAGTTCCTAGGCACTCTGAACGGGCAGTGTAAGATGCTCATACTGGACGGTCTGCAGCATGGGCTGCCTGGAGGAGTGAAGGAGACAGACGAGTCCGCGTTGAAGTACATCTTCAAGAGGCTGACATCGCTTGCACAGAAGCATAAGCTTGCCGTCCTTATCACGCACCATGTGCGCAAGACAGGTTTGTATTCTCACCAGAGGTACTTTAGGTTGCAGTTTGCATGGAGAGCTGCTTGAAGTAAGGAATTCTTGCTGCAGATCCTCTGAGAAGGCTTACTCAAGAAGATGTGCGTGGCAGCAGTGCAATCTCCGCTGCTGTGCAGAGTCTGCTATTCCTACAGCGCTCCATTGAGGATGCACCTTTCATTAATGTATGGATTGGCAAGAGCAACGTTGCTGATGATCAAAAGACCAAGTCCAAGTTCAAGGTGGGTAATTTTTGCTTAAGTTGCATGCAGTCGCTCATACTCTGAATGAATATTAAGACAGACCTTCAACCCTTTCAGGTGGAGAAGGGGGTGGGTTTGATCTGGTATGGTCAATACTTTCACTTCAGGGGTGCAAGCCTTTGAGTCGCCAATCGAGCACGCCAAGTGCTTCATTGTCAACTCCTTGCAGCTTGCACATGGCAACCATGCCCCATACATCAGCTGGCAGAAGCTAGCAGATCAATCTGGACGTCTGGGTAGTGGCTTCTCAGATGGCACTCTCCGGCGTGCCAGGGATGAGCTGCAGCTGATGAATGAGGTCACCAAGATCCGCCAAGGTGCGCTTTACCTCTATGTTGGATTTGACCATGACCACCATGGTAACCTTTCCAAATGCAGAACAGTAAAGCAAATGACAGAGAATTAAAATTTACTAGCAAGAAGCAAGACTTTTTGACTCTCTGTTTATGCTATGTGTGTCTTAATGCAGGCAATGAGCATTTCTGGGCCTTAACAAGCCACTACCAAGGACGGAACCGTATAGAGATCCCTACCTTCCCAGCCCCAAGTCAAGCAGCAACATCTGTTCTCCATGTGGGCTTCACAGTCAACAGGGAAGTAACTCAGGAACGCTCCTCTTTCGGTGCTGGTGCAAGCATGCTTCCACCTAGGAGCAGGGGCTTAGCAGGCAGCATGCAGGCAGCAGCAGCAGTAGCAGGCATTCTCAACCCAGGCAGCAGGCATGGTCTAGGGGGTACTGCCGGCAGAGCACCAAGAGCACTAGGCCTGACACCCTTCTCTCAGAGGCTAGAAGGCAGCATGCAGCCTAGTACCTCTGCTGTAGCAGCTAGGGGCACAGCAGCCAGGGGTGTCACGCCGTTTTCGCAACGACATGACCGTACTAGCCAGAGGGCTGCAGCACAGCGGAGAATCGTACTTGCAACCCCTAGCACTGCAGGGCATGCAGATGGTACACTGCCAGGAGATGCGGCGGCAGTGCGTACTAGCTCCCTTGGCGTAGCCACTGAGGCCATGGCGAAGGTGGCAGCCATGGAAATTATGAGGGTCATTGACTCCCATAGGGGGGTCGGCATTCTAGGAGATGAGCTGGAGATGATCATGCTAGAGGATTATTCTCTCAGGATAATATCTGCTGCTTTTGATTTGCTCATTGAAGAAGGGAGGATCACACAGACCGCCGCTGACTTGAGGGGGTACATAGTGGATTAGAGGTATTGCCAGGTGTGGAGCAGTTTGGCTTTCCACGGTACCCCTTTGAAGTGAGTGGCTTCCAGCCTTAAGTTTGACTGCATACTCACATTAGGAGTCTGGCTTGCAAGCAGCAGCGTATATGTCCAAGCAGTACCGGTCCTCGGACAGTGGTGAATATTTACTGCTTTTACATTCACAAGACAAGTGAAGATATTCAGTGAAGATCTTCACTGAATATGGCGGACGTGAACGCACCCTCAGTGGCAGCCTGTCATTTGAAACTCTTGGACAGGAGTATGCCATTGGAGGCTCATTTAGCTCCTTGCAGGTGGCGCTGCCGGAACCTGAGAGTTCTGAGCCCTAGCTGACAACGTCTCGGTTCTGAGTGGAGTATGAGAAACGAGGTGTCAAAAGCAGAAGGCATGCAGGCAGTTCCTTCCTCCAGTTCCTTCTGCCCTCCCAGCTCCCCCTCCCACATCCCGCTCATCCCCCCCTTCCATCCCTCCATGTCGCACCCCCCACCCAAAGATTGTGGCCTCCTCACGGGAGAGGCCCTGTTTCCAGGCTCATTGGCTATTCCTTTAGATTTGTATATCTTAGCCTGAGTGCAGCGATCTATCAATCTGCATGAGTACCATGGTAGGGTCTAGTTGCCTAGTGGAAAGAGTTAGAGAGTCATGCAATCTTGTGACGGTGTGGGACGTACCCTGAGGCTGGATGTGACCCTGGTCGCTAAGCGACCCAATGTCTATGAACGTTGAATGCATGATGCCACAAGCGGCCTTAGATACAATTGGAAGCCTTAAAGATATAACAGAAGGCGCTGGAGCAAGCCGCAGCTGCTGACGCTAAGGAGGACCGAAGGTCAGCATGCGAAGACGAAAGCGGGCCAAAGGAATAGGACAAACTGAGACTGTCAGGTGAAGTGTATGAGCTATGGGCGAGCCTGACAAAGATCATGGAGAATGAGGTGCAGCCCTACTGGGCCAAATTAGAAGCCAAGCAGATAACCCCCACCGATCCCAAATGGGAGCCTACTGCTGCCTTGCAGACCAAAGTAGACATGTTGGGTGACAGGTTGACGGATATCCTCTCAAAGGGCAACCAGATTGCACTGCAAGTATGCAAGACTAGACAGCAGGGCCTACCTAGCAAAGTGCACCACCAGAACAGAACCACAGCCAGGGCACGGGCCAAGTATCTCAGGCTGAAGCACAGACTCAGACAAATAAGGTATGAGGAAGCACAGGTACAAGAAAGCAAGGATGATCGCACACTGGCCCAACTGCTACGAGAGCACGCCTCTGACAATGAGCAGCACTCCCAGGACGGAGAGATTGAAGACAGACTAAAAGGACAGTCAGGAAAAGCCCTGGAGGCTCACATTAAAGAAAAGATAAAAGAAATAGATCAGAAGGATGCCTCCTACGTTGTACAGCGACACCGGGAAAGGCACCAGAGGTTGGCACAGGACAATCAAAAACTCGGGAACAAGATTATGACAGGGCAGTACAAGCCAGCACTACGGTACGCCCTTCGGGTGTTGAAAGATGGCAACAGGATTCTGACGGAGCCAAACGATATCATTGAAAAATGTCACAGAAGTTTGACCGACCACCATGCGGGCTCCCTGCCACAACCAGCCACTGACACCAGCAATAACAAAGAGGACAGAGCCCAAGCAACCTGCTATCCATGGGAACAAGCAGCAGCCCCAGATCCATTCTCTCTGGAAACAGAGGCGCACGATGGGCCCTGCCAGGAAGGACTGCATCACATGATAATGGACAGAGCAGAGTTTGACAGGTGCCTGTCCAACTTAAGCACCGGCAAACAGCCAGGCCCAGATGGGATTCCCAACGAAATACTGAAAGCAGCCCCCGTACTATTGAAGGACTGCATGCACATGCTGACAATGATCATGTGGGCTACAGGCTGCACACCACACAAATGGAAGGAAAGTTACACCGTGCTGCTGTACAAGAACAAGGGCAACATTTTGGAGCTAGACTACTATCGCAGGATAGGGCTGGAAAAGACTATGTACAAGCTATGGACCAAAGTGGTTCAGGGAGTATTTGCATCTTATGCCGACAAGCACCACATCCTGAGCCAGGAACAGGGTGGGTTCAGGGCACACAGGAACACAATTCAGCAGCTCGAGATACACACGATGTTGTTGGAAGACGCCAGACTGACCGGCCAAGACATATTCCTGCTGCTAGTGGATTTAAAGGAAGCATTTGACACCATTGATCACCAAAAAATGTACAAAATACTCACTGACCTTGGCTACCCAGCGGATGCAGTGCATGTAGTAAGAGGCCTTTATGAAAGTGCGTTCACAACTGTGGTTACCCCACACGGCACGACGGCCCCAATCAAAGTCCAGAGAGGCACACTGCAAGGTGATAGCCTCTCTCCTTTCCTGTTTATACTATACCTGGAACCACTGCTTCGGTGGCTGAGTGTAGGGGCCAAAGGATACCATCCAGGAGCTTTGAAACGCAAAGGCCAGCTAATCACTTTCAGTAACAACTCATATGCAGATGATCTAACCCTGTACACAGGAGGGCACAGCAACTTGGCTATACAGGCCCAAAAGGTCAGTCAGTATGCATCTTGGGGTCGGCTGATCATCAGCTAGTCAAAGACAATCGCCACCGCAGCCTTGTACAAGCGGCAACCCCAGAAGCCCTTTGACAAGGACCTCGTCTGCTGGCTGACCCGCATCATCGAGATGCAAGGTCACGTAATCACAGCACACGATCCAAAGGAGCCATATAAACTGTTGGGTGTATGGTACACAATGGACCTCCAGTGGAAAAAGCAGCAGGAAGAGGTTTGCAAAGCACTCAAGAGCATGGCAGCCCACTTAGGCAGGTGCTACAACACGCAAGCACAGAAGCTGCGCACGCTGCAGAGCTGTCTGAAGGCTAAAGCTAGGTACCCCTTTGCGCTGATGTGCTACAATGAAAAAGCACTGGATGCTCTGGATAAAGTAATGGACTCTGTAGTCCGGCAAGCGTACAAGCTCCCACCTGGCACACCAACAGCAATGATTCGTGAGGATCTTAAACGTGGTGGATTAGGCAATACGTCCCTTATGGTGCCTTACACGGTTGCAGCAGTGAAAAACTTTATACAGGCTGTAAACGATCAAAGCAAACGCGGACAGCTGACACGAGCCCTGCTTGAAGCACAATTGCAGGCATACACCCACCCTGCAGCAGACAAGGCAGCAGACTGGGTACCTACCTACTCTCTAAGAATGCGACAGTTGATGCAAGGAGTGGGAGCAGGAATATACATGTACCAGAATGGTGAGGAGGCATACCCTCTCCCAGCAACAGAGGTTGCTCAGACTATTCTGGGAAATGTAGAATACTGGGATAGGGACTCCACCCTTATGCAAATCAGGAAGCCGCTGCTCAAGCTTCAAGAGTTGGGCATTTTCCGCCTGGGCGAGTTGCTGAACAAAAAAGGCAAACGACTACTGAGTGCCCAAGACATAGCTCGTAACCTAGGGATCAGATCAATGAAGACGAAATACGTAACTTCCCTGAATGAGGTGGCCAAGTTCCTGGCATCGCAGGATTATTTAAATGGGGCAGCCTCAGCAGCAAGAGGCTATAATGTAGATTCAGAACACGTACGATGGATCAGGCGGAAGCTTGATGGTGAAGCAGCGCACAGGCCGCCACCACCAAATACTCTGAAAGCCTGTTACGAAAAGGCCACTTGGGCCCAGCTACACCAAAAGACAGTCGAACTCAGCTGTGGAGGAAAAAGGGAGCATGCCATTGCGTTTGATCCACAGCTACGCCAGTCGGACCCTGTATTAACTGCAGATGGGAAAACTGATATTGGCAGTTCGGAGCAAAACAGGCCGGACAGTAACGCCTGTGGTCAAAGGCATCTGGAAATTGGAGAACCGGAGACCGATGATTGCACACTCACAAGGAAGCAAAGGGCGAGTCAATTGCTCAGCAAAAGGTACCTCCGCAAACTGTGTACAATCTACTGTGCGCCTACAAGGATAGCGTCAAGGAGGTATCTGGTGCAGCACGCATGGCCAATCACCATACAAAGTGGCGCAAAAAGCAAAGACGCCTGCTGACCAGTCAAATTCAGTGGGAAGTTCATTGGGCCCCTACAGTTCTTGAGAGCTGGGAAAAAAGCATTGCCATAGACAGCCTGGGATACAAACCCGCACTGATGCGCCCAGCCACAGCTGCCGATATGCAGAACTCTCCAAACCTGGTCTGTGAACGATGCCACGGTGATGAAGGCACGCTACTTAGATGCAATACATGCCACAGGGGTTACCACCAGTGCTGCCCAACAGGCAGGACATCTCTTGTAGACGGAAAATGCTGGGAATGCCAAAGGTATGACCATTACCCTGAAAGTTTGACACGGGAAAGATACGAGCAAGAAGTACAGCAGTGGTACATTGAATGGGAACCAAATTGGGAAAACGCAGACGCATTGAAAGCGCTTGGGTACGAAGAACAGGTTAATAAAACAATGGAGATATACACATCCAAAAACTCTTCAGGAGTTGATGGAGGAAGGCAAAGTGCTAGGTCTAAACCACCAAAAGACCAGCATCTCACAAACAGGGAGAAGCAGGGCAATCAGGGTCCACGCTTGCACAGCACAATTGGCGAGGACGCCCGTCAACGGTGCACATTTGTTACGGAAGACACAGACCCTCACGCGGATATTGTGGGCACTGGGAGGTTTGAAATCCAATACAGGCAAGTGCTCAGAAGGTATCAGGTAGCCACAGGAAATAAGAAGGACTATGAAGTAAGAATGGCGTGCATCCACGATCCCGCTGGACGTACTGTGGGGATGATGACACAGGAAAGACTTGCACTACTCTATCACAATTATGAACAAGTGATGAAAACCAGGTCTGATCTGGTGAAAAAGCTCAAGCCAAAGACCTTTGCAGAGGAAGTAGCCAGCCTTGTAAAAAGGTACAAGACAGGACAACCCGTCCCAGGCACTAATTGGAGAGTGGATCTTACCAACCACTGGGCCACGCCCCCAGGTATTTATGACACATTTAAAGAGACATTCCCAGGTCTACGTAAAGAGCGCTTTGCGAGTCCGCTGAATTACCACAGTGGCATGCAACAGTACTGGAGTTGCTTTGAAAGGGACCAGCTGTTCGGGGCCATGCATGATGCATACACATGCCAATGGACAGGGTGCTCGGTTGCCAACCCTGAGTATGAATCAAAAGAGATGTACAAAGCAGTATCATGGGCAGTACACTCAGCACAAAACACAGAGACGCCCACACTCACTTTGTTCGTCCTACCAGCATGGACGGAAGGCAGTAACATTGCCTACATGAAATGGGCACAGAAGATGCCAGACACATGCAGACTGTTGGCAACCATACCAAGGAAAAGCTTTAAGTTTATTCAACCTCAAGCAGCCACCCTGGGCATTCCCCCTGAGGACACAGGCCATCCAAAATGGGACATCAATATACTTGCTGTAGGCAATGCTGCAGGATATAATCAATGTTTCCCAGATACCGAAGCGTCCAGTAGCACCTTCAATAAACACCTGATCCAGGCGGTCAACCAACATGCCCATCCAAGTACCCCTCTCACATGGGGCCACCTCCAACACCACTGGCCAGACCATTCCGCTGGTGCCAAGGACACAGAAGTAAAACTTGACAGCATACTGTATAGGCCGCCCGATAAGATCAAGAGTGCCCCCTGTGATCAAAGCTTGCCATGCTTGTCTCTAGCTCCATCCCAAGAGCACATGAACCAGCTCGCAGAGCAGCAACTGGAGCTCACAAAGGCAAAACCGTTGAAATATAATTGGCAAGAGTTGGTCTACACAGACGGTAGCCAGCGAAAAGCAGAGGGACGTGAGGGTAGGAAGACAGTCACCCTCGGCTCAGGGTTATACGTGCCTGCCACAGCCTCCCAGGCAGAGCGTTTCATCAGTATACAAGCAGCAGCGCCAACCAGACATAATACGGCTTACCGGGCAGAGCTAATAGCCATACTGGGGGCCCTGAAATTGGGCTACAGCCAGATTATGACCGACAGTGTGAACTCTATATACTCTATCAAGGCCGCCATCTACTATCCGGCAAATATTAGGTTCCACAGGCACAAGAACCTTCTGGAAGAGATCAAAGCCGCCGCTTTGGCAACAGGCGAGGATGTAATGCTCATCAAGGTGCGCGGGCATGCCGGCATACCAGGGAACGAACATGCAGACGATATTGCCACGACCGTAGCTGCGACAGGGCAGGCTGAAGTTGACCTCTCAACAGTCGAAAGCAACTCCAGACCCTTGCAGGTTTGGCCAGTACAGAAGACAGGTCTGGCTTAGTATATGGCCCTTTCAAGCATGCATTTAAGTGTATAGCTAAATATGTTGCAGCTGCTTGGAAGATTAGGAATGCTTATGCTCACCCTTCTGATGTGGCGTGAGGTCCAACCAATGGGGTTTGTTACCAACTATTGCTTGCACCCGGGCTTACAAGCCCTCCTTGCTTTCTTAAATAGGAGGGAGGCTCTTACCCCCATTGGGGCAGTGGAGGTTTTGGGTGATTTTGACCTAGCTGCTGGACCTCATGTTTAGGCATGCATATATTGTCATACATGTCGAAGTTTACCCGTATTCTGTTCCACCTCGCTGCTCTTTGTGACAGCTTGAGGTGCGGGGCCTATGGCACTTATTGCTATGGCATATCATGAAATGTAATAATACAGAAGACATGGGAAGAGGATGAACTCAGTCAAGATGGAATGAGAGTTCGATGGAAACAGATAGAAAACCTGGATGATGCACTGAGCAACCGAGTGCATGCCTCCAGTGACTACCGTGAACTTCGTCTTGGAAAAGCAGACACTTCCACAGTGTATTACAAGGGCATGCAGACCGCGGTTCCTTGTATGGCCGACAAATACATGGACACTTGGGTGACCCTTAACGGCATCACAGAAGGTATGAAGGACACGAGAGTGAAGTACCTTACAGGGCAACTACCAACGGCCAAAAACCTGCAGAGATATGGCAAATGCAGGAGCAACATATGTCCCTGCTGCAAAAAGCACCCAGATGGGGGACACCATGCTGTTGCCTGGTGCCCAGCTGTTTCGGGGCTTGTGCAGGAAAAGCACAACAAAGCAGTGCGGATAATTACAAAGGCCATTGCACAAGGCGACATGGGAGCTGACAGTATTGTCTATAATGACGGAGGTAGTGCCAGTAAATGGGCACGTGCTGGAGTGGCTGAACTCCATAGAACGAGAAAACATATACCTAGGGATTTGATCTCCCAAAAAGAATTCCAAGGCTGCAACAGTAGGCCAGACATTATTCTATACAGAAGGAGGCAAATTAGAAAGACACCAGAAGGTCAATGGCGGACAACTCCTGCAGTAGTCATGCTGGTAGAAATCAAGTACACACGTGATACAGACCCAAGTCGGACAATGCGGGACCCATTCAAGCAGCACAGCGAGCTGCACAAACTGCTAAGAGAGAGACATCCAAGTGCAACTATCGAACGGAGATCCATCATATTGGGAGTTGCAGGAGCGTTATACAAAGAGTGCACCATACAACAGCTGGAACTTCTTGGTGTAAGAGGGACACATCTACACAGCACAGCTCACAAGTTACAAAGGCATGCAATCCAGGCTCTGCATGAGACCTGGAAAGCAAGACAGGAAAAGATATACAAAGGACCGGCCAATGAGCCTGGAAACAGGGCCTCTCCAGTGGGGAGGCCACAATTTTTTGGGGGGGGGGGGGTACGACAGGGAGGGAGGGAAGGGGGGGATGAGCGGGATGTGGGAGGGGGAGCTAGGAGGGCAGAAGCAACTGGAGAAGGGTAGGGCAGGCGTGGCCACCCCTTCTATGGCGGATATGGTGTAGTGTGCGAAATGTGAGGTGTTGGGATGGAGGTGGATTGTTTGGTTGAGGAGTTGGACTGGTGGAGTCATACTCTGGGGTGGGTGGTCCTCACTAAGTAGGCCTACTTCCTTAATTGTACGCCACAAATGGTGTGTGCGTAGATGTAAACATGTAAACAGGACAAACAGGAAGCAGCGCCTACAGACAGGCAGCATTTGAGAAAGTACATCAGTAACGACATGTGAGTGCAAGCTGTTCGATAGGACGGCAAAGCGCAAGTGACGAGCGAGTGACATGCGTCACCGAACAAACAGAAGCAAAACAATCCCGACGTCAGAAGTTTACTACGGCGCATTGTTATGTAGTTGTGTCGAGTAGAATGTATACCTTTGCATATATCAGGAAATGCACCAGGACTCCTCGCAAAAGTTGGCCAGTAGAGATGGCTGTTGAATGCGAAGCTTGACCAACCCACAAAGGAGCCAATGTAAGCAGGCGTCCTACTATATCGCTATGTTTAGAAACTATACGCCTTATAGCGTGGCGTAACGCGCATTATTGTGGCGCAATTGACAAATTGAATCTAATGACTCGAGTAATAACGTCCTGAAGCCGGTTCCACAACATCCTTTGGAACCAGAACTGGACTTCAAAAGAGGCCTTTGGAACCGATATTTTCCAGGGGGCCATGCCATGTCGATGCGCAGCATCGACCCAGGCAGGAGGCGGGGGTCCAGGGGGGAGGAACAGCCCCCCTGGTGGGGTCTGGGGCGAAGCCCCAGGAGCCAGCGATAATTCCCACTTATAACCATCAATTGTACAATGGAATTTGCTATTCTTCCACTCAGAGGGTTATCATACATTTAGTAAGAAACTTGCTGGAACCAGCATGTGACATGTTGGCCAGAGGGTGGCCCAGGGCTGGAACCAGGAACTGACATGTTTGGCATCGCTGGAACCGTGGAACTGGGCACAATTTGCCCTGGAACCGGAACCTGGAACCGGCTTCAGGACGGTAGAGTAATCATATGGGACGTTTCCAGAAGCATCTGGAACAAGCATCTAAGGTGTGTAGGCGAAGACTCTAGTAGCTCTAAGGCTTTACGGGGGCTGACGTGGCGTTGCACACCAGCCTGTTATGCAGCTGTTGCTGCTAATCGGAAAACAATACATAAGGCAGGTATTTGAGTAAGTAGATATCGACTATCTAAGGCTATCGACTATCTAAGGCTATGGACTATCTCAGGTTAGTTATCAATTATCTAAGGATCAACTATCTAAGGCTATCAATTATCTAAGGATCAATTATCTCAGGCTACCTAGTATCTAAGGATCAGAGCAATCAAGCAATCAAGAGTATCTAGAGCAACCAGTTTGAAGCAACAAGCATCGACAAGCAATCAAGCCCAGAGGTCTACTACTCAAGAGTCCATTGGCTCAACGTGGCAACTACTATTGTGGAACCAACCGTCTCCTATACTGGGAGCAACCACACACTCCTATATTGGGAGTGACAAGTAAAGTTTTCCCAACGTGGCCTACTCTTATTGTGGAACAAACTCCTATACTGGGAGTCACCACAAGCTCCTATACTGGGAGTTGCAAGTAAGTTGACCCAGCGTAGCATACAATTATTGTGGAACAGACTCCTATACTGGGCGTCCCCACAAACTCCTATACTGGGAGTGGCTATCACCAAGCGATACGTATAAAGCAGTGAAACCAGCAGAGCATATCTAAGTACATAAGGCAAGTGAGCCAGCACCAAGTTACCCTATTGCCAGAGAGCTAGGGCCAGAAACAAGCGAGAGTGCGTACCCACGTTATTAGCTGCCATAGGAGCAGTGTTGCATTGAGTCAAATATCGACTAAAGCAAAGAGTCTACTGCATATTGTAAACATCAGTGTGAAAATCCCTGGGCCATCTACGTGCCGTTACGATAAGCAATAAGAAAACAAGCAGTAACAGTCAGACAGAATTTGGGAGCAGCTCCCTTTAGTGCTAACCAAGCCTTGCAGGTACCAACTACCCAGGCCAGGTGAAATCTGAGCAGTGTGCAACCAGGTCCCATACGGAAAGGGCAAGTTAAGAGGTCAAGCAGTCAAGAGTCAGGCTCAAAAGCAGCAGTTGGCTAAGAAGTTACTATCAGCAGCAAGTTGTTATCAGCCGCAAATTGTTATCATACCTACAGAATTAGGTGGGCAGTGCAAGCCCCGGGCAACTGATCAAAAGGGACATAAGAGTACCCAGCAGCAGAGGCATACCGTTTGGCTTACACGAAGCTCCCAGCCACAGCAAGTTACAGCAAGTCAAGCATTACCGTAAAAGCAATTCAGCAGACCATATCAGTGCACTTATTGAGGACAACCAAGGCATACAAACAGCCACGTACAATCATTCCAGCAGGCCACAAATTACAGCAGTAACGCTACAAGCCCTGCCGCTTCATTAGCAAGCAACAGCCGTGTGACCAGCGCCTAGCAGTCAATACAGTCAAACTAGACACAGTGAGCAGCATAGACCTGCTACTCACAGCGGTGAACCTGGGCCCACCCACCGCATAGGCTTCCGCTGCTTAGCCATCGATCCTTGGGCCCTCTGGCTCTGTTGCTCAGCTACTGCACAGCCCCTAGCTAGCAGTTAGAATTGTGCAGGTAACCCCGGGCTGCAGACCACCGCGACCGGCGCCACAATCTACCGGCATGCCAGCCAGCATGATGAATCAGTGGGGCCGTTGCGCGGGGACTGAGGGGCCCAGTGCAAGGGCCAGGTTGGCTTCAGTATGTCGGTGGAATCTCTGGCCCTAGAAGAAGAAGAAGAAGAGCTACGCCAGGCTAGTTGAGTAACTGAGGCTGAGGCGGAGCCTCTGCCAAAGTCCCAGCCTGCGTAAGTTAAGGGAGAGGCAACTGAGGTCAGGAGACCTGGCCTCGTGGCCTCTACCATGGGACATACAAAGAGTTGGGTGGGCATCTCGCCCACCCACCAGTGTTATTTGCGTTTGCGCTTCCATGGGGCTTTTTTCTCTTTACTGTGTTCTTTCTTTTGTTTGGTTGTGTATATCCAGTGGAGCATGTTTGTTGTTTTGAGGTGAGTTGCCCTGATCGTTGCCTTAACGTCCTGTCCATTCACGCCGAGAGCGACCAGGTGGCTGCTAAGCTCCTTGTAGATGCTGCCAGCTACGCCTATGACCAGGGGGATGTAGTGGACGGTTGCATTACGATCCGCTTGTTGAATAGCACTGCATAACCCTTTGTGTTGCTCCACGGCTTGCACCAGTTTCCCTTCCTTGTCGGTATCCCTACAGAACTTCAGCTCCACGATCCAGTACTCGGCGTTCTGCCCATTAGCGGCGGGCTTGTATAGCAGGGCGTCTGGTATAGTCTGCCTTCGTACGAGTCCCTTTACGTCCACGGGCATGCTAGCTGGCAAGGCTGTTTCTGGGATCCGGTGGGGCTGCGTCACTAGTCCCTCAGCACTACAGTGTGTGTCACTTCCGAGGTCCATCATCACCACGTACCCTCCCTTTCTGCCCCTCATGATAGCTTTAAGAATCAACCGACCTATTGCATTGTGCCTGTGGGTATAGAGCCTACTGAGTGCGGGGCATCCCGAGGCTGTGTGGTGGCAGCCATCCTGTTGTCCGCACAGCAGGCAGTTGCTATTGTCGGCGTGTTTGAACCAGTAGGCACGTTTACGGTTGTATAGTGTGCCACTACGGTATTTGAGAACGGTCTTTCTTACTCCAAGCTTGGTGGTCCCGTTCGTCATATAGCGGCTACTTGCATGCTCATCCCTGTCACCGGATGTCCTTGCCCAGGCTTCGAAATACATCGTATTGCGGTTAGCTTGTCCAAGGCGGCAGCGCTTGTGGCTCAACTTCTTAAGATCCCCCTTGAGGTCCTCAAGTGGGCGTTTGGAGATCACGGGCTCCTTGGCCTCGGATGAGGTAGGTGGAGATGCAACATCATTGAGGATGTATGTCTTCCCTGTGATGTCATTTCGTACTGCTCGTTCGGCGTCGGCCCTAGTCATCCACCTGTTGTGTTTACCCTCTTTGCAGACTATGACTCCCTCCTCCTCATCTTCTTCTGCTGGTGCATCAGCAGTGGGGCTATTTGGCTGGTTTGGCTCTACGGTTTCCACAGGCCAGTACAGGTCAGTCCTTGAATTGCTCGGCACATCATATTGATGAAGCTCAGCAGCTGGTGCGCGGCCTTTAGCAGCAGCTTTGGCTATTTCATCTGCATGTTCATTGCCCATTACACCTTGGTGGGCAGGGACCTTGTAAAGGTGGATGGGTTCGGTGCTGGCGCGGATAAGTGTATCTATTGCTTTGATGAGGTCTTGATGTTTGTGCTGTTCCAGGTCTTGTGAACGCAGGAGTTGTTTGCGTATTTGATGCATGGAGGTCATGCTGTCTGTGGCAATGAGATGTGAGCCTGCCTGGACTGCGAACAGAATGCCTACTAACTCTGCTCGATTGATTGTGTTTTGGTTGCCTTCCCCTTGACTTCTGGGATTTATGTAGAGCTTCCTCTCAGTGTCTGTCTCTGTTGCAGGGATGTAGACCCCTGAGCCCAGCCCTGGGCTTCCTGCTGGCCAAGGGGTGTCATCTGGTAGGCAGCTGCCATCGGTGTATGTGAACTGAGCCCAGTCATATTTCAAAGGTGGGGCTGGGGTCAGGGCTGTTCGGAGGGTATTGATCAGGTCTGCTTTGGCTGTCTTTGGTTTGGGGGGGTTTCCCCTCTCATCCTGGTGGGTGCTTTGATCACATCTGCGTTTGCTGTATGCTGTCTCTCCAGGGTACCCAAGTATCTTGAGTTCTGACTTGGTAGGTGGGTGGTTTGTGGCATGCACAGTTTGTGGGCAGAAGTCTTGGATCTGATTGATATGCTTATCAAGTGGTAGGGTTTCATTGACCGCTTGTTGTAAGTCTTCCATGAATTTGTCCATGTACTCCTTATCCCAATGCGGGAAGTGTTTTTTGAACCCTGCCTGGTTGCCTGTGACTACAACATTCACGTCCCACCTTGGGTTTTTGGCAAAGCGCTCACCCATGCACCACTCCGTGGGGCGTTCAAAGCGGAAGTGTTTCCTAGGAATTTGTAGGATGTGTCTGCAATTTTCTGGGTAGAGCTCCATCCACCTCATATAAGCGGTTTTGTTGCTGTCAGTCCATGCAGGCAGTATGTGGATACCAAAGACTGGTTCGCTTGTATACTGTGTGGCTGCTACTGCTGTGGCTATGTTCTTGTTTAGATCTTGGTCTTCATACTCTGGGTTGTGCACGCCTGCTTCGGTCCACTTGTAGCGGTAGGTGTTCCATCGTGCTCCAAATAGTTGATCTCTCTTGTGTATGCTGTAATAGTTGGCAAACTCAGGGCTCCAATTGAGGGGACTTGCAAATCTCTCATGGGAGGTCTGCGTGTGGCGCTGTATCACTCTGTAGATTTCTTCTGGTGTTGCCCAGTGGTTTGCAAGCTTGATTTTGCTGTGGGTTTTACTGTCAATGGTTGCTCCATCCTTGTATCGGCACATAAGGGCATAGAGCTCTTTTGCAAAGCTGCCTCCTTGCAGCCTTTTAACTAGCTTGGGTTTTGCTTCCTGTACTCGCTTGTACTGCTGATAGAGTATGGCAGCCCGTTCCACAGTAAGGGTAAACCTACACCGCCCGTCCGGGGTGTAGATGCAAGCCAGCTCGTGTTCTTCATTCCTTTCGTTGCACCGCATCAGAATGGTGCGGATATACACTTCATGCTGGCCTGTGGGTTCGATGTCTGTGTGGGGGTTGATAGCCTCTGTGTGGACATGGAGTTTGTGCCTACATTCTTGACCAATGGTAATGTTGTATCGCGTGGAGTGGTTGGGGTAGTAATCACCCTGTTGTTGCAGAGAAGGCAGTTGTTGCTGTGCTTTAGTCAGCTGGTTTTGGGAGGCATGGGTTTGTGTCTCTCCTACAGGGGCATGCGGTTCTTCATCACATCTGCTGGTGTAAACAGCCCATGCATCTTCCCAGTCTGGGCTGGTCATGAGGGTCTCTTTGTCTTCAGAGCTATCCTCCCATGTTATCAATAGGTGTCTGACCTCCTTTGGCAAGGAGTCTTCTGTCCATTGGTGATGTGTACATTCATTGCAGTGCCAGTGTTGGTTGTCTTCAAGGGCATTCTGAGCATGGCTATTTGCCTCTGGTGGGAGACACTCAATATGGTAGGCCCTGTGGCAGGTGTCACAGACAATAGCTGTAGTATCATGCAGGCTGGGTCGTTTACATTCAGGGAGTCTGTTGCAGCATTCAACCACGCTATTCTGTGCATCGTCCATGATTTCCTCTGTTGTTGCAGCCCTTGCATGAGCTATCCTGTATTTTAAGATGTTCTGTGCAATTTCTGCTACCCAACCTTGCATGAGTGTGGGCTTCCACCGAACTACTACTTGGTCTTGCTGAGCTGTCCTTACCCTCTGGCCCTTTATTTTGCGGTGTTGGGCTGCCTTAGCTACTCCAACAATCGCATCGATCTGATCAACATCGGCAGCATATCTTATGTAGAGTTGTTCAAGTTGTCTTTCTTGGGCGGTGGTCAGGGGTTGTATGGCGGTGAGTTTTTGGTAGGTCATGTACCCGGTGGCAGCCCGTGTATTAGTCCTGATTTGTTGAGGGCCATCCTCGAGCTGCCTGCGGATGGATGTGGGGGCACATTTGTTGCGACATTGCATGTTTTGTATGTAGGTCTGGAGCTCGCTGATTGTGTCCCGGGTTAGGTGAGGCTGCTGTTGGATTGCTGCCAGGCTCCATAGGGGTGCGCCCCTGGCATCTGCTGTGTCAACGACCTCGAGTGCTTGGAGGGTGCGTACGTGGTCTGGGTGGACTGTGTGAGAGTGTGTATTGGTTCCTTGTGTCATGCTGCACTTGTAGTCCTGGGTTGAGATTCCTGGCGCTTGTCGCAGCATATGGCACACCCTCTTATGTGCTGCTTGCTCTGTGGTTGTCAGCTTCTTGCCGAGCTTACGCTGTAATGCTTTTAGGGGCATAAGTTGGCGACCTGTGGGTGCCAACAGGTGTTGCAGGCTGGTTATGCCTACTTTGCATAGCCTTTGTATGTCTCGTCTGAGTAGCGGGGGGACTGAGTTTTGGAGTTGATTTTGCACGCTTGTGATTTGGCCCAGGAGCTCCGCGGGTTCTGGCAGGCAGTACATCGGCTGTCCATGCCGCATGATGGTCAGTCTTAGGTCTGCACATGCGATTTGTTGGCGCAGCCTGAGGCTGTGTTTTGCCAGCACTGGGTGTAGTTTTGCTGTCATGTGATCCAGGCAGTGATGGTCCTGGTCCATCCTGGCGCGGCTGATTTCTCCTAGAGGTCCATGATCATTCAGGGCTGCCACCAGTCGTTGGAGGGCCACTTCCTTGTATTCAACTTGCATGGAAGGGCATCCCAGTCCACCTTTATCTATATCCTCATGGACAAAGGCTCGGGCAAGGTAGAGGGGTAGGCCATGGGCACTTTTGCAGGCTCTGCTGATCAGAGAGTCAATGTTATGTATGTCCTTGTCACTATATGGTGCTAGACAGAAGGTGTATCTGACTTTGCTCCTAATACAGCTCTTGATTGTGCGCATCTTTTGATAGACCTTGGCATTGGATGCTTTGATGCCTTTGAGCATGCTCTTGAGTGCTTCTATCGTGACTTGAAGTTGGTGGCTCCAGTCCATATGCATGGTAAAGTGGAGTCCTAGGTACCTGAAAGGCTTTCGGGGGTCATGGAACGTGACAGGCTGTCCTTGCACCGTCACAGATGAGAGGATGCGCTTTAGGCTGCTGCTGTCATAAGGGTCTTTGGGGTTGGTGTGATATCTGGCGCCAGTGACGAGAGTCTTGGATATATTCACAATTAGGTTGCCCCATATGGAGTAGTTAGTTACTTTGTCCAGCTGCTTCTGTAGTCTAGGGGCTGTATGCGTCACCAGATTGAGGTCATCCGCGTATGTGCTGTCTGGGATATGTGCTTTGAGGCGGTCTACGGCCATGCTTTGTTTGTATACCCCAGGTATGTAACCATTGACTCCTACTCTCAACCACCTTAGGAGGGGTTCAAGATATACGATAAAGAGGAAGGGTGATAGACTGTCGCCTTGGATGGTGCCTCTCTCCATAGGGATGGAGTTGGTGCTGCCATGGGGGGTTTTTATGGCGGTTGTCGCATTAGTGTAGAGGTTTTGTACTACATCTATGGCATCTGTGGGGAAGCCCAGGTCATACAGTATGTGCAGAAGTCTGTCATGGTCAATGGTGTCAAAAGCCTCTGTGTAGTCTATCTTTGCGAGGTATATGTCTTGCTGAGTGAGTTTGGCATCCTCAAGGATCATGGTCATCAGTTCCAGCTGGTCTGAGGTGGTCCTTTTGTTTCTGAAGCCTCCCTGGGTGTAAGTCAGGATGTTGTTGCGCTCAGCATGGTCTGACATGGCCCATGTTATCATCCGTGTCCAGAGCTTGTAAATGGTAAGTTCCAAGCCGATGCGGCGGTAATACTTGAGCTCCAAGACGGTGCCCTTTTCTTTCCACAGAAGGGCTGTGGTGCTGTGTTTCCATGACTTTGGAGTGCAGCTGGATGCCCACATGAGTTGGATGAAGGCATGGAGCATGCGCTGACCTACTGGGGGAAGAAGCTGTAGCATTTCATTAGTTACCCCGTCAGGGCCGGGGGCTTTTCCGTGTGATAAGGTCTTGACACATGCCTGGTAGGCCTGGGCATCTTGTATGTGAGAGTGGAGCCAATTGTGGGGTGCAGCTCCTGTAGTAATGGCTGTTTCCAATTGGAAACGGTCAGTCGCACCCTCCTGTGCCCACGGGTACTGGCGAGGGGCCTCACTTGGCATGTACTTCCCAGTTTTTATTCCAGTTGCAGAGACCATCTTTTTGGTATAGTACTTTTCTATGATTTCCACAATGGCCTGTGGGTCGGTGATCAGCCCCTCTTCTGTGTGTATGGCGTGCAGAGCTGCAGAATTCCGTCCTTTGTATTGGCCTGTGATGATCTTGTTCCCTATTTTTTGCTTGTCATCGTATAGCGCCTGCATTTTCCTGAGGTGCTCTTGCTGGCACAGTTTAGCATGCTCTCGGTCTATTGTGCGGAGTTCCTTACTGTGGTCTCGCTTAAGCTGCTTTAATCCTTCTTCTGGTGCTTGTAAGGGGCTGGCCTCCTGCAAGGTTTCCCGCTTTTCTTTAAGCAGGGGTTCCACGATCAGGGTGGCATCTTGGTGCCTGATTGCTGTGGCCACTTGCTTTGTGTTTGCCTTAATGCGCTTCCTTGCTTTGGCAGTGCCCCGAGGGTACATATGATGTCCGGCCGGATCGTGTTGAACTGTGGGTCCACTGTTCAAGGCAGTGTCTCGTACCCCAGTGAGTAGGTCGATTATTTGGTCTCCAAGAGCATCAATCAGAGCCTGGATTTCTTGTTGGGACTGGAGGCCTGCAATCGACGGTATGGGGGCCGGCTGCCGAGGGCTTTTGGCCGATATGCTTGCCCAGTGGGGGTGGACGTCTTGCTGCAAAATCTGTTCCAACCGATCGCAGAGCTTTTGAATATCTTCGCCGTGTTGCATTTCAATGATGTCTCCCAGGGTATTGGCCTCGTCCAGCGTTAGGGGGAGCTTAAGCTTTTTGGTGTCGGGAATGGCAGGGGGTCTATCAGGAGGGGGGATCATGTTGAGGGCCTGGTATGGGATGTCCGCTTGTAATGCATCATGATCAGTGGTGCTACCGCCCATGTCAATCACAGTGCATTGAGCTCCTGTTGTAAGTTGTTTGTCATTGGTGAAGAAGTCGTCAATTCTGCTTGCTGGCTCTTCCCCTGCTCCTTGGCGCCATGTGAATTGTCTGGCTTGGGAGGCAGTGGGGGGTTCTAATGGGTGGAGCTTGCTTTCTGTGACCATGTGCCTGTGTTGCCGGTCTGTGTGGATACAGCAATTGCTGCGCCTGTCGGTATTGGCAAGTGTGGCATTGAAGTCGCCACCAATTAGGATGTAGTGCGGATCGTCTGTGCTATTTGCTTCTCCACTAAGAGTTGCCAATGTTTTATAGATTTCATCTCTTGTTTGCTTGTCTTGTGGCTGTCCTGTGGGCATGTAGACCCCCACTACGTCTAGCGGAGTAGAGCTTGGCACACGAATCTGGACCGCTTTGATGTATCCTTGTAAGCTGTGTGGGGTTGTAATAGGCACAACCATGCCCAAGTCAGGGAACTTTTTGTGCAAGAGGATGAGCACTCCTGCTTGTGGTTCATCCTCGCTATTGTTCTTGCTGCTGTAGTACTGGTAGTACCCTTGACCTCCCAGTCGCTTGCTTAATGACTTTCTGCTTGTCTTGGTGGCTTTTGTTTCCGTAATAATCAGTACCTCTGGTTTGTGCTGGTGCAGGAGCTCCAATATATCAGCTGTGCCTGTACCGAGGCCCCTGATGTTTAAGGTCATTATGGTGAACTTGACTGCGTGCGGTGGGACCGGGCCCTGTATTCCAGGTGTTGTAGTTGGGCCATTTGTTTCCTGCAGGTAGGTGGGGGGTTTGTCTTCGTCGTTAGGCGTAGGGGAGGCGTGGACTGGGTCTAGAGGATGAGACTTTTGCGCCAGGCCAGGTTGTTGTGGGGGAAGCATCTGCTTGGGTGCAGGCCGTTGGGCTGACTGCGAGGCATTTTGTCTACTATCATGTGGTGCAAATGGCTCTACAATGCTTGGGACTGGTTTTGTTTGCTCGGTAAACAATGATGGAGGTATTAGGGCATCGTCTTGATGGTGGGGTCGGGGTTCCTGAGCGTGATGCGGCATTGAGAGTGATGGGGTTGGATCTGGAGGAGGGCCTCCAGTGATTGCCTGTATGCAGTCTTGCGATTGGTGGTTTTGCAAGGGGATCTGATCATGGGCGTCTTTTGGAGCTGGTCTGCTCAGGTAATGGCAGATGTTGTGCATTTTGAGGGCCTCAGTTGTGGTGCTAGCAGCTTTTGGGGCTTTGTCAGGCCCATTGTGCTTGTTGAAGGTGTGCTTCTTGGTGGGGGGTAACTGTTTTGCCTGTGTTTCTTTCACCTGTGTTTGGGCCTGGGTCATAGGTTTTGTGCCGTGCTCAGCGTTAGGGTTGTGGAGCCCGTGTTGTTGAGAAGCAGGTGTCGACAAGGCCATCTCTGTGTCTTCCTGTGCTAGTCTTTGCTGGTGTATGATGAGCTCGTCGTCGCTGAATTCACATGATGCTAGCATCCTTTCGTCACTGCATGGTTGGACAACTGAAAGGGTGCCATGAATATTTCTCCAGTCATTGTCTGTCATTAATTTTGCCTGGGCTGGATGGTTACCCTGATGGAGTGAGTCCACCAGGTACCAGTCTGGTGTGGGCCCATTGCTTGTTGTGCCTTTCCTGACTACGAAGTAATGTCTGCCTCCAATCTGCCCTCCTGCCATTGCATAGTTGACCATGAATGCTGCTGCTTCACTCTTATGTGCAAGTATGTCTTCTTTAGATGTGCCTTTCTGTACCTCTACATGCCCTGACACCAGCTGTATCTCGAGAGATTCAGCGCCTTGACGGGCCCGCCTGCAACCAGTATAGGATGCGTTGTAGTGCAAGTATGGAGTAATTCCCATCCGTTGAGTATTGACCTCCCTGTTGCCTGGGTTTGTCCTCCCCCGCAGGCCACGTCTCCTGGAGGTATTTGATGACTGCTTGGGGAGAGGCAATGGCCTGTCCTACCATGGCTTCTAGAGCATGCAAGCCGCAGTGGCTACCAACTTGGCGACTGACGCGAATTCCTAGGGGTGCTGCAAGCCTCCACATGCTTTGCAAGCGTCGTGTATCAGCCTGGCGGCTAGCTTTGGTAGGCTGAGGTGGGGGATGACTATGTTGCTGGTCATGGAGTATGTCCGCTGGTGGCGGCATTTGGCGTGCTTTCTTGGGGAGTGGTTTGGATGACCCCTTTGCACGTGCTGCTTTTTTCCTGGCATTTGCCTGAGCTTTTGCCTGGGCCCTATGCGTGTCTTCTGCTATCCATGTTGCTGCAGGACGCCCGGTTGGGGCTCGTGTATCCAGCATGATCCCTTCCATATCCACGTAGGTTAAATGGCTCTGACTGGCGGGGGTGGGAGTTCGTCTGTGCTTGTACAAGAGCATTCCAGTAGCGCTGTGCAGATATGCATCAAGAGCCAGTGTCGTGCTGATGGTACCATCAAATTCTGCCCAGTCGTTATCACTGAGCTCTCTTATGAGGCCTGTTGCTGCATATGGGATAGAGTCAAGACAGTACCACTTGTTGTTGATGGGGCTTTGCTTCCAGCAGATGAAGTGGCCTGGTATGTGTAGGAACAGCGCCTTGCATCCTGGAGGTGCAAGTGCGAGGATCCGTGATTTTGCAGGTTGACCACTGAGCATGTGTTCTTGGCGGTTGCCGGCGCTTTCCAGTACGATAAGTGCAATGTCAGTCGTGGTTGTATAATACAGGAGTTTGTTTATGGCTTCCCAAGTGAACCAGCCATCAGCATTGCAGTCCGGACGGTTGCCCAGGGCTGGTTTTGGGACTTGTGGGTGCCGGAGGATGGCTTGTGCTTTATCTGGGGTGATGATTTCTCTGCCTGCCATTGCATTCAGTGCATGGAGTGCACAGTTGCCGTGGTTTTGGACTTGGCAGTATAGCCCTACTGCTTCTGGTGTGACCCAGAGGGGATGGGGGGAGAGGTCCATGTCCTCTGCTGGGGTCTTTGCACGGGGACTTATCTGCATTCTGCTTTGAGGGTCGAACTCGTCATCTGTGTCGCTGTTTGTGAGTTCTATCTGCTCGCTGTCATGCTCGAAGAGGGGGTTTACGTGGTACTGGTGGTCGTACTTGATAGTGTCCATGGGTACTGCTGCATCTTCTCTAGCTTTCTCAACATGTAAGGCATGTGTTGTTGGTGGTGGTGATTGTGTGTTTGATATCTGGCTAACACCGCCCATGGTTAATCCAGGCACGGCTGCTCTCAGCATCTGGTCGATGCGTCGGTTGCCTGGATCCGCTTGTGGTTTGCGCTTTACCGTATAAGGGGCTTTCGAGCATCGCTTTTTTGCAACATTGGATATCTTGCCCCCTCCTTGCATGCTCAATATTGAAGGAGGGACAGTGCCACACCAGTCGGCCTGGGTGAGTGTCCTGCTCAAGTGGGTGCGGGTGACCGACTTGCATTGAGAGCATGGGACAGCTCCCTCTGTGTCTGGGTTTTGCTGTTTTCCTCGAATGTCTGCTGAGTCCATGTGAGGCTTAATCGGTTGTCGGGACCGTGTCCGTGCGTGGCATCCTAAGAATGAAGTGTGTACTTCTCCTTCTGCTACTGGCCTAAGTGTCTTCCGCGCGGCTTTGGGCAGGCGTCGTACATATGCTCTACGTTCCTGAGCGCTTGCTGTCGCTGAAATGCCATAGTGCTCCAGGAACAAGTCCGCAGGGAGCCATGCCCACTGCTCGGGCCTCAGGTCGGCCTGTCCTGGTGGAAGCAGCGTCTGTCCCGCTGGTATTGCTGCGTAGAGATGCTCGTCTAGAGGATCCTGGACTATGACGAAGCTACCGTTCACCCATGATGGCATCAGGCGGTCCTCAATTCTGGGCACCAGCAGCAGGTGAGTGGGGCAGTACACCCAGACAGTCTTGGGCGTAGGATAGCAGTGTGTCTCTTGCCAACTAGCCACAGCGTTGGTTTGGTGCTGAGCCATCTGCAGCAGCTTTTTGTATGTGCTGCACTCAAGGTTAGCTGTAGCAGGTTATTGAGGATGGGCTCTAGGGTGTCTCTGCGACTTGTTATTTGGAAGATTATTGCAGCGCATGTCCTGTGGCATTTTGCAGTTGAGAGCACTACAGACCTTATAGATTCGATACGGGCTTGCATCAATAAGGAGAGAGACAGGACGGCTGGGGTCAGTAGATGGCATAATCTGTACGTTGGCATAGCCATGGCAGTTATGGAATTCACCAGCAATGAGATCCACCCGAAGGGGCTCGTCTTCATCATAGGTGAGCCTTAAGTGCAGTTCTACTACTGTTCGAGGGTATTCAAGTATGGCAGTGTCCTTAGACCGGAAAGTGTAATAGTGCATACGTTTGAGGCGAGCAGCTGTCCTTTGGCATCGTCTTCTGGCTTGCCTTGCCTTAGCTAGCTTGACATGATGGGATGCTGTTGCTGCAGTGGTGTATTGCCTGCATGGCCCCATAGGCAGGTGTCTCCCAGCTAGCTGCATCATGCTGCACTCTCTGCACGCACTGATTGACTGCGCGGTATCACAGTATCTTTCTTTGCTGCTGTTCATGTCCCCTAACTGAGCGCAGTACTGTAGGTTTGCATTTGCAGCTGAATACATAATGCTCATAAGCATAATCTGTGGATACCAGGGGCTTATGTTTATGTTTGCAGGCTGCTCTAAGTTGTTGTACATGCATGTGGAATCAGTTTTCCTGTCATCCCCACCTCTTACTGAGGATGAATTCTTCTTGCTGGACCGCAGGGGGAGGTAGCCCGGCCTCATCATGTGGTCAGCCTTTGGCCTGGTGCCAGCATAGCAGCTGCTGGGGAAGGGATGCTGGTCCTGCCTGAAGGTGAGCTTTGGAACTGCTCCTGCGGTCTGGTTTTGCGCTTGGGAGCTTTCGCAGGGCCCGCTTTGCTTTGCATGGGCCCAGGCTGCTAGCAGACCTGCGGTTGCTGGCAAGATCGTGCTCCTGTCGGTTTCCCTTGCTTCTTGTTTGCTCGTCCCTGCGGAAGTTCGGCATTTATTGCCATGTCTGTGATGGGTATCGTGTGCATGGAAGGTGGGTCCCATGCTGAGCCATTTTTGAATTAGCTGGCCGACTTGATGCAGCTCGCTGCCTTGTCGAGCTGAGAATTCTGAGCCTGACGCTGTGTCCAATGGCTTTCGGCTGGCATATGTATGCTGTAACGACCCTTTGGTAAGGCCGTATGAGACAGGACCTTCCTGGCTGACCTGGCTGTCGTTGTTGTCTTTCTGCTGTAGGATGAGCGCGTTGTTACTCCAGGCCTGTGCGGCCTTTGATACGATGATCTGGATGCCGTATAGAAGAGCTGTATAGGCTATAACTAATCCATGTAATATGCTGGTAGAGTGCGGCAACAGTTGCTTCTCTGCGATTTGTGCTGGACAGTCTGGTTCTCCCGTGATGGGACCGCGCAAGGGGGGTGTACACGCAGGTGGAACGGCAGGCGCATGTTGCCGCCTGACAGCCTTTCCTGTTTGCTCCCCACGCCTGGCAAAATCATATGTCCAACATTCCGCCGACAGGTTAACAACCGAGCAGATGCCGCGTTGCGAAGATGCGTTTACATTAGTTGCATTGATTAATCTAAAACAACCATGGGTGCATGCCCTCCTGCTGCACATACATGCTACCTCTCTGGCCCTACCTACACATGCATGATGGGTTATGGTTGCTGGCATCTAGATAGCTGGCATGTGCTTTCTCTTCGGCGTGTACCTAGCTTGTAGCATCCCTTTTTGTCCAATGGAGCCATTTATCTCTTACGGGCGATTGCTGGTAGATGCCCCTGACATGTGTTGGGTTTTAATACATATCTTGCGGGCGCTTGCTGGTAGAGAGAGAGAGAGAGAGATCTACGCGAGGAGACCGTGTATTGTTCTCCAGGGTGGGATTGTGGGAAGGGTTCCTTGGTGTAAAGATTACACGGATCCCTTACCAGTTTGTAGGGTGTGATCCCTAGGTACGGTGTAGGGCAGCAGTTGCCCAAATAGCAGTTGAAGGTTCCGCATCCTGTGACCTGGCCCATCGTCGCCTCACGCTTCCGCAACATAGAGCGCTGCTGACCGAAGTAAGGTGCACGTGTTGGTCCGGCAGCTAATAGTAGCTAGACCACCATCCGGCACGCCACCTTTCAAACCTGGGCATGCTGTATAGGGACTTGACTGCTGCAGTGGGTACTTTGCAGAATCAGCAATGTAGCTAAGAGTGCTTCTGCTTTTAGCAAACAGCAAGCCTTCGACTACATGGCTGGCTCCGCAGTCTGGCTATAGTTTAGGGACAGCCAGTGCTAACGGTTTAGACTTAGGGTACTGAGGTTTGCATGCGTAGTGATATGGCTGTTGAAATGGCTTTTGACATGGACTCAGCACCACTATTCCCTCTTTGTGTTACAATGCAATGCCCTACCTGGGCCAGACGTAGCAACCCTTTGGTTTAGGTCAGCGGACTAGTCCGTAGGACTAGAGCGTCCGCACTATTGCCTCTGTAGTTGCTGCGATTGGTCGTCAGAGGTATGGGATCATGTGCTGCCTGATTAAGGCATCAACAGCTTTGCAAAGTAAGGCTGACTGGGACGTGTCTGGTAGCGAGAGAAAAGGCCATCACGGTTGAACCACATGGAGATGGAAGGTGGGATGGGGAAGTTGCAGATGTCATGGAAACTGATCCAATCCACAGAGATTGGTTAGAATGCGTATGATCTAGTATCACACAGATATGTGGACCTTGACCAGCTTCAAGCAAGAGTCAGTACTGGGTTTCTTGTCAAAGCTCAAGGTCTGGATTCTGTGGGGTAATGCAAGTAGCGTTCTTGAACCTGTTGTGTGTGGTGGTGGTCGTGGGCCTTTGCCTCTAGTGTCTTAGAATTGATTGTCGGTGGCATTTGGCTCCATCCACTCAAGGGCGGCCGTGAGCAGCAAGTGTGCGTCGCTTCATAGATGGCAGTTACGTATCGTACCATATCGTACCCTATTTGCATCGTACAAATACGATACATAGGGTTTGGAGATGGAGTTCATGTTTACAGTCAACTATTTGGACACCTGCTGCTTGCTCAGCCAGTGGCCAACGGCATGTGTTGCTTCAACGTTGTTACAGGGCACTTGGTTGTGGATTCGACAGTCCATCCTCTTGCACCGATACATCTATGTAATTTACATGTATATGTTCCAAAGGGGGGGAAAACAAAACGAGGAGGGTGGGTCATAAGGGAAGGTTTCCTAGAGATGGACTGCATCACCTACAAATGCCAAAGAACTTGTGGCTGATATCAACGACAAGGCTTCATTTAGGTGATGATCTTCCCTTCCTGATGCACATACTATCACCTGGAAAGCTTTGCCCTAGAAGCTTTGCCAGCTGGGTCCTAGCACTATAGTGCGGTGCTGGCGATGGAACAATGTGCTCCAACCAAGAACTGAGTGCCGCGGAACATGAGGGACCCTTGAGTGCAACTGTTTAATCCAACAGGTTTATGTGGGGTACCAAGATGTGGGGTACCAAGCATCTGTCATTGGCTACGAAGGTGAAGTGTTACAAGGCATATGTGTTGCCAATTCTGCTGTTCGGGAGTGAGTGTTGGTCCCTGACCAAAGTGCATTCGCAAAAGCTTGAGCGGGTGCACTCTAGCTGCCTTAGGAGCATCCTGGGGGTCAGGCTGTCAGATCGGCACACCAATGAGCATATCAGGAAATCATGTGGGGTAGCCACCTTGTCAGCATACATCACAGCAAATAGGCTGAGGTGGCTGGGGCATGTGGGCCGCATGGAGGAGGGCAGGTTGCCGCATATTGCGTTGTTCTCTTCATTACATGGTGACATGACGAGGCCAGTGGGTAGGCCTCGCCATACCTGGGAGAAATGCGTGTGTGCAGATCTGAAGGTGCTTGGTCAAGATGAGGGGAGCTGGGAGGCTTCATGTCAGATTAAGAGTGCTTGGAGGAAGAGGTTGTGGGATCTTACGCACCCTTGGGAAAGCCAACGGTTAGTGAGGTGTAGAAGGCGCACTAAGCAAGCTATTGATAAGCATGTGGAGCGCTATGTGGTGCCTTTCAGTGGCTGGGAGGATGGTGGTTCACCAGTACCTAGGTGGTGGGAGCCACCTCCAGCCCCTACTAGGGTGGTGCTTGATCCTGCTGCCTCCCCGCCACCCATGTGTGATGGAAGTGGAGCAGGTTTTGGGTTTTAGTGGTGGTGTTTGTTTCCCCTTGGTGTGCACGCCGTTGCATCTAGCCTCAGCTTGTGTGTGGCAAATCCACCATCGGTTGTGTGGCTTCGTGATTGTGATCAGGAGCCTTGTGTTTGTGGCCTAGGTTTGTTTGGCCATTGGCATTGCTGGTCTTGCGTTTTGATTGATTGATTGATTGAGGTTTATCCTACTTGGGTATTGAAGAAGCATTGCACAAAGAGGGCACCAAATAATTATAGTAGAGCTGGCCATTTTGTTTAAGTGGCAGAAATAGAAACAGGACAGTGGCTGCAGGGCCTGCAATGGCACATTATTCCAGGCATTTGGATGGGACTTTTGAAAGGAAAGCGGATTGAGATATGCACAGGATGATCCGATGACCTTGGCAATAGGGGGTCTGATAAAACAGGCAGGCCACAACCTATGGGTGTGAGGGGGCTACAGGGATGCCGTGGAAAGGGGGGACGAGCCCGTGTGGTCCGAGGGGGTGCTAGGAGAGCAGAAAGCAATGGTAGCTAGGGTAGGAAGAATGGATGTGGTCGCCCTGTTCATGGTTGATATGGTGCAGTCTGCGCCATGTCAGGTGGTTAGACTGGCTGAGTCACGCCCTCAGAAATGTGTTCCGCACTAATTCTGGCATCACCGACAGAAGATACAGGAGGGTACAGCTGCAGCACCCATGAAAACAGGCCTCCATATGCCCGCAGTATGTTTTGACGGGCCAGGAGGACAGGGTAAGACGGGAGCGCACCATGTGTGTAAATGCTACCGCATCCTTAAACTCACTCAAAAGCTAACTAACATCCAGCATCCACTCACTCACTGCTGGGTGCTGAGAGCATTTGATACAAGATACGAGACTCTGGTCAGCAACGTCCATCCCTACCTGCTTTTTCCACCTCCTCACTGCATGTGCACCCTTACTGCGTGCTACCTGTGCCCAACCATCTGCGCTCCTTAGTTCCCTAGCATTGTGGTTCTCTGAGCATGTAATCCTAGGGGGGATCATTGTCAACGATGCACATAGTCTGCATAAAGGCATCTAGCAGGTGCGGTGCTTTGGGGCTTGTTTGCAGTGCTGCATCGGGCACAGTGGCCCCAGGGAGTGAGTGGGGCCTTTTCCTGCACCAGCCTAACAGCCACAAAAGCGTGAATGCAAACCCTAAGGAATGAGGCTACCATATTAGTCTGCCAAGACGAAATCGATCAGTGTATATCATGGGGTTGAAGCTATGGCTCGCTTCCATCCACAACATCCATTTTGAATATCCCCGCATAGAGGGCAGTGTTCTCCATCTACTGGGAAGTTGCTTGACCTGTAATCTGCAAATTGCAGGTTGAATGTTGCAATTACTTGCATTTGCAGTTTATTCAAGTTGATTGTTGCAAGTACTTGCAACTGCAACTAGTTGCAGTCGGCAAGTTGATTGACCTTTAATTAGTACTGCTGGTTCTGGGCCCGAATGTCACTCAGAAGGTAGTCCTTGGAGTTGTCTGTGATTGGGTACAAAAAGGTGACACATACTCAATTAAGGGGGTCACTTTGGGGAGAGAGTTTAGGGCCTAATCCCATCCTATTGAGGTCCAAACTTGACAGGTGTGTTGAGGAGGGGCAACGTGTCCCACCTAAGCCCTGGGTAGGGTTTAGAAGCCAAATCACTACTAAACCCTGATGCGGCCCCTTTGGGGTACTTTTTAGCGGAGGTAGGGCTGCCATGAACAAAAAAACGCATAGAACGGTTATTCCTCCTGGAATTAAGCTCCCTGTAGTAGTCCTGGACAGACATTGAGAAACGATCAATTTCCACCAGATATATTCAGAAATAATTAACCCTTTATTAGCAAAATCTAGCTCAAGGAAAACAGTAACTGTAACATGCCAATCATTCTCAAAAGGAAATTGGTACAATTTTCCAAGAATCCTATGCTAGACTGAACCCATTTACTACCGGGAACACGGCAGCAAACTCAACATATGATTTTATGCGCGCAATTTCCAGGTGCAGACTTGTTTATATGTCAAGTTAAACAGGACTGACATAGCAGGGCATCGGATGGTGGTGCCCTGGTGCTTCTGGTATGTTCGGGTAGCCAGTTCCCGTTGTGCTTCATGTGAAGGCTGGGTGTGTGATCATCTTGTGAAGGCATTGTGCAACACGCTCCAGCCGCCACATGAAGCAAACAAAACTCCCTTGCAGCCATGTTCCGAATTTGCCTAGCATTTGAACTTGGACTTTGCCCAGATCCTGTTTTTAGCGAAGACCGCAGGATGTGGGAAATGAGAGTGGAGGCGCGCATCATCACCAAGGCTATCGCGAGTGGCGACCGTGGGGCTGATAGCATTGTTGACAATGACGGTGGCAACGCTGCCAAATGGGCGCGTTCAGGTGCAGCGCACCTGCACAAGACAGTCGGTAACATCCCGTCCGATCTGCTGTTCAAAGCACAGTTGAAAGCAGCCGGCTCTCGGCCCGACATTGTCCTATATCGACGCAAGTCGGTTAAGAAGACCTCAGAGGGTCAATGGATGACATCTCAGGCTCAAATTACGCTTATTGAAGTCAAGTACACAAGGGACACTGATCCCAGCAGGACATACCAAGATCCATATCAACAGCATGAGAGAATATATGAGATACTGCGACAAAGGCACCCCTCAGCCGTTATAGAAAGAAAGCCCATCATCCTGGGAGTTGCAGGAGCGGTGTATGCAGAAGCTACGGTGAGGCAGTTGGAGTCCCTCGGAGTGAAAGAGAACCTGTTACGAAGCTGCATACACAAATTGCAAAGGCACGCCATTCAAAGTCTCCATGAAATTTGGAAAGCACGACAGGAAAGTATTAGGAAGAAACAGGGCAATCCGTCTGAAAACAGGGTCCCGGTGGAGGGGCATCTCAATCTGGGTGGGGGGGTGAGCCTAGGGCGGGGGGCTGGGGGGGATGAAAGGGATCAGGGCGGGGGAGCTAGGAGGGCACAGAAGCGTGGAGAAGGGTAGGGCAGGCGAGGCCACCCCTTCTGGGAGGACATGGTGTAGGAATTGAAAAGTGAGGTGGATGGGATGGAGGTGGTGATATGAAGAGCCAGGACATATTGGTCGTGTTCAGGAGGCGGGTGCCCTCACTGTAGTAAGCCTACTTCCTTAACTGTACGCCGCTCATGGTGGAGCGAGCATAGATGTAACAACTATGTAACAAGTGGAGGCGACTGACCTGTGTCCTGATGGTAGCGAAGACTGAAGAGCAAAGGCATATTGGCCTTGGCATACTGATTGGGGGCTCATACAAGTGTGTAGCTGCACTGTGAGCCATCTCTTGAAGTGTTTCAGTGCATCATTCAAGTCCCTGATTCCCCCCTGCTCCCTTTCCGCTCTTTCAATGCTTCGCCTTTGCTACCTCTCCTCTGCTTCACTGCTTTGCACCCTGCTCCCTCACTGCTGCTTCATTGCTCCTTCACTGCTCCCCTCAGCTCTCCCTCCCTGCTCCCTACCTGCTCCATGTTAATACTCCATCCTCTGTCTTTGCCCGCTCTTTCCCACTCCCTTCTTCTCCCTTTCCCACTTCCTCACCCCTCCCTCCCACCTCCCTCTCACCTCCCTCTCACCTTCATCCATGCTCCGTCCCCGCACCCTTTGCTCTACCTCCCTGCTCCCTGTCTGGTCCATTAGCGGCTCTCCCATTTATTGTTCCCCACTCCCGCCCGCCTTCCTACGTGCGCCCTTTCTGCTTCCTGATCAATCGTTCGTCCGTCTTTGCTCCTTCCCCACCTCCGCCCTGCTTCCTCCCTGCTCCGTACCCCTGCCCGACCATCTCCACTCTTCCATTCCCCAGCATTGTGGTTCTCTGCGTGTGTAATCCTAGTGAGGATTATTGTCAATGATGCACATCTGCGCAGAGGCAGCAAGCAGGTTTGGTCCTTCGGGGCTTGTTTGCAGTGCTGCATCGGGCACAATGGCCCACGCCGAGTGAGTGGGGCTTTTTCCACACCAGACTAGCATTCATAATGGTGTGAAAGCAATTCCTATGGAATCAGTCTACCATCAGTCTGCCAATCCGAGAAGTGATGGATGTATTTCATGGGGTCGAAGCTATGGCTCGCTTTCATCCACAGCATCCACGTTGCATATACCCACGCACATAGAGGGCAGTGTTCTCCATCTACTGGCAAGTTGCTTGATCTGTAGTCTGCAAATTGCATGTTCATTGTTGCAATACGTGCAATTGCAATTCATTAAGAGTTGACTGCCACACCTTAAATGTTTGTTTGTTTGTTTAATTGTTGCAAGTACTTGCAACTGCAACTAGTTAATTGCAGTCGGCAAGTTGATTGACCTGTAACTAGTACTGCTGGTTCTGGGCCCGAATGTCACTCAGTAGGTAGTCCTTGGAGTTGTCTATGATTGGGTACAGTAAGGCTGAAATGGTTTGAACGTGAACATTGATGATCACCTCTCATGCTTGAGGCATTGCTGCCTGCTTTGATGATTGTACTTGGGGCCTAGCAAAGATACTGCTTTGACTAGTGGTAGTCCAGTGTGAGGACCGTAATAGCCGTGGGGTAGCCGGACAATATCAGATTTGCCACAGAGTTCAGAGTCAATTAAGGGGGAAAGCTACTAAATCCAAAAGTTTCAGATCACACCAAAATCCGTTAATAGGGCATTCTAAACATCGACCTATTCTACAGCTTGAAGCACCATTCTGAGCACTTTTGACACAACGCATATCGCCCCATGCATGCCAGATGCTTACCAAAAGGCAAAGCCACAATGCTGTTCCCGGAGACTGTTACCTGTCCTAAGTATATGTTATACTCATATAACATATAGAGTGCAGCAAAGATTTGCTGGCGCAGTTCGCGGCTTGGTAAGATTCCAAGGACCCTTGCGCTCGGCACTGGGGCCGAACTCGGAATGGCCCTTCACCCGCCATAAATCCTGTAGATACTAGCCCCGAATCGAGCGCTCTGTGAAGTACTTTGCTAACCTAAACTATTCGTGCTAAAAAACGGTGCCTCTACCTGGCTGTTTCTGCGACGGTATTAGGGAGATGCTCAATGCACAAAAAAACGATGTTACATTTGCTATGCACAAAAAAAACGATGTTACATTTGCAATGATTGAGCCAGGGAACCTCCGTGTTTTTCAGCACAAATCGATCAAACTATTAATGTAGAATAGGTTCCGCGTGCTTCCGTCGTCATAGCTACAGGATTTTTGCGACGCGGTCACATGAGGTCACGGCCGAAGGTGACCGGCCATGCCGTCGGAGAACCCTTGGGTCCGACGCCGGTCCACCTACCACTCGTAGGAAGGGTCTGTTATGACCACTTTAGTATTACCAAAGTGGCTGAACACTTTCTGATGGCATTTTTGGGACATGCTAGACCAGTCCAAGATGCCCCTGGATTTACTAGCTTTCCCCCTTAACAGAAACATGACTGACATAGCAGGGCATCTGATGGTGCTGCCCTGGTGCTTCTGGTACCGTATAGCCATGTAATGAAGAGACGACCAAAATAATTAAGCACTTTTTCAAAAGAGAGCCGCAGGAAAATTTTTCCCAAGGCAAAGAGACAGGGCATGTAAAGATGTTATTTCAAAAAAGACGGACAGGAAAACCATCAAAACCCTGCTACTAGTTTATGCTGCTGTGGATCACCCACATCAGCAAGGGGACTGTGAATTCCCGCCCCGTTGATAAAGAAGACCACTACTGTGTCTTTCTGATGCATATGCTTGACGGTATTGTCAGCACCAATTTCAGCACCCCTTGGTGTAGGGGGACTGGTTGACCGGAGCTCCACTGTAGGGCCGCTTCATGGCGCACCGGCCGTATCTCACAGCCTCAACATACTCTGGCTCGAGCTTGTCATAGCTGCCAAGCTGGAACCACCTAGCCAATACCCCCTTATGCAGGCCCTTGAACTGCTTGGGGTCTTCAGCCCTCAAGACCTTGCCAGCACCAGAGTAGTTCCTGCGCTGCTTCACCTCAATGTAAATCCTCTTGAAGAGCAAAGGCTGGAACCAGTTCTTGTAACGGCGCATTGGCAACCCTTTCTTGTGCTTCCTGGACCGCGGGTATGAATCGGCGAGGATCGGCTCACTCTCTGGTTCGCACACAAAAAGGAGCTGCTTCTGCGTGTTACTACGGTAATGTGTACTTTTATATGATAGTCGCAGTATATGTGGCTAGCAAATAGGCCCCTCAGCCGAAGGGGCCGATGTGTCACTGAGCGCAATCCGCCTGCCGGGCCTCCGCTTTTCCTTGGCCGCTGTTTCTGCTTTGGCTATGAAGTCCTTTGCACTCTCATCTGCCCATGCAAAGTTTTTGGCATCCTGTTCGGCTCTCTCTTCTGCGTGCGCTAATGTTTTGCTTGACAAACTTGAACATGGAACCCTTCATGGCTGCACGGGCGTAAACATGATGCAGGACAGAGAGCAGATACAGATTTACAACAACGGATCAACTTATCACTATGAAATAGGAAATTTTTACAATGAGACGGGCCTGGAAACTCAAGTTTTGCAAAGGCGACGAACTCCGAAATTATTGTGAAATATCAAGGAAGAGACGGCCAAGAGAAATGTGGCAAGAAGCGACGACCAAGAAAAATATAATTACATACGTCTCTTCATTAAAAGACTATACGGTATGTTCGGGTAGCCACTTCCCACTTTTGCTACATGTGGAGGCTGGGAGCACGTTCCATCATGCGAAGGCATTGTGCAACACGCTCCAGTCGCCGCATGAAGCAAATAAAACTGCCTTGCAGCCATGCTCCGACTTCTGGTGGCATTGAACCTTGGAGTTAATTTGCTCAGATCCTGTTCTATTGAAGACCGCAAGATGTGGGAGGTGGGGGTGCCAGCAATTGACATGTGTCCTGATAGCAGTGAAAGTTGTAAGAGCAAGTGCATATAGGCCTGCTCCCTCTCTGCTTTTTCCCTCCTTCCCGTCTGCCACCTCTCCTCTACCGTCACTTGCTCCATCCGCACCTTGCTCCCTCACTGCTTCCTTCACTGCTCCTCCCACCTCTACCTCCCTGCTTCCTACCTGCTCGATACTACTCCATCCTCCCTCTCTCCCCGCTCATTCCCGCTCCCTCCTTTCTCCCTTCCCGCACCCTCCCTGCTTCCTCACCGCTCCCTCCCCCCTCCCTCCCCCCTCCCTCCCTACTCCGTTCCCTCTCCCTTTGCTTCCCCTCCCTGCTCTTTGCCTGAACCATCCCTGGCTCTCCCATTTAGCTTTCCCCAATCCCTCCCGTCACCTACCTGCCCCCTCCCTGCTCCCTAATCGTTTGCTCCGTCACTGCTCCCTCCCCATCTTCTCCCTGCTCCCTTACTGCTCGTTACCTGTGCCGGCCCTACCCTCTCCCTGCTCCCTTAGTTCCCCAGCAGGTGCGTAGTTGCCTCACAAACAAGAGGTGAGCATAGTGGTTCTCTGACTGTGTGATTCTAGGGAGGATCATTGTCAATGATGCACATCTGCGCAGAGGCAAGAAGCAGGTTCGGTTCTTCGGGGCTTGTTTGCCCCGCTGCATGGGGCACGGCCAGCTTCAGGTACGTACTCGCATTCTAGGTTCTCGACTGCTGCATCTTGTTTCACTTTGCACATGGCCACTACTTCTGCTCGTTCAGACATTCTTAGCATGGTAAGATCACAGCGATCTTGTCCCTTGGAGGACGAAATACTAAAGCTGGTTGTTGTATTAGTTATTGCAATCAGGGCGGGTGGTCCAAGCATGCAATGAAGGAGACATGACTGGTTGTGTTGATCATCATTGATGATCATTGTTGACTGTTGACATGCCTGGTTCTGTTGATAACACTGGTCGTGTTGACTGTTAACTGTTGGCATGCATGTCAACTAATCATATGACTCCGGGTTGACACCACAACCAGGCATATGCAGGTCAACCATTCATATGACTGGATGTGTTGATGTGACTGGTTTGTTGTGTGCTGTAGGAACTCTGAAACACACGCATATGCGGCCTAACCAATTTGATAGCTCACAGTTGAGATCATAGTGTAGTACTCTGCGCACACTTGCAACTCTCGAAATTGCAAGTGAATGTACTATTAGCGACACCATCCAACTTTAGTGAGTTTTTGATGCATTCCGGGGGCAATGGCAAGCATGTGGTCAGTATCGCTTGTGCCGGAGTAGATGCAAAAGATGTTGGCATGCACCTAATGCAAAATGGTGACGTTTCCCTTATGCTGAGGCATAGCTGCATCACTTCTAGTAGTCAGGAGATGTGGTCTATTGGCTGGCCTTTTTAATGTTTGTCACATGCATATAAATGCCATGCTTGGACGTATGACGTTTTTGCCTCGATTCTGAAAGCTATAGGGCTGGTTACTTCATGTGTGGTGTTAGGGTGTCTTTGGTCGTTTCCACCTAGCTGCCCGTGGTGCAGCCACACCTCTTAATTTTTGTTTGTCTGTTTGTAGGGTCACTAGCTCTGGCCATCCTGGTGGGGCATGTTAGTTGGATCTGCGCGGGCGGAATAGGTTGGGTGGGCGGGTGGAGCAAGGTGGGTGCATGAGTACGGGAGTGAGAGCACCACAATGACCCAGGTTGCCGCATGAAGTGCGTGGGCTTTTTTCCTGCAGCAGGCTCAGCAACCACAGTATGAATACAACCTTACGACCGCCGGTTCGATTTATCAGTGAGTAGGTGTATGCCGGGCGTTCGTCCTGCGTCGGTCTAAGGAACACAGTACCAGCAGCACACGTGGTGTGTCCCCCCTACGGCTATCAGTTTATGATATGTGGCTGTGGTCCAATGTCATTTGTGCTGCGAGTGGGTCGGAGCATCGCCTTGCCAGTTATCCACAACATTCCTAGCACTATCGCAGCATGCGATGACAGTGTTTTCCATCTGTTGGCAAGTTGGCCTGCAAGCAGTGTTGCTGGTCCTGGCCCCAAATGTCACACTCTGTATCGTAGGTAGTCCTTGATGTTAAGCATGACTGCATGAGTGGGTAGCTATCACATAAGCTGAAATAATTCTTTGACCCAGCGCATAGACATTGATGATCACTTCTGCATGCTCGCGGCATTGCTGCCTGCAATGAGGACTATGTCTGGGGTCTAGTAGCAAAGATACTCCTTTGACTAGTGGGGTGGGCCTGTAGCGGTGATACTCCCTTGATTAGTGGTCCAGTGCAGATGGAAGCACTATTCAAGCATCATGCTGGTGTGTCTGACTGGGGGGGGGGGGCTGTAGCGGCACAGTAGTAGCAGTTGTCACAGAGTAAACTAAGCAAAAGAAAGTGACTGGCATGGCCGGGCATCTGATGCTGTTGTCCTAATGTTTGGTTGGGTCTCTACTGTGTCCAACCTCAAAGGTTGGGACTTCATGTGGAGGCTGGGCGTGTTGTTTGCTGAAGGCATCGGCAGTGCAACACGCTCCAGCTGCCACATAAGGACAACTAAGACTCCCTTGCAGCCAATCATTCAGAATGTTCCCGGCTAGCGCCCATAGTAGCATTTAGATTTGGACTGGCCTCTGTCCTGATAATGATGGCTGTTGGAGCAGGTGCATATGCCAGCGGCTGCATCAATCCCGTCTAATCGGCCTTGGCGCACATTCTGATGAGTAGCTGAACTGTGAGCCAGGGATTGATCCCGGGTCGCTGAATCGTTCATGGTTCAGCTACCCACATGAATCCCTCCTGCGTCACCGTGGCCTCTCATTGAAAGTCTGCCAAGTGCATCATGACATGAAGTCCGTGATCAGGCTCCCTACAGTAATTCCTCACCACTCACACACTGCCCCCTCCCTGCTCCCTCCCTGTTTCCCCCTGCTACCTGTCCTCCTTCTCCCTGCTCCCTCTTTGCTTCCTCCTTTCTCCCTCTTTGCTTCCTCCCTTCTCCCTCTTTGCTCCTTCCTCACTCCCGCCCTCGCCACTACTTCTTCCCCCATCGGTGCCCTACCATCTTTGCCCCCTTCCCCAGCAGCAAGGTAGTGGCCTCACAGACAAGTGATGACGTTTGTGTCTCTCTGCCGTGTGGACCTAGGGAGGATTATTGGCAATTATGCACGTCTGTGCAGAGTAAGTGCAGAGGCAGCAAGCTGGTGCGGTGCCATGGTGCTTGTACATTTGTGCTGCTGCGGGGCACAACCGCAGTTGATTGCTGCCGTCGTCTGCTAATGCTTTCGCGCCTCGCTCTATGTACTAGTGTTTATAATGAACATCAGTCCTGGAACTTGGGACTGCCCTTGAACCCTTACCGTGTATTTATGTGGGATGCGTGAGACTGACACAGGAAATGCAGCCAGAAGCAGGAATTGTGTGTTTGAATGTCTCACTGCAAGGGCGGCCTGCACACTGACCTTTGCTTTGGGGTTGCGTTCGGAGCTGGTTGATAAAGTAAAACGACAAAGGACGGTCTCCTCGCGTAGATCTCTCTCTCTCTCTAAAACGACAAAGGACAGGTGGGGTTCATCCGGCTGGGTACTGAGCTGTATAATTCCTTGGGTTTGTGGGTAGGAGACAGTCACAGCTTTATGGTCACAGCTTATGGCACCTTAAGCTTGTATTGTCTCCGTCCTATGCACATACAGGCCCTGGCAAGGAGTTACCGGTATACATGACGCCAAGGAGTCGGTTGTCCATGATGCTCTGCACGGTCCTTGGCTGATCACCCGTTATCAATAGAAGAGGTTGGTCTGGTCCTTCCAGGAACCTGATTATCATATTGCTGTAGTGGAGGTCGTACAGAGCTCCCATGGACCTTGCATGATTCATGGGGGCACTGTACGACCTCTGCTACATGGCCTGTTGCAAGAGAGGTACTCCAACCTACCTCTTACTTTCTGTCCAGAAGTATTTTGGGCCTTCAGGACTTACTACAGAGGACGCCCATGCAGTCAAAGTGTTTTCCAGCAGCAAGTTTGCTAAAAGCCTATGGCAGATAGACCCGTGCTCTCTTACTGTGTGGCTTAGCTGGCACCTGCATCTCCGCTGAAATCATGCTGAGACAGGGTCTCAGAGCATATGGATCCAAGTGCGTGCCCAAGGGCTTGCTTGCAGCCGTCTGCCATCGGACAGTCTAATAGGAGGCTTGTTCTGTGGGATATGTTTCTGGTAAGGCTTGAAACTCTACATGAGGATCGCACCAAGCAGATACAAAGTACTGGCAGGAGTTTACTAGGACTTGTGCCACATACTAAATTAAGTTAACAGTTGCTGGCGGTGTGGTAGGTCCGGAATGCCTGAGACCGTGCTGGCCCGCTGAGCGAAACTACGCACTGGATTAAACAAGCCCAAGTAACTGCTGGAACAAACTGGATCATTGCTTGCTTGGTGATAGTGAAAATTCTCTAGTCTGATTATGAACTGTGTGCATGGCGCCAAATCTGAGCGCCAAGTGCTCTGCTGGCCTGCTTTTGGGCACTGCATGTAGTTATCTGCATGTTATCTTCCCTCACGGCACCAAGGAACCCTCTCCACAATCCAACGCTGAAGAACAATTCACAGTCTCCTCGCGCAGATTTCCCTGTACCTCTGACTCCGCTGACCTGACTTCGTGCTGAGGGTGTGTGTGGCCAGCCTTGCGTTTCAGTTCGGCCACTATGGCATGAATGGTGAACACTAACACAAAAAGCACCGAGATAGTGACCTCTGCTTGATCTCGGTGCTTCTTGTGTTAGTGTTCACCATTCATGCCATACTGATGAGCAGTAACCATTACTATGGCATAGTCAATACAGAAGTAGGAGGGGTCCACCTATGACAGACCAAGTGCCAATGTTTGCTGTCATAAGAATCTTATACATTCCAAGCAGCTTTAGAAGGTGCCCACTGCCTGTCTGAAGTAAATTGTCTTAGGAGTGCGCTGTGGAGTCTCCTATTATGTATGCTGAGCGCGTTACGAAGATATGGGTACCGCATTATTACAAGAAGAAATTGAGTTAAGATATGCTTAGCAGGCGACATCAGCAGTAGTGTCGGTGTACCACAATGATAGGGATTTGGTGCTATGAGATGTGCGCCAGATAGAGACACTCCCGTCCTTGCTTGAGATTTATAAGCCGAGGGGAAGATCGTATGTAGACTACTACTATTTAGGCTAAATGCAGAGACTGTAGGGAACTCGCTATTTAAGGTAAGCTGACCAGTGTCTGTGACGCGTCTTGGAAAGACCAAAGCGCAGCACGTGTCTGCAATGTCATTGATGCAGGTAGCTGGTGGTCTACTATTAAATGTGCATGGCCGCAACCTTTACTTTGGAAGGTGAGGGGCTGCTACAGCTGCAACATGCCATCTTGCTATGTCATGGTCCACAGGTCTGCAAGGGACCCAGAGGAAGCAATTATGTTCAAATGCTTCCAGCTGCAGTATGCAGGAGAGCTCGTGGCAACTGCCTTGTTCCAACCCCCTTACATCATGTCACATGAGCCCCTGAAAGAGCCATGCCTGTTTGCTGCATTGTAGCAAGATTTCTCAAGTGCTACAACTGTTCAGTTCTGCGGGACTCTTGGAACGGGAACACTGGCATGTCGCTTAGTTTGATCAGCGGTTTATCTGTAATTTGCAAAGGCCAACTGACTGAACTACTCCTCAGGACCTGAGGGCCTGCCGCCTGCCTGATGACGGATACATCATTTCCCATTCAAACATTTCAATTCTGTACTACTTGTCATAAATCAGTGTTCACGACCTGTGTTTGTCTTCTGCTGTTGCTGCTGCGCGAGTGTTGCTACATTTATGACCAGCTTGAATCAGTTCACCTTGCCTGCACTCAGCCATTGAATGGGTGCAACTAGCCGAATTTCTAAGGCTTTATCACGAGTGGATGAACAACGTGGTATGGTGCGAAATATTTGGGCCTGCAAGTGTCTTCAACACAGCAGGAGAAGTCTTCTGGCGGACCTTTGGTTGCCGTTGAGGTCCTGACGATCCAACTTCCCAAGTGACACCAGCTCGGTGACCGATCTTCGAAAGCCGCTTCTTTGGAGCTGCAGGCGTTGTCAGGACTTCGCTTTACATGTGCGGCAAGGTCTATTGTTGACAACTCCATGAGATCTATTTGCGTGGTGTGCTGTCTATATGTTTGTGTGGCGATTGTTAAGTTCTAGGGCCCCTTTCCGACACTGGCTGCTGGAGAGGCCTCTAGCAAATTACCGACAGAGATATGCAGGTACAGCTCCCGAGTTGTAAGGGGCTGTCAACGCGCCCGCGTGCTGCGCGGCCATGTGCAGCCCTACCGCAGGCCAGACCAAGCATGAAGCGAGTCTCAATGCACCACTCCGCAAAGTGGCAGGCATGCCGCGCCTTGGTTGAGGTATAAAGGAAGCTCTATGCTCTCTAACTGTAAGCTGTCAGCCCACCATCTGATAGCTTTATTGCAGCAGGACAACGGCCTGCTGGTCGATGGGGTAGTCATCAGACCAGCTTACCGTTCGACACCGGTAGAGGCAGAACGGCTGGAGCAGGCGTCGCAAAGGACAAAGGTAGATATGTACATCGCCATGCTATGCTCTGGAGTCTAACTCAATTTGTTTGAAATCCGGCCTTGACTGCGACTGCAGGCGTCCATCACGTTTGTCAGCGAAAGTGGCGTTTGCCGGTGCCTCATAGCGGCAGCAGCCTTCAGCCAGCTCATAAAAAGCAGCCCCTTGTCCAACCTCGTCACAATACGCACAAGGGTGAGTGCTTCTCCTTGCCCCATCCATCTGGGGCTCTGTCCTCTTGGCTCTGTAGTCTTTTCACATTCCATGATGCAGCTAAGCTCCAGCACTGATCTAAGAACCCCTGGGTACACTATGTATTCATGCATCATCTCATACAACAAGGCCGCCAAAGCCCTGCAGAAGGATCCTTTGTTGAGCTAGACTTTCCACTGGAAAGGGGATGAAGTTGCTGAACCACGATCTCACCCAACTTTCTCACATGACGGCTTTCTTCTTCTCCGTACACATGATAGATTCGAATTACGTGCACGTCTTTCTCAGGTAACACCATGTCCAGTGTACGAGCATCTGTCAGTTCTCTGCTAATGCTAGAGACATGTATTTCCCTTGCAGGCCAGCAGAGATTATTGCTTGGGAGAAGGCCCAGCAGAATCCCTCATGGATGTAGCCAACCAGCTAGGTCTCAATACTCAATACCTCCAAAACCCTAACCAGGACGAAAAAAACAGCTCTAAACACAGCAGCAGCAGCAGCAGCAATGGCAGCAGCAGTGATGCTGGAGCAGCTGCAGTAGCAGCTAGCAGCAGTAGTTGCAGTGGCAGCAGTACCAGCAGCAATGGTGCTGTGATGTTTGACCCTGTGTCAGATATTGTGTCATCGGATCTGGTGCTGGTGATGGATAAGTTCACAGCTGCAGATGTACTCAGAGAGGTGGGTCAGGGCGCGGGGGAGAGGGGGCGGGACTAGAGGGGCTGGAGGTGGGGGAGAGGGGGCGAAAACCCCTTGGTTTGCAGCCGCCTGAACCCCTGGCTCTAAACCCTGGATGCTAAACCCCTTGAGGTTAATGCATACTGGAGCATCAGTAGCATCAGTGGCAGGAGGGAGGGGTCTCCATGTGACATGGAGAACCCTAAGACCTAAACCCAAGAGCACGTTTTGTGAGAAGCGAGCAGGCACTCGGAAGGAGGTTCAACCAGCGGTGTAGAGGTAGCTGGTCATGAATAGAACAGACACCAGCTTTTGGAAGCGCAGGCATTCAAACCCTTTGTGGCAGTATGTACACTACTGCTAGATATTTTATGGGAGTGCTCTACGTGGCAATTGCGATCCGGGGAACCTGTTACCTGTGTCTCAGACCGGACCTCTTTACATCCCACGCCAGCAATGAGAAGTCAAGTGTCTCCTTTACAGACAACCTTCAGCACTCAGAACAAGATGGACGTTTTTTGGGGTGGTGGTTGCAACTTGCTTTATCCGCTGCATCCTGCTTTTTGACGTTCCACCACTGGATGATATAAACCTTCTTTTCTCATCTGCACCCCTTCCATACTTTGATAACATCCACCCATTTCCGAGGCACTCCTCTAATGTTTCATGCTACAGCTTGGTGTTCACTACTTGTGGCTTGGTCTTATGCGGATTGCTGCCTGCTGTTGTCCCTCAGGTATCTGCTTATGACCTGATTTACCCGGGTAAGCGGTACTGTGCCCGGGTTAGGTTGCTGGGGAGTTACCACCCGGGGCTGGCGGGTAGCAGTGATCCAGAGGGGTCGGACATTGTGGACCCTCTGTATGGCAATGTGGGCGGACAGGAGGAACAGGTGGGCATGAAGGGCCGAGGGGGGGGGGGGTCAGGTAAGTAGAGTCTTATGCAGGGGGTGGAGGGCAGAGGAACGGGGGCCAGGAGCAGGGAGCAGTACAAAAGGCATGCCCCACATAGTAATTTGGAGCAAGAACATTACCAGAAAGGTACTCAGCTTAGTGCAGTTATCCTAACTGTGGTAACATGATCAACTCACAGCCAATTACTGTACCATTGGAAGTACCATTGTACTGCCTCATGGATATCCTTTGCTTGTGTGTCGGCCTTGCAGGCAGCTGTGCTGAGCACAGGCATGATCATCAAGGAGGCTTGCCAGGGACTGATAGCACATCTGGAAGAACTGGCAGCAGCAGCAGCAGCAGCAGCTGAGGAGACAAAAGCAGCAGCAGAAGGTGCAGCAGAAGGAGAAGCAGTAGCAGGAGGTGCTGCTGGTGGTGGTGGCATTAACTTCAAGGAGGTTGTACGAGCAGCAGTTAATAAAGAGGGGGTGATTGCTTGGCTGGTGCCACCTCTGTTGCAGGGGAGCAGTGGCAGCAGCAAGGAGAGGGAGGACAGCCTCATCAATTGGATATGAGGAGCTTGTGACTGCTGCTGTGGCTTTGAGGTGGTGAGGGGCACTGTATTAGTTGTGTTAGTTCGCTTGTGTGACTGCGCATGCGGTCGGATAAGCAATTGAGTAGTCCTTCCGATGCTGCAGGCTGTTGTGATTGGCCAGGTATGCACTGAGGGCATCCAAAGTGCAGCGTGAGTATAATAGGCATCGGACAGTCCCTTTTTGGCAGCAGCATAAAATGTGTGATCTTGCAAGTTTTCTAATTTCTGTAACAGCTCGCTCGTTCCAGACTTGAGCTGTTGAGTGGATCGTGAAGCCGGGGCTCACACTGGGGTTTTATGTTGTACTTGCTATCTTTAGCGAATGAAGTGCCATAAGAAAAAAGGGCTTGAGTTAAGCAGTAGGCATATTCGCTGGCCTGGCGCTTCATACGGGACATATCGACATAGGCAGCAGGTGTGCCTGAGTGCCCACTCGAGTGACTTCGAACGCAGGCACATCCTGACAACTGCAGCTGTTGGTTGGTATCTGGGAATGCGTACTAATTGCCCTATGTGTGTGGGAAGACGTGCATATGTGCGTGTTCATGTCGCACCTTTCGGGTTGCATGCCGCCGGTGCTCACCCAGCATCGCGAAGGAGAAGCAAGCCCAGAGGCCGTTCCAAGGCGTGCCTTCGCTTATCCATCGCGTACATGGTATGCTTTATACGATCTTAAACCCTGCAGTCCTCTTACTGCTTAAGCTCCCGGGCCGTGCCACGCACTGAAGATCAACTGACCAAGACCTGGCGGAGGAGTATCAGCTTGCCACGACTATGCCAGTACAGACATATACGCAGCTACATAGCAGAACAAGCCGGCATATGACTCCCTGTAGCTCGGACTAGCAAGCTCACTTGCTAGAGGACGACCGAAGTCCAGGAGGCCAAAGCAGGGTCCTGCGCAAAATGGGCTGGTCAGATAGCGACGACGTATGCCTCCCTCAGCCTCTTTGAAAGCAATGCAAAAGGTAGAATTTCCCTTCTTAGGACCGGTGATGCGCTGCAGGAGCCATCTCCCCCCAACAGAACTCGTACAGAGGAAGAGCAGCATGCAGGAGTGGTTTTCAAGCCCTTGGAAAAGACCTATCCCGACTGGGCATCTGCGTTCAATGACAACGAGTACCCTGCCTATTCTACAATCATCAACCCGCTAGCTCGTGAGTTACACAGGACATGTGCAGATGTCTCTGAATTAGCAGTACCATCTGGCTCCAATGTCATGATAAATTAATACTTTATGCCTAAACCCTAGCCAAGCCCAGTTGCATGTCTCTCATACGTTGCAACCATGTGTTGATGCCTCAGCTTAAATCAGCGCATGCAAGATCACAGCATGCACACACAGCCAGCAATGACGCTGCCAAGTTGCTGAATAATCTGCATGGTCCAGCCTCAGTGAGCATTCAAGGGAACCAGCTCGCACACAGCAGCAGCAGCAGCTTCTATCAGACTGTTATTACATTATTAATATCGCATCGCATAATATGCCATGGCAAAAAGTGCCATAGGCCCCGCACCTCAAGCTGTCACAAAACACAAATCAGGATATGCCATAGGAAGAGTGCCGTAGGCTCCGCACTTGAAGCTGTTACTGAAACAGCGGGGTGGAATAACAGCGAGCTGTCAGAATATGCTGATCTATGCCACAGCAGATGTTTCATAGACCCCTTTGTATTATTGAGCTAAGAGTTTTACCATCTTGCCCATGCTGCCTTTCGGTGCAGGGCTAAACAGGAAAAAGATATGCAAAGTAGAGGTAAGGGGGCTAGGGGGTGTGTTGCAGACTTCGAGCTGACTTGGGCCTGTGCAGCAGCAAGCAGCAGTTCTGTTGAGCCAGGCAGTCTATTATTAGTTTTTCTTGTATGCCACAGCAACAGTGCCATGAGCCCCGCATGTCAAGCTCACCATATCAGACTGATTTGAACCAGGCGGCACCCTCTACCATTTTGCTTTTTTCCATGATCCACCATAGCAAGAGTTCTCTAGCCCCTGCATGTTGAGCTTACCATTATAAGTGTGATTTAGTTCCACGCAGTGCCCATCGTCAAGCCAGGCAGTAAAGCAGATCCTAGAAGTAGGCTGCCTGGGTAATTGAACAAGCAAAGCTCTTCAATAAATAAAACTATTCTTCCACATGTGGGAAGTGTAATAACAAATATGCAATGAACCAACTTTAGGTCTTGACTATAAGTTAATCTGTTACCGCCAGCATGGGAGCCCCCAGAAAGTAGTCTACAACAAATTTCAAGAGAATCAATACCGGTAGCAACTGATGCCTTCCAGTATTATTTGTTACTTGGCAAGCATGGGAGTCCCCACAGATTACCCTAGACTATATCATTACGGCAACAAGTCATACCCAACTGTTTGTTACCTCGGTTGGACTTAGTTAGCATGCTGCCAACCTAAGTATCTTACCCTCACGCAGGATAAGAAGACAGCATCATACCACTTCTGACGCAACATGTAATCTAAATGCATGGTCTAATCTTGCTGTCAAGTCCTAAGCTAGGCAGTTTCATGCCTCATGTTCTGCTCAGGGTGTGCTTCACGACGATATTCTCTATGAAGATGATAACCAGTTTATCCCCATGACCATCAGGCCGGGAACTGTTGTGCTTGCCACTGGAGACCAAAAGGGTAGGTGCCAGGTGGTTGAAACAACAAATAGTTGGTATGTCAAGAATGGCAGACAAAACGCCTGCGATCATCCTTTACGTCATTTCAAAAAGGACGAGAGTATTGAGGAGAAGTGTTCGATATCAGGAGAAGAAAAGAATTTGCTCCTGGTGCTGAAGAAAAGCTATAGCGGGTGGTATCCTGTTCTTAACACTTTCACACATGTAGAGATTTATCGCCAGTGGTGTCTATGCAATTTTCGGCATTGTCTTTGGGCTGCTTGATGCATGAATGGCGGTCAAGAGGTACCAGAGCTTATGCTTGTGATATGCAGGAAGGAGGGGCGGGGGAAGCAGAAAAGAGGGGTTGAGGCAAGAGGGGGAAGGGCGAGGAAGATGGGGAGGGACAGGAACAGTGCAGAGGAAAGGCGGGGACGGAGGGGGAGGCAAACAGCAGGGGGGAGGGGGTTAGAGGAGAGCGGGGGAGAGGGAGAAAGAGCATGCTCAGAGTGCATGATTCTGACCGGCAAGTTACCTGCTGTGTTGACAATAGAAGGGTGGAAGAGTATTTCTGCTTGCTGTCGGCGTTAAGCTTAAGCTGTTAAGCTGTTAAGCTTTTGTGGATTTCTGTTAAGCTTTTGTGGATTTGCGTAAGGCATATGATTCTGTACCGCGAGACACGCTATGGCGCATCCTGCATGTGTACGGGGTACACACAAAGCTGATAGAGTTGCTGATGGACTTGCATACTGGCACACAGGCTGCTGTTAGGATGGGTGGTGTGGTGTCTGAGTGGTTTGATGTGCATGGCGGGGTGCGGCAGGGATGTGTCATTGCTCCCTTGCTGTTCAACATCTACATGGACTTTGTGGTTCGGCAGGCAATGGCTCAGATGCCGGAGGGATGTGGGGTGAAGCTAGCCTATCATGCAGATGGGAAACTTGAGCGTGATGGGTGTGGTAGTGGTGGGTGTGTGGAGCTGTTGTCTGTTCTGCTGTATGCAGATGATATGGTGTTGCTAAGTCCCAGCAGGGAGGAGTTGGTGGTCATGCTGCAGGTGATGGACAAGGTTGCTGCTAGTCTTGGGTTGCGCATCAATGCAAGCAAGACTGAGATCCTGTCCATTGACAAGGATTGGAAGGAGGGGGATGTGCCAGTGCAGCAAGGACCAGAGGTGGTTATCAGTGAGGGTGTGGTAAAAGAGGTGTCACAGTTCAAGTACTTGGGAAGTGTGCTTGTGACTGATGGCAGGTTGGATGTGGAGTTGAATATCAGGAGGGGTAAGGCTGTGGGGAGGTTTAAGCAGTTTGAAAAGATGTGGGGTACCAAGCATCTGTCATTGGCTACGAAGGTGAAGTGTTACAAGGCATATGTGTTGCCAATTCTGCTGTTCGGGAGTGAGTGTTGGTCCCTGACCAAAGTGCAATCGCAAAAGCTTGAGCGGGTGCACTCTAGCTGCCTTAGGAGCATCCTGGGGGTCAGGTTGTCAGATCGGCACACCAATGAGCATATCAGGAAATCATGTGGGGTAGCCACCTTGTCAGCATACATCACAGCAAATAGGCTGAGGTGGCTGGGGCATGTGGGCCGCATGGAGGAGGGCAGGTTGCCGCATATTGCGTTGTTCTCTTCATTACATGGTGACATGACGAGGCCAGTGGGTAGGCCTCGCCATACCTGGGAGAAATGCGTGTGTGCAGATCTGAAGGTGCTTGGTCAAGATGAGGGGAGCTGGGAGGCTTCATGTCAGATTAAGAGTGCTTGGAGGAAGAGGTTGTGGGATCTTACGCACCCTTGGGAAAGCCAACGGTTAGTGAGGTGTAGAAGGCGCACTAAGCAAGCTATTGATAAGCATGTGGAGCGCTATGTGGTGCCTTTCAGTGGCTGGGAGGATGGTGGTTCACCAGTACCTAGGTGGTGGGAGCCACCTCCAGCCCCTACTAGGGTGGTGCTTGATCCTGCTGCCTCCCCGCCACCCATGTGTGATGGAAGTGGAGCAGGTTTTGGGTTTTAGTGGTGGTGTTTGTTTCCCCTTGGTGTGCACGCCGTTGCATCTAGCCTCAGCTTGTGTGTGGCAAATCCACCATCGGTTGTGTGGCTTCGTGATTGTGATCAGGAGCCTTGTGTTTGTGGCCTAGGTTTGTTTGGCCATTGGCATTGCTGGTCTTGCGTTTTGATTGATTGATTGTCGGCGTGCATGTCTGGGACAAAAGTGTGACATTTTCTCAGGGTAGCAGCTAGAGAGGCATAGCCATGCCATTCTTCTTTATAAAGTGACTGCTTACGTCAAGCGCAGGGGTCATGTGTTTTGGCCTGTTTGGTCATCTTTAGATGCGCTCAGCACATGCAAATAAGGCACATCTGTACAGCAGTGTTTCAATGGCCACAAACAGAGCAACAGAACGTGTCACGACAGTCACCATGCCGTAACAATGCCCTGTAATAGACAGACTGCGCAGGGAGGTGCAAAGAACTAACAATTAGCCCAAAATGTAACCGCGTGCTTATTGGAATGTCCGGCCATAACACAGGGACGATGTGTAAACTTTCCTGAAACAGCCAAGCCTTGCTTCTTACTGCTGCAGCTGCTGCTGTCGTGGCTGGCCCTGCCCTCCCTAGTGTATAGTATCTGAGGGTTTGTTTGCCTTTCCCATCAGGAGCTGAGCCCTGGGTGCTGCTGGTTGAAGCTGTATCATGGGTTTGGAACATTTTCTACCCTCGCAAGTTTTTAAGATACAAAGGTCTGAACTTTGGCTTGCATTTCTTTTTCAGGAGCTGAGGTATGGGTGCTGCTGGTTGAACCTGTGTTTAGGGTTTACGGCTTTTCTTGCAAGTGTAATATAACGTAGTATTGGAGGTTTTGTGTGCTTGCCTGTTTAGGAGCTGAGCCCTGGGTGCTGCTGGTTGAAGCTTTGTTTAGGGTTTACGGCTTTTCTACCCTTGCAAGTGTATTGTAACACAAATTGAAATGACTTTTCTTTATTTTTGTGTCAGGAGCTGAGCCGTGGGTTCTGCTGGTTGAGGCTGTGTGGTTACGTCGTGCCACTCGTGCTCCTGCTGCTGACATTTCCACCAACCCTGGGGTACAAGAATGGGAGGAGCAGCAGAAGGAACTGGGGAGATTGCCATCAAGAGAATTCCTGTTGCAGGTAGGAGACGGTAGAATAGTTGGGCGGAGGGAGGATGGAGGGGGGGGGGGGTGTAGTAGGGAAATAGGAAAGGGGGAGGATGGATTGCAGTAGGGTTTGTAATTTGTCTTGACGGTTACAAACCTGGGAGGAGCAACGGAAAGACATTTTTGAGAGATGGCTGTTGCAGGCTGGGATGGGCAAAATGATATAGTAGACTGGGTAAAGAGGGAGTAGTAGCAGACGGGAAGAGGAGGTGCTTGATGGCAATGGGATTCTATTGACTGCTGGCTTGGGTGACAGGTAAGGGAGGAGCGGCAGATGGGGGATTACCTTTCAGGAAGTTTGAGTTTCTGTTGGAGGGAGGAGGGTAGAATGGCTGGGCACGCTAAGGGCGGGAGGGGGTGAGAAGAAAATGGAAAAGATGGTAAGGGATGGGGTGTGTGTTTTGTCGCCACAACGTTGTGTCACAGTCCTTGGAAGGGCAGGAGAAGGAGATGTGGTTGGTTTTATAGGGAGGTCTTGCTGCAATTACGACATGGCTGCGTGGGTATGGGAACCGCCAAGAGAAGGGGTGGTGTGATCTTGTGCTAAACCCTCAAAAGTAGACCTAAAGTTGCAGTAAACTCAGCACTAGACCAGCCGTAACGACCATAAACCCCTAAAACTCAACCCCGTGTTTCTTGCACGGTTTCCACCATGTATGCCTAAGGGTTTATAGTTGCTCTTGCTTGTTCCGACTCGAAAGGGACCAGCCGGGGACAATGGGCAACTAGTTTGGCTGTCACATTCTTTGGCTGCTGCAAACGGTTATGTATGGGTGTGTCCTGTAGGGCAGATACATCTACCGCTTGGCAAGGAAATGTGAAATGTGAAATGCTCTTCCCTGCATAGGGAGCAGACCCTTTACATGTACGCCCAATTGCTCATGCTATTTGGGATCGTCATTTTGGTCAGCCTGCTGTTGAAGCGTTCACTCGTGGAGAGTCATGTCTTGGGTGTGTCCTGTAGGGCAGGTACTTCTACCGCTACTCTGAGCTATACAGCACCTTCAAGCAGATGCGGGAGAACACCAGAGACAAGAAGGCTAAGCTGACCATGCTGGCTGCTGCTGCTGGGCAATGTGGCCTGAGGGATGGGGGAGAGGAGGGCAGGGGAGGGAGGGGAGGGGGCCGGAGAGCTGGGGCTGCACCAAGTACAACAACAAATGCCTGCATGGGGTTGGTGAGTTGGGTAAACTGATGGAGCGGGACACTTTAAAGGAGGGTGCGTGGGAAGGCTGTGGCTGGTGGCTGAGGGTGGCTTCATCTATGGGTAGTTAAAAAGGACGAATAAATGCAAGAGCTAAACCACCATCCGAAAGGCGAAATCGAGACCGAAGCGTCGTACCTGAATGCCACCTCCGAAAGTTGCCAGCTGGCCAATCCTCCGACACCACCGATCTATGGGTAGTTTCCTCTGGCACCTGGTGGAAAGAGGTGTTCAGTATTATGAGGCTACAGGCCAGTCAGCTATTGCATCTGTCATGGTTGCGCAGGAGGTCTTTTGAGAAGCCTGTGCATACATTCCCACGCCGAGAGGTTCTGCTTCCTGTCTGGAGGTTCCGTAGCGTTCTGCAAGGTGCCTAAGATTGGCCTGGCATAGTCAAGGTGTGGTCAGGGTATAAGCCTTTGGGAATCCAAAAAAAGCTGACACACAGTTCTGGGCTTGGCTTTGAAGCTACTTGGATGGGCTCCTGGGCGAAAAGGGGGAGCGGGGGTGGGTGGTGGGTCCTGAGGGGGTCCCCTTTGAAAGCCCGGTGAGGTGGGGTGTTTGGAACATTCCCTTTCCTTCCCCTCCTCGGTGAAGAAGGGATTTTGTGGATAGCAGACTTGAGGGTTCAGGGTTTAGGTTGCTATAAAAATAAGAAAACAAAGGCTGTTGGTAGGCAGAAGCAGCAGCAGCAGTGACGATGTTTGATCAGGTGCCCATGTTATGATCTCCGCAAATATGATCTATAATACCAGATATTGCAATTCAATTTATTTATATGATATACTAGTCAGTGATTAATGGTTGCCTTGCCTTGTTCCTTCCAACCTGCTTTTCTCTGTTTCAGCACTGCATGACAGAACCCTGCTTGTCTTGTCCGCTTGGCCCTTGCTTTGAATACCTGTACCAACCCTCCTAATTGTTACTGCTGCTGCTGCTGTGGTATTCAGATTGCATTGAGTAACTACTACACTGGTGGACCAGCAGCAGATAAACACAAGGGATCAGGCCCTGCTGCTGGTGATGATGATGATGGCTTATCTGATGATGATGTAATCATAATGGATCGATCAGAATCACCTGAAGCTGGGGGTGGCGCTGGAGGTGCTGGTTCTAAGAAAAAGAAAGGGAAAGCAGCAGGAAAAAAAGGTGCAGCCGCTACCGCTGCTGCTGGTGGTGGTGGTGGTAAGAAGAGAAGGAGGAAGACGGCAGATGTGGAGATCATTGAGGAGGAGGAGGAGGAGGGAGACGAGGATGATGGTAGTGATGATAAGGATATTGGTGATATGGTTCCTCTGGAGGCTGTGCTGGGGGTAGCACAGGTGAAGGGGAGGGGATCGGGGGGGGGGGGTAGTAAGGGGCGGCGGGGGCGGGGGGCTGTAGATGTGAGGTTCTGGGTGGCACAGGGTGGGGAGGCAGAGAAGTTTGTGAGGGGGTGCAGAGGAGGGGAAGGGAAAAGGACAGGGGCAGTCTGGGGAGAAGGGGACAGATGGGGGGATGGGCCAGGTCGACTGAGATGGAGGTAGAGTGAGGAGAGCACATTGGGGAGCGAGTTGATATTGCAGGTGGGGTTACCATTTATCATTGGAACCAACTGCCTGAGAGTGGAGGTGAGGGGCAGAGGAGGAGGGGAATATAGGTGTGCCATTGACATTGCTGTCAATCCTATCCTAGTTGTTGCCTCAGCTGCACTACCTGTCTGAGAGTGACAGCCCCTACTGCCCCCTGGCTCTACCCCCTGCCGCCCCTCCCCCTCCCGCCGGGGTGCCCGTCCTCCCTGCCGCCCTTCCTGGCCCCTCGCCCGCCTTTGCCCCCCGCCGCCCCCTGCCATCTCGTGTCTATGCCAACATTGCTTTTGCTGTTGTTGTTGCCTCAGGTGCACTACCTGTCTCAGGGTGAAGGTGCCCCGTGTCGTCCCCTAACTCTGGCCCCTGCATTACAGCAGAGGTATGAGGATCTGCAGGAGAAGTGGAAGGAGCTGCAGCAGGAACAACTAAGGCAGCCCAGTAAGGCAGATGGAGGTAAGAGAAGGGAGGGAAGGGGGGGGGGGACAGCGGGCAGAGGGTTTGGAGAGGGAAAAGTGGGGGGGGGGGGTCGGATTGAAGATGTGGGAAGTGAGTGGAGAAGGAGGGAGGGAAGGCAGAGGGGAAAAGGATTGGGGAGGCACACTCTTCGCTGGGTCCATCTTTCCTCCACAATGTGGGAAACAAGCTGTATTCGTGCATTTCAAAGCCCTGGTAGGGGACGCCTCCTGTCCGCTTCTTCCCCGCTCCCCACTCTTGCACCTCCTCCACGCCTTCACAATGAAAATCATACAGTGTCTAGTATAGAACAGCAGCTGCCACAACATGACTATTACCCTGACAGGGTCCTTGTAGCCCCTCCTTGTAAGTTCCATTTTAGTCAGTGTGGTGGCAAAGTATGACTCCATTCGTATTTTTTGAATATATCTTTGATCATTGCGGTCCTCGCCACCCCCCTGGCCCTCCTTTCCCTGTCACCCCAATCCTCACCCAGTTTTCCGACTCCCCAGCGCCCCCCTGTGGGAGAGAGGGTATCTGATATAGAGCAGCTGTCCCAGATGGCTGAGGGCCTGCCATGACACTGGCTAAGAGTTCAGGGTTTAGGGCCTGCCATCCTTCGTGTGCTCCCTCTTACTGCTATATGTCTCACCCTGATGGGAAACTACCATTTATTCTGTCAACATAGATTTGACTGCTCCCCTCGCCCCCCTTCCGCCATCACCCCCAACCCTACAGACTTCTCTCACTCCCCGGGCCCACATTGTAGGAGAGCAGGGGTTTAGTACAGAGCAGCAACTGTCTGTAGAGGCCTAGACCGGTACCACAGTACCCAATACTTGAACTAAAACATATAGTGTCATATCTCATTTGAGCACTGAGTTTTTTATTTGTAGAATCAGGACGCAGTACTAATCCGAAGGATTAGGGCTTTAGCAATGGTCTGAAGGGCGTAGCACAGGTCCGTCCAGCCATGTCCATGTACTCTTCCTCTCCTTGGGTTGAAAATCCAATCCCCACTTAGGAAAACTATTGGGCTCAACAATACAGAGGTAATGGGTGAGATGGATTTTGACCAGCATCCGGAAACCTTGCCCCCATCATCTAGATACCGTTGGCCACCTTTTTGGTGGTAGGTACCATATTGGTGGGTGTTTGGTGGCAATACCTTCTTGCACCAAAATGAGTAAACCCTCCAATTCTCATACTCTCGGTCTCACTCTTGTCTTCCTTTGCCTGCCCGCCATGTAGGAGAGAAGGTGTCTGAGATAGAACAGCAGCTGTCACAAATGACTGAAGCGCTGCCAGGCTTCATGTGCCCGTTATTCTACAACCAAAATGAGGAGACACTGCATTGGCTGGATGATGAGGGCCTGGGGGAGGAGGGAGAGGTGGACAAGGTGGGGGGGGGGGGGTGAGGGAAGCTTTGTGGGCGGGGGGGGTACGGGAAGGGGGGTGGGCAAGGAGGAGGGGAGGGGGGGGGAAGGAGAAAGGGGAAGGGGGAGGGAGATTCTGATTCAAGGCAGCCTGGAGCGGGGGCGCTTGGGGAAGGGGGAGGCGGCAGTGGGAGGTGGTGCGGGCGCAAGGGGAAGCTTTGGCTCCATGTACGGAACATTAGTTTTTTGGTGGGGGAGGAGGACGATTTGGACAAGGTGAGGGGGGGGAATGCATGTATGTATCTTTTGGTGGGTTTTGAGGTTGAAGCCTAGGCCTGTGCTGGAGCGTGTCTAGGTGCCTGGGTTTAGTGGGGGTGGGTAAGGCGATGCACTCATGCGTGGATGTTTTGTAGCTTGGTGGCTTCTTGCTGGGTCAATGGGCTGCGCCAAAAATTGTGATTGCAGACACAGCTGAGCACTGAGATATGGGATCTGTGGTGGGGGATCTATTTTATGAAGAGGCTGGCAGAAAATGACGAAAGCTAGCGGATGCCTGTACATACCGTTTCTGTGGCGGCTTGAGGTGCGGGGCCTATGGCACTTTTTGCTATGGCATATCATGAAATGTAATAATAATACCGCATGTTGCCCCTGTCACCACTTCCATCTGCGCTTCAACTCCAAATTACGTGTCTGCCCTGCCAGAACAAGAAAAGTGTGCAGCCCCGGCCAATGGCAGCAATCACATGCGTTCTTTCCTAACTGCATTGAGTAGTGGATCACATCTGCCAGCTGTGGTTGCTGTGGTTGCTGTTTACTGAGGCAGAAATATGTTGCCCTGCTGTTTCTCTCCTGTAGGCAGCAGAGCTCATCAGGACCTCACAACATAGGGAGCAGCAACAGCAGCAGCAGCAGGAGCAGGAGCAGGGAGCAGCATCACCAGCAGCAGGAGCAGATAAAGGGCCAGGTCCCAGTGCTGCCCGCAGGAAAAGTCCTCCTGCTGCTGGCGGTGGCAATGCCGCTACTGCTGCTGGTCGTGGTGGGGCTGGTGGTGGTAACAAACGTGGCAGTGGTAGCCGGCTGAGGAGGGGAGCCTCTGCTACCAAAACACAACAGCAAAAGAAGCACCAGCAACAGCAGCAGCAGGAAGAAGATGAAGAAGGGGATGTGGACATGGTGGATTTCAGTCAGGAAGGGCTAGAGGGGGAGGGGGTGGGAAATGCCGGGGGTGGGGCTGGGAGGCAGAGGAGGAGATCTCTGCGGCAGCAACTAGTTGGGAGTCAAGAGGAAGAGCAGCAGCAGGAGGAGAATGAGAAGAAGGAGGAGGAGGAGGAGAAGGTGGTGACTCCTGCGAAGGGTTCTGGGCTTGCAGATGGGTCTGGTAGTGATGATGACGATGAGGTGCCTTTGGCTGTGAGGAGGAGTGCTAGGAAGGTGAGATGGTAGGATGGAGTGGTGTGAGGGAATGTACAGTAGTTGGTCTGTTGGGAGTAGAGGTGGGAGGCGCCCTGCCGTGTGATAGATTGCCCAATACAGCTTTCCTTACGATCGCAAGGTTCTGAGTTTGGGTCAAGGCTGTTAGATGGTGCACTCCAATTACGATCTGCAGGTCTGGATTTTTGCATACAGAGCTGAAGGTCTGTACTCTGAAAGTCAGACCTTCAGACTGTGATTGGAGTGGACCATCTAGCAGGCTGCCTTGAGTTGATGGCAGGCGTTCTGCTGATGACCGCCGTGCATAGGGCACATGGGGAATCTGCTATCAGTGGGCAGAGAGGACTGCTGCTGCTGCTGCTGCTGCTGGGGCATGTATCAAGGAGGTTTATTAATTTGGCTGAGCTCCCGTGGGGCTGCCTTCTTTTGGCTACCAGTGACAGCAAGTTGCCAGCAGGCAGCATTTAGTGGCAGTTTCTGCTTATGACACAAATGGTGCCTGTGCTTGTGTGAAGCTCATTCTTGCCCAACGAAGAAGGGTGTGAGGGTGGCCGTATGAGAGACGTCTTATGGCATTAAAAAAGAAGGTGCGGTTGGGTGCAAACAGTCAGCCGGGTTTTAGGCGGGCTCTGTGGCGCCGAGGTGGGAAGTGACGGACAGTTCCCGCTCGAAAGCCTGGACTCAGCTTCCGACTGGTGCTTTTGTAACGTTCGGTATGAGTTTTTGTATTAGATAAATTAGTTGTGTTGTGTACGAGGAGCCAAGGTTATACGGATAACTGGGGGTGGTATTCACATGCTGTGGCTGACGACCGCTACCAAAAGCATCAAATCTTGTCTCCTCGAAGCGAAAGCATTCTCGCATACATACTACCACTATTGAACGTTCGCTGCTGGGGAAATGGCAGAATTGGCTCGGCCTCAAGTTGGGGCGCGAGTATAGTGGCGACATGGAGCAAGGCGAACAGCCCACTGTCCTCCCTGCTGTATCAACTTCTCTGTTATATCAAGAACTGCAACCTGTAGCTGGGTGCGGATCCTGCAGTATTTGTAGCCCAAGGGTCTGGCATATGGCCTTGGCGCGCCATCCTAGCAGTGAGCAGCATCAGACTGACGAGCCTCTTCTTTTCGGCGACGTAGATATCCGGAAGGCAGCCTTCCACAAGCAGTAGGACCAGCAGCAATAGCCATGCCGCCCGCAGAAGCCCCTGCTTTGGCGGTCGACCTCGACCAAGTCCAGGTAGGATTCCCCCGTGCATGGCATAAATATCGGCAGGGAGCCAGTTCATCCAGGGACCCACAGGGCTGGGCAGTTAGCCGCCATGCAGCTGCAGGCATGTTATCTTCCCATAGAAGAACTAAGCATGGCATAGAGAACAGTTGCTCAGATCCTGTGGAGGGTAACTTGCAGGAGCAGAGGTAGATAGATAGATCCAACAGGCATTGGCTCCCCGCAGCAAGCTCCATGTCCTCACCATTCTGCAGCTGCTGCTTCCCGCATGACACACTGCACCGTCTTGCACTGGCTACCCCCCTTGCAGCACAGTTTTAGCACCAGTTTCTGGCATAGGACAGCAAAACATCATCTACCCTACCGAAACCCCTCTCTTTACATCCCATTAATTCGGAAGGTGTATCAACATGCTAAACAACATTATAGCTGCCTGGAACTACATGTTCCTCTGTACTGCTGCTGCTCCTCCTGCTGTAGGTGCACCTTCAGCTGCAGAAACATGTCCTGCCATTTCTTTCTCCACTCACCACCTTCATAAATGCTCTTGCATTACATGCACTCTCTTGACATCACATGTTCTTTAATTAGCCGCTGCTGCTGCTGTTGCTACAGATTCACCTCCGCCTGTTGGTCCAGCAATACAACTTGACCCCCAGCATATGCAGACGCCCCATCAAGGGAGAGCTTGAGGTGAGACTGCCAGGCCACAGCATCCTACAAAGGGTCAGCAGAAGCAGCAACAGCAGCAGCAGTATGAGGGGATATTTCTTACAGGACAATGCATTTGGAGCAGCAGCAGCAACCAGTAGGCAGCAGCAGATTGGGCAAGAGGAACAGCCAGCAGACAGCCTGCCATCACAGCATGACCGCTGTGCAACAGCTGCGGACCTGTGTTATTAGGTGTAGCCTTGTTGCCTGCAGCAGCAGTAGCAGCAAGAAGAGTCAACCGCCATATCAGGGTCAACAGCAACAGGAGCAGTTGTATGGGAGAGCTTAGCTGAGGCTGCTAGCGCCACAGCAGCCTACAAAGTGCCTGAAAAGTTACTGCAGCGTTAAAAAGCAGCAGCAGACCCTTCACAGCATGGTGCTCCCCTGCAACAGTCGCAGCAGCCAGCAGCTGGAGCAGCAGCAACAGCAGCAGTTTGGGACAAGAGGGGCAGACAGTCTTTCCAGACAGCACACATGGGAAAGCTTCCACAGCACAATGCTCCCAGCAGTCACAAAAGACTCAGCAGAAGCAGCAGCAGGAGCAGCAAGGTGGCAAACCCCTTACATGACGATGCATTCGGAGCAGCAGGAGCACCTAGCAGGCAGCAGCGGATTGGGCAAGAGGAACAGCCAGCAGACAGCATTTCCTCACACCACATACAGCCTTCCATCTCAGTGGATCTGCAACAGCTCTGGACCTGTGTGATTAGGTGTAGCCTTATTGGCTGCAGCGCAGGAGCAGCAGCAATAGCAGCAAGATGAGTCAGCAGCGATATCAGGGTCAGCAGGAGCAACAGCGGTAGTATGGGGATTTCTCACAGGACAAGGCGTCTGGAGCAGCAGCAGCAGCACCCGGCAGACAGCAGCAGAACGGGGCAAGAGGGACAGGTAGCAGGCAGCCCTCAATGGGGAGCTTCCAACTGTGGCAGCAGTAGCAGCCGCAATGGCAGTGGCTGCAGCAACAACAGCAGCAGCAAGGGCATGCATAGGACACAGGAGCAGCAGCATGTGTAATAATGGGTGGCAGCAACAACAACAACAACAACAGCAGCAGCTGCGGTGACACTCGTAGGAACACTGGAGCAGCAGCGGCAGCAGCAGTTAAACATTGTGGTGGCAGCAGCGGCAGCATTTGTGATAGTGATGGCAGCAAGAACAGCAACAACAACAGCAGCAGCACTATTACTCATAGGGACACAGGAGCAGCGGTAGCTCATGTTATAATTGTAGCACCAGCAGCAGCATTGGCAGTGTTAACAGAAGGTTCTGCGGCCAGCACACTTTGCGGTCCCATAGCTTGTTTTGCAAGCAGCAGCCGGGACACTGCATGTAGCACCATCAAACAGCAGCATTGGAAGCAGAACTACAGCAGCAACACAGCAGCCTCAGCCTCAGCAGCAGCAAAGGCAGCTGTAACAGCAGTAAACCACTGGGCTCTCCATTGACAGCAGAGCTACAGCAGCAACACAGCAGCAAAGAAAGCAGTGAAGGGAGCTATAGTAGCAGCAAAGGTGCTGGGGAGTCCCTTGCTTGGAGGTCTTGCAGGAGTCAACCACATATGCTTCAGCCAATTGATGTCCAGAGCAAAACTTGATGTCAGCCATGCTATGGTATACCGATTGGAGCAGTACTGACTGGAGCGTCCATGACAAACGTAAACCCACACCCACAACTTTTTCTGCAGCAACTCCGGCTGAGGCTGTATTGCTACGTCATCCAATGTTTGAGATGTTGCTTGTGTCCCTTCCGGGGCCTTTCTCTTCTCTTTGTGTAGAATCTGACCGCTCGTGTGCCTGGCTGGGAGGCTGTGAAGCGCATGAAGGGTTCTCTCAAGGGCATCAGCGTCACCCTGGTAAGCCGGAGGAAGTGGAGTAGGAGTCGGATAGGGGTTAGAGAGATGGGAAGGTAACATTTTAGGTGGTGTGATGCTGCATGAAAGGCAGCACCAATCATCTAGGGCAGGGGTTTTGGTTTTGCAGTTTAGGGTTGGCTTTAGGTTTTAGGTTTAGGGGCTTTAGGGTTCAGCTTTAGAAAAAGGGCTTTGCCACATTTGGAGGTCTCTGTAGGGAGATTACTATGAGCCTTCAGGAGGCATTGATACTGCAATTGTACGATTGTACTCAATAACTGCACCATTGTAAGTGTGACTGCTTGCGGATGATCGGCAATGATGGCATTTTGGCTGCAAATTGGGGTGTCAGGGTGCCCTGCTCTTGCAAAATTCTGCACCCCCTGCCGCTGCTACCGCTACTGCTGCCTCTGGATAAGACAGGAAGTTGGGTCTCACCTTGGAAAGAGCTTAATCATCTGAAGTTATGCTTTTGCTGCTGCTCTGCCATTGGTGTATTGGAGTGTGTTTGTTTTTCAGGTTGGACATTGCCCATATATTGTACTGCTCTTCACTCATAGCAACTCTCCTGAAGACAGTGTACAATGTAGATGCATGATTCTGATATCATTGAAGGTTTATGCAACCCTGCTTGTCACAGGGGCTCACAGCAACTTTGCTGACCATTCTGCTCCTGCTTCTGATCCCAGGGTGACAGCTCTGTGTCTCCAGTTGAGGGTCCAGGGCCCAGGGTCAAAGCAAACAAAGCCAAGCAGAACCCGATGGGGAGGCAGTACACTAGCAGGTCAGTGGCAAGGGGAGCCCCGCAATCCTAGAAAGGGGAGGATGGGACGCAGGGTTTGTACCCCCCCCCCCTCAGTTTCCCCCCCCCCCCCCTCAGGACCCCCCTCCGGCCTTTGATCTAGGCCCCGCATCCCTCCCCCTCCCCTGCCCGCCTTATATGATTGAGGGCTTTTCCAAGGTCATTGTATGTGCGACACGTGCAGATCATTGCCAGCTGCTGGCCCGTGCAGTTCGAACAATGGTGTTTTGCGGAGCAAGCAGGTTCGCAAAGCCAAGGAAGTTCTGTTTTATGGTTTACTTCTATTGTTCGAACTCTCGGAGCGCAGCGTAGGAAGTGCTGTTCCTGTGACATGATTCCAAGTTGAAGCCACTTCGGCTTGCCAATGTGTATGGACAGCAATGCAATATCTACTACAAGTGCAGCTATGGGCTTCCCAGCACTTTGTTGTATCACAGTGTTACGGCTATCATTTCAGGCCACATCGAGGTTCATGCAGTGTTTGCTAGCTGCGGCTATGGTCACTGCTGTGCCGTGAACTAGGGCTGGCTGTAAGATAATACCTAACACAGTTCATGCGAAGTTCCGAAGCTACAGCCGCTGGTGGTTTAACTGCTGTATTTCATATGTTGCTGTTGCTGCTGCTGCTGTTATGTATCGTATGTCACATGACCACAATGCAATTTCTTACTCCTCCTATTATTATTACATTTCATGATATGCCATAGCAATAAGTGCCATAGGCCCCGCACCTCAAGCTGTCACAAAGAACAGCGAGGTGGAACAGCGAGGTGGAACTCCTATTGGTGAAAGTACCCTGTTGCTCATCTCTTGGGCATTCCTGTTGCTTCTAATGTGATGCAGGTACCGTGGTGTGCATCAGACGTTCCCTACAAAGAGATGGGAGGCACAGTTTAGACGAAATGGCAAACCCACAAGCCTAGGTGAGACATAGACGCTGCTGCAAAGCAGGGCCGGCCTACCCTGCCTGTGACTTGGTTTTGCAATCCTTCTTGATTGTGCTTGGGTTCTGAAATCCTGCACATCTAACGTTTGTGATCTGATTATGGTGGGTTTGATTGGTTTGAATTAGTAGGCCCCTTGCGGCTGCCACGCATCCAAAACATTACTTTGTTAGTATGCGCCTTTTTGAGTGGGTGGGGATATGGGGGGGGCTTAGGGCAGGCATCTGCTCCAATTCCGATTATTTGGGGCTTTGGGAGGTTTTTCCTAAGGGGTGGTAAACGGCATGTCAGCTGTGCTGCGTAAATATGACAAGGACATTAATACCGTGGGCAAGTGATGGGACTTGGTAATCCCAACAGCTTTGCAGAGCTTGCCTTGCATAGAGCTGTTAGGGCTTTTGGGTTTAGTAATGCTCCTTGAGCCCTCATTGAGATTTAGCTGGTATGGGTTCAGGCCTTAAGCATTGTCATGATGCGGTTGGATAGTTGCTTTGGCCTCTGAAGAGGAGCAAGAAGTGCTGGGTTGCAAGGAAGTTTTTTGGTTTTAGCCAGATGGGTTAGGTCGCTTTGGGGATTTGGGGTTTTGTGAGACCTTGTTTATCTCTTTCATCCTGTGTGCAGCTTGCTTACTTGCTGAGGAAGGTGCAAAATACTGTAGTGGAACTTTGAAGGGACTGGTTTACAGTTTTCTTGGCACCTTTGCTTGTGCTGCTTCTGTTGATTGGGCGAGTCCACCTGCTCAAGTCTGGGATGGCATTTCTATGTGGCTGTGTTAATATTGCTCGGGGTAGCAGCTATAGTTGGATGCCAAAGCCATTCTTCTTTCGATTGTGAATTCTTACATCAAGTGCATGGGATTGGGCGAGTCCACCTGCTCAAGTCTGGGATGACATTTCTATGTGGCTCAGGTTTACATCAGTGCTGCTTTTTGGGGCGCCTGCTGTGGTTGCTGGTCTAAATGATGCTGGCAGATGGGCAGCGCTTTGAAACCATGCATTATCTCAATCTGCTGCTGCTGTGACTGCTTCCATGTCCAGGTTGTCTTACCCGTGAGGATGCTGCTGCTGTTCGTCCTGCTGCTATTGGCTGCTACCCAAAAGAACTTGCTGCAGACGCAGTAGCTATGGATTCCCTGCGGTTACCCTGGATTTCCTTAATGACAATCTTCTGATCTTGCTGCTGCTGCTGCTGCTGCTCCTGCTGCTGCTGCTGTTTCCATATATAGGTTGTTTCAATCGTGAGGATGATGCAGCACGTGCCTATGATAAGATGATGTTATGGTGTGAGCTCCACCAGGCGGGAACAGTCAAGGGGGGAATTACAAACTTTGACATGACAGAGTACCAACATGACATTCCTTGGCTGCAGTCAGTGACACAGGTGCGGAGGGGGGGAGGGCATGTGTGAGGGAAGGTTTGGGTCCTGCGAGCCCCAGGGTTTTGGGTCCTGCGAGCCCCAGGGTTTTGGGTCCTGCAAGCCCTGGGTTTGGGTCCTGCAAGCCCCGGGTTTTCAGGTCCCCAACAGGCCGGCACAGTTGGTTGGGCAACATTGAGTAAGCCGTATGGGGCTGGGTTCTCCTTTGTTCACAAGCAGTGCACCTTCGGCAAGAGGCCAGGCAGGGTAAAGGAGTACATATGATTGGGGTATGGGATAGGGAATGGCACGGAACTGTGATATGTAGGGGGGGGGGGGCCTGCATGGTGGTCGCACAGCATTCAATAGCCATGGGAGAGGGTCCTCCATTTGCTCACACTGTGAATGAGTGCAACACCGGATGTGATTGCCACCTACAGATCAAGGTCTTTCAGGATGAATACCAGGGTGCATATTCTTCTGGTAGTGCAGATGCCTGCTGCGGTACAGTCAAGTTAATTGGGATCGACATGCCCATCAATGTCGTTAATACTGGCATGATCAGCAGCCTTCTGTTTATGATGGCCTGGGCTTTTTGGGCAACGGCATAGCTCAAATCTTGTACTTTCATTGATCACTGACTGGCTGCTGTTGGCCTTAGGATGACTTGATAGAGGCCCTAAACCCTGATAGAGACCTAGTCTTTAATCCCTAAACCCTGATAGAGGGCCCCATCCTCAATCTCTAGTCCCCACATCCCCGCAAAGCCTGCTGTTGGCTGCATGATGGGTTGTTAAGAGGTGCTAAACCCTAAACCCTAGATCCTAAATCCCGCTGCTGGCTGCAGGATGGATTGTTAGAGGGCTTAAACCCTGAACCCTGCTGTTGGCTGCAGGATGAGTTGATAGAGGGCCGAAACCCTCAACGCTCAACCCTGCTGTTGGCTGCAGGATCAGTTGGTAGAGGTCCTAAACCCTAAACCCTGCTGTTGGCTCAGGATCAGTTAATAGAGGGCCTAAACCCTAAACCCTGCTGTGGGCTGCAGAATCATTTGGTAGAGGGCCTAAACCCTAAATCCTGCTGTTGGCTGCAGGATCAGTTTATAGAGGGCCCAAACCCTGAACCGTGCTGTTGGCTGCAGGATGAGTTGATACCGGGGGTAAATCCGAAACCCTAAACACTGATGTTGGCTGCAAGATACATTGATAGAGGCCCTAAGTCCTAAACCCTCAACCCTGCTATTGTCTGCAGGATGAATTGATAGAGGCGCTCCGAAGTGACGGCCGCCGCCAAGCCGCCAGCCGCGTCGTCCAGCGCTCCCGGCGAGACAGCGCCACCCCCAGCATCCATGACGAAGCCTACCAAGACCAGGAGCAAAACTACGGCCCCTTAGGCCAACAGCAGCAGCAGTATGGTTACGGCCCTGAGGCTCTAGCGGCGGCAGCAGCAGCAGTGGCGGCTGGAGGGGGCATGATGCTGGGGCCGGGGGCCAACACTGGGCTAGCGGAGCAGCAGCTGCAGCAGAGGCATTACTCATCTGGGCATTTGTCGAATGCTGGGACGGGGACTGGGACGAGCGAGGGGGAGCAGGAGGAGATGCAGGGGGCTACGGGGGGAGGAGTAGGGGCGGGAGAGGTCACTGGGGTTACTGCTGCTCTTATGGATCATGCTGCTGCTCTGCTTGCGGGGGGGACAGGGGTGGTAATAGGGGCTGGGGTAGATGGTTTAGGGGGGCTGGAGGTCCAAGGCGATACTTGGGGGGTGAGAGCAGAGGGGCAGGGGGGGTACATGGTTGGGGCTGGGGATGCGGGGGGGTTGCAAATTCAAATGGTAGGGGGTGGGCAGCAAGTGCCGATTGTGGTTTCGGCGCCGTCTGCGGTTATGCCGGCGTTTGCTGGGTATATGCCTGTACAAAACGGCTCCATGCCGATGGATATGACAACAGGGGGGATGGAAGGAGGGGTTATGGCAGTAGCAGATGGTGTCACTAGAGGGGTGACTCCTCCGGCACCAGCAGTAGCAGGGATGGGGGGTTTGGGGGTTGTTTATAACCCAGGGGCTGTAGCAGGGAATGGTGCGATGACAGCAATGCAAATTGATGGGGTAGCTGGTGCTGCTCCTCCTGCTGCTGGTGGTGGTGGTGTGGGAGTGGGGTTGCAGCGGCCACGGTTGCAGCCTTTGGGTCAGGGTCAGACATTGCGGGTGACACCTAGTGGTGTGAGGACTACATCGGGCGAACAGCAGCAGCAACAACAATAGCTGCAGCAGGCGAAGAGCTGATTAGGTCCTGTTCTGGCAGCTGAAAAGGCATCTTGTGTGTTGTGTTTGCCACCGTATGTGTTGAAAAGTTTCTTATTCTGACAGAATGTTTGACAAGGAGGCACTGTATGTGTTTGGCTATGTGTCATCCTAGTATCAGGTGACATTCTGCATATGGGGGCAGACGGAAGGACACAACACGGTAAAATTTGTTTTGCTTGATTGATTGAAGCAGCAGGCGGGCAGTGACCGATTGATCGATGTACGCTGCTGCTGACGGGTATGAAGCTCTGTTCGGCGTTGGTGCGCGGGCGTGAGCAGGCACTGTACCAAAAAAATGAGATGGCTGCCGGATACGGCTGTGTGCTGCATGCATCTGGATAGGGGCAACGGATGACATAGGCTGGACTCTGCGCTAGTGTGCTTAGTTTCCTAAGCAACGTAGTACGGGACAATGTGCTCCGCGCTGCATGCTAGCTGCTGCAACTGCTGGTCAATCTCCAATGAAACTAATAATGCGGACATGTGCAGCATGGCTTTATGTAGCTTCCATACTCAAGTATGCACTTCTCACGTAGGATGTTGATTGCTGCTACATACCCTAGTCGTACACTTGACAAACCCCACATCAATCATCCATATATATGCCTCCATTGATTGTTTCAGCAGAACAGCAAGACAGTATAGTCTCACAAACACAACATATGACTAAACCGGCTACTTGATGAGAAGGACCAGGGCAAACAAACAAACAAACAAAAATTGAAGGTGTGGCTGCAGCCGAGGCAGCTCGGTCGAAACGACCAAACACACCGGGGGCCGAACCTCATTTCCCTACTCAACAGAAAAAAGAAGCATCAGGTACAAGGCATAAGAACAAACACACTATGGTCAGTACCCACACATGAAACAGACCCTTGCCCCGTGCAAAGCTGCAGAGACTCTCATATCTGCAGAGAGAGTTATGGGAGCTTTTAGGTAATCCAACGAGCCGCCAACAGTCTCACCATGCACCCATTGTGTATACTTTGCCACAGTCACGTATGGATCCAAATCTTGCAGTGCAGCTTGCAGATAGCAGCAGCATCTGTCAACATCAACACATCCTCCTGCAGGGTCTCTGACAGCAACAGTACTTACGGCTACTTACTGAACATCCGAGCACGGAGATAGAAGCCTAATTACAGAGCTTCAGGGCGGGCTTACAGACATCAGCAGGTAGTCATGCATCACTGAATGGACAAAGCGTAATCGTTGTTAGCATTGCAATATATGCGCGCCATGTGAACACGTGGACTCTTCGGCACAAACAAAATAAGTCCAATCCATTGTACTGCTGGTCAAACATCTTCAGTAGGCCCCGCTACTAGTGCATAATACTTCCCATGCATGTCTGCAATGCAAAGGCTGGCCTTGCGGCACATGCAACCAAACAGCTTCAACTACACTCCATGCTCTTTTTCCACCTGGAGGAACACCGTGACACTTCTAAAAAGAACGAAGCAGCTGCGCACAAAAGAAGAAAGCAACAAAGACCACATCTCCAACACATGCAAACTCGAGCGTAGCCTGATCCCTGCCATATCACTGAAACACACTTGCCTTCACTTCTCATCATGTGTAGTAAATCGAGATGTTCTATAGAAACAACCTCCCTCATATTTTACTGCATCAAAGTGATGCTGCTTGGCAGGACACCAGAAATAATCCTGCAGCTGGACAAACTCACCATACTTTAACCTCGCAATTCCTGCTGTGTATTCTTGTCACCTATGGCAAGACCTCTGCTTGCCTGCACTAAGCCCAAACACAGCAGCTTGACTGCAGGACCAACCCACCACCAGGAGATCAACTGTCAATGCACACAACCATCCCTCAAACAATAACCGGCATGCAACACGCCAAACTTCTGCAGGTACTACTTATACTACTACAGATAGCATTGGAGCAGGCCACCCCTATGTCAACATAACCCTTGCAGCAAGCAATGTGAGGGGGCAGCTGGCCCCCTGCTACACCCCTGCAAGGACATGTACTGCAGGCAACCCTGGACCCCGCACGACCACCAAATCATGTTATGAATTTGGTCAGGCATGGTCGTGCGGGGTCCAAGGCCCCTGCAGTACGTGTCCTCGCTGGGGCGTAGCAGGGGGCCAGCTGCCCCCTGTCTGCACTGCCTCCCGCCCAGACCCTTGGCACCCGCCCCTCGCTTGTGCAGTGGACATACAGGCTAGAGCAGCAGCAGCAGCCGCACAGGAGGGGGCTTGCTGTGGGCCCCCCAAGAGCCCCATGCAGGAGCGCCACCACTCTCAACTGAGGTCGGGTAGAACTCCTACCCGGGAGGCTAGACCTCAGCTTGAGTAGGCATAGTGGTGGGGCTCCTGCGGGGGGCTCTTGGGGGGCCCTTCCTAAAGGCCCCCTCCTGTGCTGCTGCTATTGCAACCCCGCCCTTACAGCCTCAGCACATGCAGAAACAGGAAACTGAAGGGTTTGAGCAGCATGTCAGCAGCGTGCTCCCCACTTGGGCCATTGACAACACTTTCCCACACCCAGAACCCCTGTGTGCATGCATGTTGTCCCCATGATCCCACCTAGTTGCAGAACACTCAATAGTGCTGGACATGGCAAGACAAAGCAAAGATTCCCACCTGAGACAAACTGCTTCTTTGCCCATATACTGTCAACCAGGCATGTGTATGCTTCATTATTCAGGTGCCCCACAGGTCCTGCTCGAGTTGCTATATCTTTTCCCGTGAGAAACAAATTCTAAGAAAGAGAAACACCCTAGAGGAGTTCAGGAGACATGCAGCTGCTGCCTCATTGCTCTTGCCCACTTGACAGAAGGAATGAAGCAGAAAGCATGATGTCTAAGAACTCTCTCTTCCCACACTAACGCTGACATACAGTCCTTGAACAGACAGTATGCTACAGAACCCTGAAACCTCCCAAATGATGTCCATGTGGACCAGTAAATCGCCTACTATACCTCAGATAAAGGTGCCCCCAACCCCAGCCCTCATCTACCCCCCGAGCCTGCCTATCCCAGCAGCTTCACTTGCGGACGCCCTGATCCCATGCAAGCCTAGTAACGACCCCATACTCAAACACCAGGAAGGGCGGAGGCACTGGCTCCTTCTCCCCCTTAGGCTCATACAGCTTCCAACAGCTCTCAGGCACTGCATAATCAGCCTGTGCTGCTTCCCCAGCTGCAATGCCCTCTCCAGGGAACACCACCTCATAGTGCAGCCGCACCCTTTGCCCATCAACCACCCCCAGTGCAGCAGAAGCACCTGAGGATACGTCCTCATCACCCACCAGCTCACCTTCCAGGCTAGCATCTGCTTCTCCTGCTGCTGCTGCTGCTCCGCCACCGCTTCCACTGGCAGCACCCACAGCACGTTGCCTCTTCCCGCCACGGCCCTTCTTCTTAGGGTTGCGGCTTAAGGTGTGCTTGCGCCATACAGGGTACACCATGTCCCCAATCTGCACAGTCAGCTGCCGAGCTCCGCCCGGGGCAAGCACTCTGTGGGAGTCTGACCGAGTCTTGTTGAAGTCATATGAAAGGCCTTCGTAAGACCTTTGTTCGCTAAAGGCGCGCACGATCAAGACAAACTCCTCAGTTCCTGCTGGAATGCGATCCGCAAAATAGCTGCTGTTGTCTGGAGCTGTGCTGGGTTTGAACAGGGCTGCAAAGCACTCCCGAAAGTCTCCGCTAGTGCCATAACCATGCACTGCGTGCAGCTGCACATCCCTAGCTGCAGTCTTGCATGCCTCCAAGATGATGTTTGCAAAGTGGGGCCCGGCTGAGCTGGCCATCTCTAACACTGCTGCAGTGTTTTTCTGACCTGGCTGCTGGGGCTGAATGGCATCTTTGACCTGCTGCAGCTTCTTGCCCCAGGCTTCTGGCTGCTGAACTGCTCCATAAGTTGCAGTGATGGCTTGCAGCACCTGTGGCATGGAGTGCTGGAACTCCTCCTTGGCAAAGGTGGTGAGAGCATTGAGAGCGCCAGGGCCGCACTGGATGTATACTGAGGCCAGGGCTGCTCTGTGGCTGTGATCATCCAACACCTTAATCCGCATGAATTTGGCTATTTCTCGGAGCATTTCCTCTACTGCTGCTGGGAGCTGGGGTGGTGGGGGCGCCTCCATGATCCTGCATGCAGCAATAGGGGGGTCAGTTTAGTATGGCTGTTATTTGGAGCGGAGTGGTGCAGGTTGACCAAGCTGTAAATCGTGCTATTGACATGCTTGAATACGGAAAGGAACTGTATAGTATCCCACATGGTAGAGTCCCAGGCCAGGTGACAGGAAGGACTCTGGCAAGCGAAACGTTGCTGAGTGGAGCAGCAGCCCCCTGGCAGCCTCACGTCTTGGCAGGGCAATCATTATAAGGCCTACCTCCGTTATGAATCCTTCCAGCCGGGCCGCATAAAATAGTGATGCACGGTAATAAAACGACAGTCCTCCAGTCAACAGCGTCAGCGTAGTGCAAGAAGAGCCTATACAATGCATGCCTGTGCACGTATAGGGCTCTAAGGCTCTGGGGGACCACCATGACTCCTACTTCCCGTTTATATATACACTGCTAGTCTGATTCTGTGCGGCTCGTCAAGCAAGCCACGCGCCACTTGACCCACGGCACACCGAGTCCGTGAGAGCGAGACCCAATGGTAAACCCTGCCAGCACGGATAAGTTGAGTGGGGCCAACATTGGTTAGCAGGACATGTGCGCAGCCGCCAGAGTCAATAGAACCTGATAAGTGCATGCATTTATCTCAAGGGTGATATGTTGATCTCATGTTGCTTCAGCATTGTTTATGTCTCGGCAGCTGATAGATCATCGCCACGATGTTCATCCTCGAGAGGAGCCCTCTTATGGACATGCGGCTTCTTGCCTGTGGCATGTCTGCTGTCACACCAATGACATTCAGTCGTCTAAGTGTTTCCCATAGCACGTTCTTCATGGGCTGAGTTCGGTGGCTCCAAGCAGAGAACCATGGCAGCCTTCGTAAGCCAAGCGCTGCAGTATCACATTGCTTGGCAAGATCCTGAACCAGCCTTTCAACTGTTTTCGCAGCTCCAAGGTACTTTTTGCATGGACTTGGCCTTTAAGCGGATATCATGGCAGTAGAAGGGTTTGAAGCAGACGTCAGCACTTTTAAACAGAAGCGGGACACCGGGGTCGAGACCAGGACGTGGCATCATACGCAGAAGATCTTGCGCCGACCTATACGCTTCTGTGCTCTTCAGCGACTGATGGGTAAGTTGCCTGCTTGAGCATCTGGTCCCTCCGTAAGCAGTTGCAAAGACCATCCAGTAGCAAACGAAGCACAAGGCCAGAGCTACGCCGTGCTGCCTGACATATATACAAGAGGTCCCTTGACAAACGCATGCATTCTCGTATGCATACGATTACTGGACACAACTGAGCTAAAGCGCAAATCCACTGCATGTCAGTATTTGCTGTGAATCCTTGCAGGTCCATGGCCGCCTAAGGCAACCCTTTCTATGATCTGCACAGTCACGATCTAAGCGGTCCTCAGCGAGTGAGCCAAGGGTCCTGAAAAGCATAGCTCGCTGCCTAGGTGGCTGCCTCCTGCAAGGCAGAAGCGCTTTGAATTATTGAGCGTGGATCATCTATTTGGGTTATGCTATGAAATCAGCATTTGGGCTTTTGAGCTTTGGGGCACCAAGGTATAAGCACACAGCCCGTGTAAGAGTTTAGATTTAGGTACGAGTATTGAATTGATCTTCAAGAAATTCAAGAGTACCCGCTTTTTGCATATACACACTGCGTGCTTTAGTTGTATGTCCAGGGTGTGACCGGATTTGCCTTGTAATAAACATGGCCCCGGCCAGCTTGTTTCTTTATTCCTGACACACAGGAGCAGTTCAAAAATGCTCTTGCAGCCTGGCAAAGTTTCATGCAGTGGCAGCCACACCTGATAGTATCACCTGTCCTTTCATGGGGGCCTTTGTGTACTGCATATCTTCCCCCTCCTGGCCGAGTTGAGCTTCTGGCCTGTCCACTCCCGATCCCAACCCCGGCCCTCCAGGCCTCCATCTGTGACCTTGTCCTGCACCCTCCCACCCATCCCCCTAGGTTCCACCAGTATGTGACTGACAGCACCAAAGTCATGTCATGTTGTACTCGCCATCATAGAGATGGACCAGGCATTGCAGGCATAGAGATGGACCAGGCCTTGGCGTAGTGGCGTATTGGCGTAGATGGACCAGGCCTTGGCGTAGTGGTTAGCACTCTCCATTGCTATCCGCTAGGTTGCCAGTTCGAACCCCGATGCGGGCGGGGTTTTCGAAGGGTCATGCCGTACGCGGTATGATCGGGTCAAAGTGTGGGTTCGCCCATGTTGCCGGCCTGAGGAATGACACTTAATCAATGTGTCGAATGCACCTCCGGTCCTTCGCAGGCAAACACACACACACACAGCACTAAACTAGCACGGTAACGTCCCACTCCTCAGAGTGAAGAAAGATCCACTGGCCCTAGAATGGGTAGTTCCAGCAGAATCATCCCAGATATACGAGGCCTGGCGTCACAAGGATACCAGGATGCGCAGCCTTTGGTTATAATCGAGCGCAGGGAGGCAACCCCTACGTCACCCCCACGAGGAGGGTCACCAATGTTTGCGCAGTGGCGTAATGTAGGGTTGGGTATACATGTTTCGGCTGCAGCCCAATGCGGCCTCATCAGTACCCTTTAGTGAATGAACCTCAAGCACAGCTGCCTTATGAGCTCGTCCAGAACACATAGAACTAGGCCTTTGCTCCAGCAAACTGGAATGCCACGTCAGCTATGCCCCACTGCTGACGCACAACTGCATGCTGCTGCTAACGCTGCTGCCACAAGCTGCGACCATCATGGAGGAATTCACTTCGAATTGGGGATCGATCCCGAAGCCAGACTGCTGCTGACGCTGCACAAGCTCCACCACGTAGGCATTGCCGACTTGCTCGCATGGTATGACGAGTGCCAGCAATGTTCGGGCAACCAGCGGCCAAGCTGCCCTAGAGGAAGTCATGTTGTACTCGCCATCATAGAGATGGACCAGGCATTACAGCACTAAACTAGCACGGTAACGTCCCACTCCTCAGAGTGAAGAAAGATCCACTGGCCCTAGAATGGGTAGTTCCAGCAGAATCATCCCAGATATACGAGGCCTGGCGTCACAAGGATACCAGGATGCGCAGCCTTTGGTTATAATCGAGCGCAGGGAGGCAACCCCTACGTCACCCCCACGAGGAGGGTCACCAATGTTTGCGCAGTGGCGTAATGTAGGGCTGGGTATACATGTTTCGGCTGCAGCCCAATGCGGCCTCATCAGTACCCTTTAGTGAATGAACCTCAAGCACAGCTGCCTTATGAGCTCGTCCAGAACACATAGAACTAGGCCTTTGCTCCAGCAAACTGGAATGCCACGTCAGCTATGCCCCACTGCTGACGCACAACTGCATGCTGCTGCTAACGCTGCTGCCACAAGCTGCGACCATCATGGAGGAATTCACTTCGAATTGGGGATCGATCCCGAAGCCAGACTGCTGCTGACGCTGCACAAGCTCCACCACGTAGGCATTGCCGACTTGCTCGCATGGTATGACGAGTGCCAGCAATGTTCGGGCAACCAGCGGCCAAGCTGCCCTAGTGGACCTGGGGTTTAGCCTGGGGTCATGCCAGCAGCAAAGACCTAATCCACTGGAAGCACCTGCCTGCTGCTCTGGTACCCACACTAGGATGGTTGGATCCAGACAGGTGGCTGCTTCTCAGGGTGTGCAACCATTGACCCGGCAGATGGAAAGCCATGGACATCCTTCACACAGGCAAGCACGGGGCTTACAGCGACTGTCACCACAGTGCATTAGGTCTAGTCATTAGTCTGTCAGCGGCATGTGTTAGTCGGTTAGGAGTGGATGTGAGATGTGCTGGTCAAATATTTCGGCAGGCCCCGCATTCTGTCGACTGCAGGAACTGGATCTGCCAACTCATTGTCACATTTGGCGTGTCCCATATGGAGGAGAGCAGAACGTCTGCATAAATAGCTCCAACTACATGAGTGAGATTTTGGAGTGCATATGAGGTGGCTGCTGGTGACAAGCTTCTCGGATGGAGCTGTGACCCAGTACACCTTGAATCCACATACAGGTCTTGACTTAAGGTCTTCCATCGCTCATAGCTCTCTCATCGCCCTCCGTCCTGTGTGTTTACCGTCTGGGTCAAGCTCCAGGTTGCCTGCTTTCGTGCAAGGCACTCAAATTTGTGCTGCCCAAGCCAGATATGGACTAGACACAATGAGCGTTGATACGATATTGCCGAAGTATGGAAGGGTATTAAGCTGTGTTCCAAACGCCTCTCAACGCCTCTAGTAAGCTAAGCGTGTTTTCAGTGTTGACATGTTTTGAGTTGATGTGAGGTCGTGCGGTTGTAGTCAACCCGCGCACTGGTACTAGTTGCCTTAGGACTCCCAGGCCTGGGTAGTTGTCAGTGGATGGGTCTAGGCGTAAGATGTCTGCTAGGTTTGCCATCATTCTATGTTGTCTCTCTTTGTCGGCTAGTCCTTTAACATTCCAATTTGGCTCCTGTGGTGGTGTAAGCTCTAATAGCAGACACTGCCCTGGCCAAACTGGATATGGACTAGCTGGAGCGCGCCTGGAAGTTCGAACAGCCTAGCAATGCAGCTACTCCGAGCTTATTTTTTGCATGCAGCCATGGTTGTGTTGGCCATCACTGGGTCCCTCCTTTGCTGCAGTCTGTGTCCCCGTGGTGTGAGTTTGGGGACAGCAGTGGCGGTTCAGTCTCTTGAACACAAGTCAGATCATTGTGCAGATCGACAGTATCGTGGAGTGGTCATTTGCAATAAAGAGCTTCATGATACTTGATAGAGCAAGGCGTGTGGCGCTATGCAGCATGGAAATCAGGCCGGCGGTTGTTGATGTTACCCTTGGTTTGACGCTCATTACAGGGTTCCTTATCGCAACATAGCACATCTAGCTGTATTAGATGCTAAGGACAATGGTTCGTGGTGCCGCTGCAATAGTGGCTGGAACCACTGCTGCATTTTGAGAGGTAGGCAGACCGTCAGAGCATACGGTATCCTCTGCAAAGAGAGGTAACCGTGTTGAAGTATATGATCTTTCAAGAGCGCTGTAGGTCTGTGACACTTACCTGTACGCTATGATATAACCTGCCTGGATGGATAGTGTCCAGGCTTGGTCACAGATAGTGTCCAGGCTTGGTCACAGATCCATTTTTGGTACACAGTACCCTGCGACCGACTGGGGAATAGCCATAACTGATGCTGGAGGGCATGGCTCAGATGCAGAGGATTCTCTGGTTCACTGACTCGCACAATAATGAACATGTGCAGTGCCTGCCCAGAGAGTGCTATGCATCTGAGATGCTGATGGACTCTGGACCATATCAAGTTGAAGAAGAGCTAGGTCAACTGAGTCGCCTGTCATGCTGCAAGGCCACTAGCACCATTGGTTTGGATGGTCCCAATTAGGACTTTCTGCAGCATATGTCCTGGGGTGAGGTAAGAAGTACTGTACGGAGAGGGAACCTGTTATGAAGCTGCATACACAAATTGCAAAGGCACGCCATTCAAAGTCTCCATTGAAGAATTCGGAAAGCATGGGCAAGAAAGGGTCCGGAAGATTGAAACAGGACGGTCAATCCGTCGCATTTAAGGGTGTAAAGGTCCGCAATGAAAGCACTGCGCACGTTTCCCATGTTTGTTAAACACAAGCAGAGGGATACGAGATAAGAAGGGCCTGGGTCCAACTACAGAGTATTTATAGTTGGATTGCGATGCATACTGAGTCGGGCTGACTCAGATCAAGGCCTGATGCAGTTCTGACCAAGGTATCATCGATACCTTGGATGGTGCCATCAGCACCAGGCGAAGTGATGGCGTTCCGCTGGTACAATTACAGCATCACTCCGCACCCTCTGCCCCAAACACGAAGGTTAGGAGGGCTATGCTAGTGTCAGCATAGGTGTTGACTAGGACAAGACTGACGTCCTAGGCTGAAGCTGTACTGCTTCCAGTCAAACTTTATGTCGTCGACTTACGTCTCACAGTGTAGCTGCCACGTAATTGCTATGTCATAGACAGCTGGACTTTGACAACTGCTACAGCAGCGCTTGTAAGGTCAACAGAACCTTACAAAGGGACTTGGTGTAGGGGCATTTCAATATGGGAGGGGGAGGGGGCATGGAGTGGCGGGCTTTTTCTAAAAGCCTTTCTTCTTTCGAAAAGAAAGAATGAGGACGCAAGGTCATGGGAATACTGGTGTAGTCTTAAGGAACTAGAGGGCATTGTGGAAGCGTGTACTACTGAGAGCTTTGCGTATCCCAAAGCTCTGAAACTTCCGTCTGCCCCAGCAGAAAGAGGTTGTGGCTGACCGGCTGAGTGGGAAGCTTTACAATGCAAGGAATGAGGACATCCTTTTGTTGTGTGGTTTATTGCTTGGCTCGCATCGTCTCTTGTGGCAAACGGTGTGATAGCCACCAGAAGTTGACTACTTGGGACAACCGGCGCTACTGTTTTAAGTAGCTAAGTAATTTCCCAAGTAGGCAAGTCCTTGAGGCACAAGCTGTTCAATGTATGCCCGATCCTGTAGGTTTGTACAATGTTACCCAATTTGCCAATGTCTAGGCTTGTAATGGTTCCCTGTAATATCCCATGGCCTGGATGTCTTGCCTTCCTTAGTAGCTATGTGTCATAGCTACATTTGCTGCTGGCGGGCATGGCTCAGACACATGTTGCCATTCTGCGAAGTTCAGCTTTGGAGCTTTGCTTTCAGGCTAGTCCCTCCAACTTTGGGGCTTTGCTTTGTTTGCAGCTTTGCTGCAGCTTTTGAAGGTCTAAAGCTCCAGCTTGGCTTTGAAAGCTCACAAGCCACCTTTTCCATCGAAAATCCTCAAGATTCACTTTTAGCTTTGTGTCCGCAGTGCAGTTGACAGCTAAGCTGGGCTGGTAGCTTTCAGGCGGTAATGAAACTGATGCAAACTGGAGACTGTGTCACCCACTTGTAATAGGTAGTTACCAGACACACTCAGAAACAGCCAGAGGCACCCATAGAATCATGCATGCTGCATACATATATAGCCAGAGATGATGCTTGAGGGCATGGCTTAGAAACATACAATGAAATGGGACGGTGTCTGCACTTGCAAAGATATTAAGTGCTCCGTGCCCTGAGATGCTGATGCTGGAGTGTTCTCCATGCCTGCAACAGAAAGTAATAAGAATTTGGTCTGCATGTCACGCTGATGGCCTCTGTAGGTGCCATTCATTTCGGAGCCTTGTAGGAGTTTCCGTGGCTGACATGTCATGGGGTGATATCCTGATCTGGTAGTAGAGAGAGAAAGAGAACTACGCACAGAAGGGCAGTAATGTAGTGCAAAGCAGCATGTGTCATGAATCGCTGCGGCTTTGAAGTGGCTCGTCCGTGTTTGCTCTGCATCCGTCCATGCAGTTCAACGACCCAAAGGACCTTGTATACTATTTGCACATGTGAATGGACCCCAGCGTCCCAACTAGTCTCCATCAAGACTTGGGTGGTTATTGCCCCGAATTTTTGAGGGGCTTATGAAACACCACAACGAAGGTTACGACAATTACAGGATGGGGCCTTGACAGCGTGTTAACGCTGGGCCCTAGCGGTGACTCCGCGACAGCGTTCCGGCAGCCGCGATATAAGCAATAGATAGGCAGCGCGCACTAATATACGCTATTGGATCGTCCTGGACAAAATGTCGTGAGCTGCTGCTAGACGTACGTCATCTTGGTACCCGATGCGGTGTCACTCCGCATCGGCCCCTCCTTGAGAAGCTTGCGCCTTCACTTTGAATCTGAATTGGTCGCTATACCACAACTATAAAGTCCATTTGTGTCCTAACCTATGGCATCCACATACAAGGCTCCGCGCAAGGCACTCACCCGCAACATCATCCGAACTGCACGGCTCCAAGCAATGTCCAGCTGGAGCAGCAGCCCCATCACAAGCTCGCGCGGGCCCTTATTAGCTAATTCAGAGCGATATCTTCGGTATATCAAATCAAGAGCAGCTTGCAAGTGTTTTACTTAGTGAGTGCTTCCGATGCAGCTACATAAGCAGAAAATTTTCAGCAGTTTAGCAGCAGTTGACACGTATGACATGATACTCAACCATGCGCTGCTAATGGGAGGAGAAGAAATTCGGGGCACTCACATTGCGCCCTTGGGGCATGTGGCTGTATCTCTGTTAAGGCAGCACTTTCCCACAAAATGAAAGAGGCGGGAGTACGTTGTGGAAAGCCAGCAGTTGCCTTTGAGGCACCTTAAGGCTGCACGTCATTGATGGAGCTAAGGAAACGTCGGTTGTAGGGCTTAGATGCAACTACTGCAATGGTTTGTAAGTCACTGCTACTTCGGGCAGGCTATGTATGGTGGGAGTCCAGCCTTGACACAAGACTTGCCTCATCACCAAACCTGGTCTGGACGAAATCATGACCCTGGAGCAAGTGACAGTGGTGCAGAGCTTGTCTTTAACAAGCATGCATTGACATGTATGTCAGTAAGCAAGGCCAGCTCCTTCAGGACCATTACAGGTAGTAGGCATGCAGCCTGCTAGGTATCAAAGCTGATCTCACCATGCTGGGCTCCTCAGTGAGGGGACAATTGTTGTGGGTTTATGGTTTAGCTCACATGCCCTCGTACTGCAAGGAGTGTGATATACACACACATTGAATGAAAACAAGTAGTGCTCCTACAAAGGCCAGTTGTTTCGGACAAACTTGTTTAATAGTTCCTGCTCCAAACGTGGAGGCCAGCCTGGTTACTTGCGCCTCTTTAGCATATCTTTCTTGTTCATGTCACTGAATGCACTATACTCTGGGCTGTCACCCTGCTCAGCGTGATTCAAGATGTAAAACATTGGCATAGCAGATGCTGGAGGGCATAGCTCAGACACAAATCGCTATCTGGTGTGGTGCCTGTCCAGATCTTAGTGCAGTGCTCATATGCTACTGAAATGCTGATGCTGGATGAGGTTTGCAGACCAGCAACAGAAAAGTGTATTGGCATTCCCTGTAGCCATGACACTAAGATCCTTGGTTTTAAGCCTTGTAGGACTTGCATTGGCTGATGTGTCCTGCCGTGGTAGAAATGTACGGCAGCATGGCAGGATGTGTCCGGGATTGCTGTTTTAGAAGCCACCGACCTAGCAGCCCTTTGCGGTTGCCGCACCTTAAATTTTTGTTTTGTTTGTTTGACATGAAGATGGCAGCATGTGTCTTGGATTGCTGTCATTAAAGAAGCACCTCATAGAATGTGGTCCTGGCATGTTGCTCTCCCAGAGTATGTGTGAGCACCAACGATGAGCATACCACTACCAATGGTGTTGCGAGGCGTCTCACACCTGGCTAGGGGAGGAATGTGTTGCCGCACCTTAAATTTTTGTTTGTTTGTTTGTGTGACACAGACAAGATATGTACTAGGGGATCGAAGAGTGAGTTCGTAACAGTTTGGACCCATCCGATGGTGCGTTTGGTCGTTTCGACTTAGCAGCCCTTTGCGGTTGCCGCACCTTAAATTTTTGTTTGTTTGATTGTTTATGTGTGCATGCACGATTCCTAATCTCCAATTAGATCCCCTGTCTATCCGTAACAAACAAACAAACAAAAAAATGTGGTCGTCTGGAGAGATCTGCCTTGGTGTGGCACACCAAATTCAGAGAGGTCGAAACGACCGAACACACCGGGTTAAAACCCCATTTCCTTACTCTTAGGAACATGGAACCCGTAAATCCTCAAATGTGTTGTTACTGTTGTGTGTGCTGTTGCTATGGCCATTGATCAGGCATTTATTCATAGGAGTGGAAACCTTAGGTACCATGCTAGGTTAGTGCTGTAATGCCTGGCCCATCTCTTGCTGAATAACCAGTACGAAATCACAACAGCTGCAATGGTGCAGTGTCAGCGGAGGAAAGCCTTTACCTTTGGATTCTCTGTATTATGAGGTGTTCTGAGGGCTGTCCGCCAGCCATACACTGCTGTCTTACAAGAGGTGCATGGCTCGAGGTAACTTTGGCTTTCCTAGCACATACAGCCTGTGTTCCTAATTGACGCTCCTGTATGTAAGAAGTTCACAGTGTCCGATTAGGAATGCTCTGCTTCACAACAGATACTGTTCCTTATGAGGGATGCACGGTCATTTGATGCAAGGCATGTGGCACAGATATTTTGGGCAATGTCATGTATAAGCAAGGCCACCTCAGGACCATTGAAGGCAATGGGTATGCAGCCTGCTAGCTTTTCTAAGGCAATCCCACCATGCTGGGCTCCTGGTGTACAGAATAGCGTGTGCCTTCCACATGAGCTTCTGACAAGCCTTTGACGTTACGTCACTCTTGGTCACTCCTTGTCCCTGTGTGTTGGGTCCCTGCAGGTGTTGTTAATGAGCCTAATGCAGCTGATTGTGCAGAAGGGATGCCCCTGACATGCAGCACACTGTCTGATGAAACACAGTGCCACCAGCATGACTTCAATGAGCACCAGGAGCAGCACGGCCAGCAGCAGCAGCAGCAGCATTATTAGTTGGAGCAACAACAGCAGCAGTCTCTGGAGCAGCAGCAGCAGCAATAGGAGCAGCACAGCCAGCAGCAGTACTTGGAGCAGCAACATCAGCAGTTTCTGAAGCAGCTGCAGCAGGAGCAGCTACTCCCAAACAAGCCAGAGTTGCATTCAGTGTCACGTAATCAGAGCAACGGCAGCAATGCCCATCACCACGATCATTATCCAATGATTAGTGGCAGCAATTATCAGCCGCCGAAGCTGGCGAATCAGCCACTCCGACTGCTGCTACTGCTGCTACTGGTGCTGCTACTGCTACTGCTCCTAGCTTCAGCTTCCCCACATTGGCAATGACAGATCATGAACTACTAGGAGACCTCCTGCAGAAGCCAGAAGCAGCAGAAGGGAGGGGATACGAGGAACCGAGCAGCAGCAGCAGCAGCGAGTAACCAAAAGGAACAACAGCAGACCGGGTGGGTGGGTGGGTGGGTGAACAGAAGCAACAGCAGCAGTGGGACTGATAAGCAGGAATAACAATGAGGGGAGGGAGGTGCAACAGCAGGAACAGCAGCGGAGAGGGGTTGGAATAGAAGGTACAGCAGCAGGAACAGCAGCAGGAGGTGGTTGGAATAAAAGCTACAGCAGGAGGAACAGCAGCAGAGAGGGGTTGGAAAACAAGCTACAGCAGGAGGAACAGCAGCAGGAGGTGGTTGGAATAAAAGCTACAGCAGGAGGAACAGCAGCAGAGAGGGGTTGGAATAGAAGCTACAGCAGCAGGAACAGCAGCAGGGGGTGGTTGGAATAGAAGCTACAGCCGCAGGAACCACAGCAGGCGGGGGGAATAGAAGCTACAGTTGCAGGCTCAGCAGCAGGGGGGTTGGAATAGAACCTCAAGCAGCAGGAACAGCAGCAGGGGGGGGTGGTAATTGAAGCTACAGCAGCGGGAACAGCAGCAGGAGGGGGATTGGAATAAAAGCTACAGCAGCAGGAACAGCAGCAGGGGGGGGTTGGAATAGAAGCTACAGCAGCAGCAACAGCAGCAGGAGGGGGTTGGAATAGAAGCTACAGCAGCAGGAACAGCAGCAGGGGGGTGGTTGGAATAGAAGCTACAGCAGCAGGAACAGCAGCAGGAGGGGGTTGGAATAGAAGCTACAGCAGCAGGAACGGCGGCAGGGGGGTGGTGGGAATAAAAGCTACAGCAGCAGCAACAGCAGCAGGAGGGGGTTAGAATAGAAGCTACAGCAGCAGCAACAGCAGCAGGAGGGGGTTAGAATAGAAGCTACAGCAGCAGGAACAGCAGCAGGGGGTGGTTGGAATAAAAGCTACAGCAGCAGGAACAGCAGCAGGGGGGGATTGGAATAAAAGCTACAGCAGCAGGAACAGCAGCAGGGGGGGGTTGGAATAGAAGCTACAGCAGCAGGAACAGCAGCAGGGGGTGGTTGGAATAAAAGCTACAGCAGCAGGAACAGCAGCGGGGGGAGGGGGTTTGAATAGAAGCTACAGCAGCAGGAACAGCGGCAGGGGGTGGTTGGAATAGAAGCTACAGCAGCAGCAACAGCAGCAGGGGGGGGGGTGGAATAGAAGCTACAGCAGCAGGAACAGCAGCAGGAGGGTGTTGGAATAGAAGCTACAGCGGCAGGAACAGCAGCAGGGGGTGTATGGAATAAAAGCTACAGCAGCAGGAGCAGCAGCAGAGGGGTTGGAATAGAAGCTACAGAAGCAGGAACAGCAGCAGGGGAGGGGTTGGAATAGAAGCTACAGCAGCAGGAGCAGCAGCAGTGGGGGTTGGAATAGAAGCTACAGCAGCAGGAGCAGCAGCAGGGGGGGTTGGAATAGAAGCTACAGCAGCAGGGGGGGGTTGGAATAGAAGCTACAGCAGCAGGAGCAGCAGCAGGGGGGGGGATAGAAGCTACAGCAGCAGGAGCAGCAGCAGGGGGGTGGTTGGAATAGAAGCTACAGCAGCAGGAGCAGCAGCAGGGGGGGGGGTTGGAATAGAAGCTACAGCAGCAGGAGCAGCAGCAGGGGGGTGGTTGGAATAGAAGCTACAGCAGCAGGAGGAGCAGCAGGGGGGGGGGATAGAAGCTACAGCAGCAGGAGCAGCAGCAGGGGGGGTTGGAATAGACGCTACAGCAGCAGGAACAGCAGCAGGGATGGTTGGAATAGAAGCTACAGCAGCAGGAACAGCAGCAGGGGGTGGTTGGAATAGAAGCTACAGCAGCAGGAACAGCAGCAGGGGGTGGTGGGAATAGAAGCTACAGAAGCAGGAACAGCAGCAGGGGGGGGGGTGGAATAGAAGCTACAGCAGCAGGAGCAGCAGCAGGGGGTGTTGGAATAGAAGCTACAGCAGCAGGAACAGCAGCAGGGGGTGGTTATAATAAAAGCTACAGCAGCAGGAACAGCAGCGGGGGGGGGGGGTTGGAATAGAAGCTACAGCAGCAGGAACAGCGGCAGGGGGTGGTTGGAATAGAAGCTACAGCAGCAGCAACAGCAGCAGCAACAGCAGCAGGGGGGGGGTGGAATAGAAGCTACAGCAACAGGAACAGCAGCAGGAGGGGGTTGGAATAGAAGCTACAGCAGCAGGAACAGCAGCAGGGGGTGGTTGGAATAGAAGCTACAGCAGCAGGAGCAGCAGCAGAGGGGTTGGAATAGAAGCTACAGAAGCAGGAACAGCAGCAGGGGAGGGGTTGGAATAGAAGCTACAGCAGCAGGAGCAGCAGCAGTGGGGGTTGGAATAGAAGCTACAGCAGCAGGAGCAGCAGCAGGGGGGGTTGGAATAGAAGCTACAGCAGCAGGGGGGGGGGTTGGAATAGAAGCTACAGCAGCAGGAGGAGCAGCAGGGGGGGGGGGAATAGAAGCTACAGCAGCAGGAGCAGCAGCAGAGGGGTTGGAATAGAAGCTACAGCAGCAGGAGCAGCAAGCAGGGGGGGGGGGTTGGAATAGAAGCTACAGCAGCAGGAGCAGCAGCAGGGGGGTGGTTGGAATAGAAGCTACAGCAGCAGGAGGAGCAGCAGGGGGGGGGGATAGAAGCTACAGCAGCAGGAGCAGCAGCAGGGGGGGTTGGAATAGAAGCTACAGCAGCAGGAACAGCAGCAGGGATGGTTGGAATAGAAGCTACAGCAGCAGGAACAGCAGCAGGGGGTGGTTGGAATAGAAGCTACAGCAGCAGGAACAGCAGCAGGGGGTGGTGGGAATAGAAGCTACAGAAGCAGGAACAGCAGCAGGGGGGGGGGGTGGAATAGAAGCTACAGCAGCAGGAGCAGCAGCAGGGGGTGTTGGAATAGAAGCTACAGCAGCAGGAACAGCAGCAGGGGGTGGTTATAATAAAAGCTACAGCAGCAGGAACAGCAGCGGGGGGGGGGGTTGGAATAGAAGCTACAGCAGCAGGAACAGCGGCAGGGGGTGGTTGGAATAGAAGCTACAGCAGCAGCAACAGCAGCAGCAACAGCAGCAGGGGGGGGGGTGGAATAGAAGCTACAGCAACAGGAACAGCAGCAGGAGGGGGTTGGAATAGAAGCTACAGCAGCAGGAACAGCAGCAGGGGGTGGTTGGAATAGAAGCTACAGCAGCAGGAGCAGCAGCAGAGGGGTTGGAATAGAAGCTACAGAAGCAGGAACAGCAGCAGGGGAGGGGTTGGAATAGAAGCTACAGCAGCAGGAGCAGCAGCAGTGGGGGTTGGAATAGAAGCTACAGCAGCAGGAGCAGCAGCAGGGGGGGTTGGAATAGAAGCTACAGCAGCAGGGGGGGGGGTTGGAATAGAAGCTACAGCAGCAGGAGGAGCAGCAGGGGGGGGGGGAATAGAAGCTACAGCAGCAGGAGCAGCAGCAGAGGGGTTGGAATAGAAGCTACAGCAGCAGGAGCAGCAGCAGGGGGGGGGGTTGGAATAGAAGCTACAGCAGCAGGAGCAGCAGCAGGGGGGTGGTTGGAATAGAAGCTACAGCAGCAGGAGCAGCAGCAGGGGGGGGGGGGTGGAATAGAAGCTACAGCAGCAGGAGCAGCAGCAGGGGGGGTTGGAATAGAAGCTACAGCAGCAGGAACAGCAGCAGGGGTGGTTGGAATAGAAGCTACAGCAGCAGGAACAGCAGCAGGGGGTGGTTGGAATAGAAGCTACAGCAACAGGAACAGCAGCCAGGGCTGGTGGGAATAGAAGCTACAGAAGCAGGAACAGCAGCAGGGGGGGGGGAGGGGTGGAATAGAAGCTACAGCAGCAGGAGCAGCAGCAGGGGGTGTTGGAATAGAAGCTACAGCAGCAGGAACAGCAGCAGGGGGTGGTTGGAATAGAAGCTACAGCAGCACGAACAGCAGCAGGGGGGGTTGGAATAGAAGCTACAGAAGCAGGAACAGCAGCAGGGGGGGTTGGAATAGAAGCTACAGCAGCAGGGGGGGGTTGGAATAGAAGCTACAGCAGCAGGAGCAGCAGCAGGGGGGGGGGGTGGAATAGAAGCTACAGCAGCAGGAGCAGCAGCAGGTGGGGGGGGGGTTGGAATAGAAGCTACAGCAGCAGGAGCAGCAGCAGGGGGGTGGTTGGAATAGAAGCTACAGCAGCAGGAGCAGCAGCAGGGGGGGGGGTGGAATAGAAGCTACAGCAGCAGGAGCAGCAGCAGGGGTGGTTGGAATAGAAGCTACAGCAGCAGGAACAGCAGCAGGGGTGGTTGGAATAGAAGCTACAGCAGCAGGAACAGCAGCAGGGGGTGGTTGGAATAGACGCTACAGCAGCAGGAACAGCAGCAGGGGGTGGTTGGAATAGAAGCTACAGCAGCAGGAACAGCAGCCGGGGGTGGTGGGAATAGAAGCTACAGAAGCAGGAACAGCAGCAGGGGGGGGGGGAATAGAAGCTACAGCAGCAGGAGCAGCAGCAGGGGGTGTTGGAATAGAAGCTACAGCAGCAGGAGCAGCAGCAGGGGGGTTTGGAATAGAAGCTACAGCAGCAGGGGGGGGGTGGAATAGAAGCTACAGCAGCAGGAGCAGCAGCAGAGGGGTTGGAATAGAAGCTACAGCAGCAGGAGCAGCAGCAGGTGGGGGGGGGGGTTGGAATAGAAGCTACAGCAGCAGGAGCAGCAGCAGGGGGGTGGTTGGAATAGTAGCTACAGCAGCAGGAGCAGCAGCAGGGGGGGGGGGTGGAATAGAAGCTACAGCAGCAGGAGCAGCAGCAGGGGTGGTTGGAATAGAAGCTACAGCAGCAGGAACAGCAGCAGGGGTGGTTGGAATAGAAGCTACAGCAGCAGGAACAGCAGCAGGGGGTGGTTGGAATAGACGCTACAGCAGCAGGAGCAGCAGCAGGGGGGGGGGAGGGGTGGAATAGAAGCTACAGCAGCAGGAGCAGCAGCAGGGGGTGTTGGAATAGAAGCTACAGCAGCAGGAACAGCAGCAGGGGGTGGTTGGAATAGAAGCTACAGCAGCACGAACAGCAGCAGGGGGGGTTGGAATAGAAGCTACAGAAGCAGGAACAGCAGCAGGGGGGGTTGGAATAGAAGCTACAGCAGCAGGGGGGGGTTGGAATAGAAGCTACAGCAGCAGGAGCAGCAGCAGGGGGGGGGGGTGGAATAGAAGCTACAGCAGCAGGAGCAGCAGCAGGTGGGGGGGGGGTTGGAATAGAAGCTACAGCAGCAGGAGCAGCAGCAGGGGGGTGGTTGGAATAGAAGCTACAGCAGCAGGAGCAGCAGCAGGGGGGGGGGGGTGGAATAGAAGCTACAGCAGCAGGAGCAGCAGCAGGGGTGGTTGGAATAGAAGCTACAGCAGCAGGAACAGCAGCAGGGGTGGTTGGAATAGAAGCTACAGCAGCAGGAACAGCAGCAGGGGGTGGTTGGAATAGACGCTACAGCAGCAGGAACAGCAGCAGGGGGTGGTTGGAATAGAAGCTACAGCAGCAGGAACAGCAGCCGGGGGTGGTGGGAATAGAAGCTACAGAAGCAGGAACAGCAGCAGGGGGGGGGGGAATAGAAGCTACAGCAGCAGGAGCAGCAGCAGGGGGTGTTGGAATAGAAGCTACAGCAGCAGGAGCAGCAGCAGGGGGGTTTGGAATAGAAGCTACAGCAGCAGGGGGGGGGTGGAATAGAAGCTACAGCAGCAGGAGCAGCAGCAGAGGGGTTGGAATAGAAGCTACAGCAGCAGGAGCAGCAGCAGGTGGGGGGGGGGGGTTGGAATAGAAGCTACAGCAGCAGGAGCAGCAGCAGGGGGGTGGTTGGAATAGTAGCTACAGCAGCAGGAGCAGCAGCAGGGGGGGGGGGTGGAATAGAAGCTACAGCAGCAGGAGCAGCAGCAGGGGTGGTTGGAATAGAAGCTACAGCAGCAGGAACAGCAGCAGGGGTGGTTGGAATAGAAGCTACAGCAGCAGGAACAGCAGCAGGGGGTGGTTGGAATAGACGCTACAGCAGCAGGAGCAGCAGCAGGGGGGGGGGAGGGGTGGAATAGAAGCTACAGCAGCAGGAGCAGCAGCAGGGGGTGTTGGAATAGAAGCTACAGCAGCAGGAACAGCAGCAGGGGGTGGTTGGAATAGAAGCTACAGCAGCACGAACAGCAGCAGGGGGGGTTGGAATAGAAGCTACAGAAGCAGGAACAGCAGCAGGGGGGGTTGGAATAGAAGCTACAGCAGCAGGGGGGGGTTGGAATAGAAGCTACAGCAGCAGGAGCAGCAGCAGGGGGGGGGGTTGGAATAGAAGCTACAGCAGCAGGAGCAGCAGCAGGTGGGGGGGGGGGGGGGTTGGAATAGAAGCTACAGCAGCAGGAGCAGCAGCAGGGGTGGTTGGAATAGAAGCTACAGCAGCAGGAACAGCAGCAGGGGTGGTTGGAATAGAAGCTACAGCAGCAGGAACAGCAGCAGGGGGTGGTTGGAATAGACGCTACAGCAGCAGGAACAGCAGCAGGGGGTGGTTGGAATAGAAGCTACAGCAGCAGGAACAGCAGCCGGGGGTGGTGGGAATAGAAGCTACAGAAGCAGGAACAGCAGCAGGGGGGGGGGGGAATAGAAGCTACAGCAGCAGGAGCAGCAGCAGGGGGTGTTGGAATAGAAACTACAGCAGCAGGAGCAGCAGCAGGGGGGTTTGGAATAGAAGCTACAGCAGCAGGGGGGGGGTGGAATAGAAGCTACAGCAGCAGGAGCAGCAGCAGAGGGGTTGGAATAGAAGCTACAGCAGCAGGAGCAGCAGCAGAGGGGTTGGAATAGAAGCTACAGCAGCAGGAGCAGCAGCAGGTGGGGGGGGGGGGGGTTGGAATAGAAGCTACAGCAGCAGGAGCAGCAGCAGGGGGGTGGTTGGAATAGAAGCTACAGCAGCAGGAGCAGCAGCAGGGGGGGGGGTGGAATAGAAGCTACAGCAGCAGGAGCAGCAGCAGGGGTGGTTGGAATAGAAGCTACAGCAGCAGGAACAGCAGCAGGGGTGGTTGGAATAGAAGCTACAGCAGCAGGAACAGCAGCAGGGGGTGGTTGGAATAGACGCTACAGCAGCAGGAACAGCAGCAGGGGGTGGTTGGAATAGAAGCTACAGCAGCAGGAACAGCAGCCGGGGGTGGTGGGAATAAAAGCTACAGAAGCAGGAACAGCAGCAGGGGGGGGGAATAGAAGCTACAGCAGCAGGAGCAGCAGTAGGGGGTGTTGGAATAGAAGCTACAGCAGCAGGAGCAGCAGCAGGGGGGTTTGGAATAGAAGCTACAGCAGCAGGGGGGGGGTGGAATAGAAGCTACAGCAGCAGGAGTAGCAGCAGAGGGGTTGGAATAGAAGCTACAGCAGCAGGAGCAGCAGCAGGTGGGGGGGGGGTTGGAATAGAAGCTACAGCAGCAGGAGCAGCAGCAGGGGGGTGGTTGGAATAGAAGCTACAGCAGCAGGAGCAGCAGCAGGCGGGGGGGGGGGGGTGGAATAGAAGCTACAGCAGCAGGAGCAGCAGCAGGGGTGGTTGGAATAGAAGCTACAGCTGCAGGAACAGCAGCAGGGGTGGTTGGAATAGAAGCTACAGCAGCAGGAACAGCAGCAGGGGGTGGTTGGAATAGACGCTACAGCAGCAGGAACAGCAGCAGGGGGTGGTTGGAATAGAAGCTACAGCAGCAGGAACAGCAGCCGGGGGTGGTGGGAATAAAAGCTACAGAAGCAGGAACAGCAGCAGGGGGGGGGAATAGAAGCTACAGCAGCAGGAGCAGCAGCAGGGGGTGTTGGAATAGAAGCTACAGCAGCAGGAGCAGCAGCAGGGGGGTTTGGAATAGAAGCTACAGCAGCAGGAGCAGCAGCAGGGGTGGTTGGAATAGAAGCTACAGCAGCAGGAACAGCAGCAGGGGTGGTTGGAATAGAAGCTACAGCAGCAGGAACAGCAGCAGGGGGTGGTTGGAATAGACGCTACAGCAGCAGGAACAGCAGCAGGGGGGGGGGAATAGAAGCTACAGCAGCAGGAGCAGCAGCAGGGGGTGGTTGGAATAGAAGCTACAGCAGCAGGAGCAGCAGCAGGGGGGTTTGGAATAGAAGCTACAGCAGCAGGAGCAGCAGCAGGGGGGTTTGGAATAGAAGCTACAGCAGCAGGGGGGGGGGGTGGAATAGAAGCTACAGCAGCAGGAGCAGCAGCAGAGGGGTTGGAATAGAAGCTACAGCAGCAGGAGCAGCAGCAGGTGGGGGGGGGGGGTTGGAATAGAAGCTACAGCAGCAGGAGCAGCAGCAGGGGGGTGGTTGGAATAGAAGCTACAGCAGCAGGAGCAGCAGCAGGGGGGGGGGGGTGGAATAGAAGCTACAGCAGCAGGAGCAGCAGCAGGGGTGGTTGGAATAGAAGCTACAGCAGCAGGAACAGCAGCAGGGGTGGTTGGAATAGAAGCTACAGCAGCAGGAACAGCAGCAGGGGGTGGTTGGAATAGACGCTACAGCAGCAGGAACAGCAGCAGGGGGTGGTTGGAATAGAAGCTACAGCAGCAGGAACAGCAGCCGGGGGTGGTGGGAATAAAAGCTACAGAAGCAGGAACAGCAGCAGGGGGGGGGAATAGAAGCTACAGCAGCAGGAGCAGCAGCAGGGGGTGTTGGAATAGAAGCTACAGCAGCAGGAGCAGCAGCAGGGGGGTTTGGAATAGAAGCTACAGCAGCAGGGGGGGGGGGGTGGAATAGAAGCTACAGCAGCAGGAGTAGCAGCAGGGTGTGTGTGTGTGTGGAATAGAAGCTCCAGCAGCAGGAGCAGCAGCAGAGGGGTTGGAATAGAAGCTACAGCAGCAGGAGCAGCAGCAGGGGGGGTTGGAATAGAAGCTACAGCAGCAGGAGCAGCAGCAGGGGGGTGGTTGGAATAGAAGCTACAGCAGCAGGAGCAGCAGCAGGGGGGATTGGAATAGAAGCTACAGCAGCAGGAGCAGCAGCAGGGGGGGTTGGAATAGAAGCTACAGCAGCAGGAACAGCAGCAGGGGGTGGTTGGAATAGAAGCTACAGCAGCAGGAACAGCAGCCGGGGGTGGTGGGAATAGAAGCTACAGAAGCAGGAACAGCAGCAGGAGGTGGTTGGAATAAAAGCTACAGCAGGAGGAACAGCAGCAGAGAGGGGTGGGAATAGAAGCTACAGCAGCAGGAACAGCAGCAGGGGGTGGTTGGAATAGAAGCTACAGCCGCAGGAACAACAGCAGGCGGGGGGAATAGAAGCTACAGTTGCAGGCTCAGCAGCAGGGGGGTTGGAATAGAACCTCAAGCAGCAGGAACAGCAGCAGGGGGGGGTTGGAATAGAAGCTACAGCCGCAGGAACAACAGCAGGCGGGGGGAATAGAAGCTACAGTTGCAGGCTCAGCAGCAGGGGGGTTGGAATAGAACCTCAAGCAGCAGCAACAGCAGCAGGGGGGGGGGTTGGAATAGAAGCTACAGCAACAGGAACAGCAGCAGGAGGGGGTTGGAATAGAAGCTACAGCGGCAGGAACAGCAGCAGGGGGTGGTTGGAATAGAAGCTACAGCAGCAGGAGCAGCAGCAGAGGGGTTGGAATAGAAGCTACAGAAGCAGGAACAGCAGCAGGGGAGGGGTTGGAATAGAAGCTACAGCAGCAGGAGCAGCAGCAGTGGGGGTTGGAATAGAAGCTACAGCAGCAGGAGCAGCAGCAGGGGGTGGTTGGAATAGAAGCTACAGCAGCAGGGGGGGGTTGGAATAGAAGCTACAGCAGCAGGAGCAGCAGCAGGGGGGGGGGATAGAAGCTACAGCAGCAGGAGCAGCAGCAGGGGGGTGGTTGGAATAGAAGCTACAGCAGCAGGAGCAGCAGCAGGGGGGGGTTGGAATAGAAGCTACAGCAGCAGGAGCAGCAGCAGGGGGGTGGTTGGAATAGAAGCTACAGCAGCAGGAGGAGCAGCAGGGGGGGGGGGGTGGAATAGAAGCTACAGCAGCAGGAACAGCGGCAGGGGGTGGTTGGAATAGAAGCTACAGCAGCAGCAACAGCAGCAGCAACAGCAGCAGGGGGGGGGGGGGTGGAATAGAAGCTACAGCGACAGGAACAGCAGCAGGAGGGGGTTGGAATAGAAGCTACAGCAGCAGGAACAGCAGCAGGGGGTGGTTGGAATAGAAGCTACAGCAGCAGGAGCAGCAGCAGAGGGGTTGGAATAGAAGCTACAGATGCAGGAACAGCAGCAGGGGAGGGGTTGGAATAGAAGCTACAGCAGCAGGAGCAGCAGCAGTGGGGGTTGGAATAGAAGCTACAGCAGCAGGAGCAGCAGCAGGGGGGGTTGGAATAGAAGCTACAGCAGCAGGGGGGGGGGGTTGGAATAGAAGCTACAGCAGCAGGAGCAGCAGCAGGGGCGGGGGGGAATAGAAGCTACAGCAGCAGGAGCAGCAGCAGAGGGGTTGGAATAGAAGCTACAGCAGCAGGAGCAGCAGCAGGGGGGGGGGGGGTTGGAATAGAAGCTACAGCAGCAGGAACAGCAGCAGGGGTGGTTGGAATAGAAGCTACAGCAGCAGGAACAGCAGCAGGGGGTGGTTGGAATAGAAGCTACAGCAGCAGGAACAGCAGCAGGGGGTGGTTGGAATAAAAGCTACAGCAGCAGGAACAGCAGCGGGGGGGGGGGGTTGGAATAGAAGCTACAGCAGCAGGAACAGCGGCAGGGGGTGGTTGGAATAGAAGCTACAGCAGCAGCAACAGCAGCAGCAACAGCAGCAGGGGGGGGGGGGGTGGAATAGAAGCTACAGCGACAGGAACAGCAGCAGGAGGGGGTTGGAATAGAAGCTACAGCAGCAGGACCAGCAGCAGGGGGTGGTTGGAATAGAAGCTACAGCAGCAGGAGCAGCAGCAGAGGGGTTGGAATAGAAGCTACAGAAGCAGGAACAGCAGCAGGGGAGGGGTTGGAATAGAAGCTACAGCAGCAGGAGCAGCAGCAGTGGGGGTTGGAATAGAAGCTACAGCAGCAGGAGCAGCAGCAGGGGGGGGGTTGGAATAGAAGCTACAGCAGCAGGAGCAGCAGCAGGGGCGGGGGGGGAATAGAAGCTACAGCAGCAGGAGCAGCAGCAGAGGGGTTGGAATAGAAGCTACAGCAGCAGGAGCAGCAGCAGGGGGGGGGGTTGGAATAGAAGCTACAGCAGCAGGAGCAGCAGCAGGGGGGTGGTTGGAATAGAAGCTACAGCAGCAGGAGCAGCAGCAGGGGGGGGGGGGTGAAATAGAAGCTACAGCAGCAGGAGCAGCAGCAGGGGGTGGTTGGAATAGAAGCTACAGCAGCAGGAACAGCAGCAGGGGGTGGTGGGAATAGAAGCTACAGCAGCAGGAACAGCAGCAGGGGGGGGGGTTGGAATAGAAGCTACAGCAGCAGGAACAGCAGCAGGGGGTGGTGGGAATAGAAGCTACAGAAGCAGGAACAGCAGCAGGGGGGGGGGGGTGGAATAGAAGCTACAGCAGCAGGAGCAGCAGCAGGGGGTGTTGGAATAGAAGCTACAGCAGCAGGAACAGCAGCAGGGGGTGGTTGGAATAGTAGCTACAGCAGCACGAACAGCAGCGGGGGGGGGGTGGTTGGAATAGAAGCTACAGCAGCAGGAACAGCGGTAGGGGGTGGTTGGAATAGAAGCTACAGCAGCAGGAACAGCGGTAGGGGGTGGTTGGAATAGAAGCTACAGCAGCAGCAACAGCAGCAGGGGGGGGGGGTGGAATAGAAGCTACAGCGACAGGAACAGCAGCAGGAGGGGGTTGGAATAGAAGCTACAGCAGCAGGAACAGCAGCAGGGGGTGGTTGGAATAGAAGCTACAGTAGCAGGAGCAGCAGCAGAGGGGTTGGAATAGAAGCTACAGAAGCAGGAACAGCAGCAGGGGAGGGGTTGGAATAGAAGCTACAGCAGCAGGAGCAGCAGCAGTGGGGGTTGGAATAGAAGCTACAGCAGCAGGAGCAGCAGCAGGGGGGGTTGGAATAGAAGCTACAGCAGCAGGGGGGGGGGTTGGAATAGAAGCTACAGCAGCAGGAGCAGCAGCAGGGGCGGGGGGGGGGAATAGAAGCTACAGCAGCAGGAGCAGCAGCAGAGGGGTTGGAATAGAAGCTACAGCAGCAGGAGCAGCAGCAGGGGGGGGGGGTTGGAATAGAAGCTACAGCAGCAGGAGCAGCAGCAGGGGGGTGGTTGGAATAGAAGCTACAGCAGCAGGAGCAGCAGCAGGGGGGGGGGGGTGAAATAGAAGCTACAGCAGCAGGAGCAGCAGCAGGGGGTGGTTGGAATAGAAGCTACAGCAGCAGGAACAGCAGCAGGGGGTGGTGGGAATAGAAGCTACAGCAGCAGGAACAGCAGCAGGGGGGGGGGTTGGAATAGAAGCTACAGCAGCAGGAACAGCAGCAGGGGGTGGTGGGAATAGAAGCTACAGAAGCAGGAACAGCAGCAGGGGGGGGGGGTGGAATAGAAGCTACAGCAGCAGGAGCAGCAGCAGGGGGTGTTGGAATAGAAGCTACAGCAGCAGGAACAGCAGCAGGGGGTGGTTGGAATAAAAGCTACAGCAGCACGAACAGCAGCGGGGGGGGGGGGGTTGGAATAGAAGCTACAGCAGCAGGAACAGCGGTAGGGGGTGGTTGGAATAGAAGCTACAGCAGCAGCAACAGCAGCAGCAACAGCAGCAGGGGGGGGGGTGGAATAGAAGCTACAGCAACAGGAACAGCAGCAGGAGGGGGTTGGAATAGAAGCTACAGCAGCAGGAACAGCAGCAGGGGGTGGTTGGAATAGAAGCTACAGCAGCAGGAGCAGCAGCAGAGGGGTTGGAATAGAAGCTACAGAAGCAGGAACAGCAGCAGGGGAGGGGTTGGAATAGAAGCTACAGCAGCAGGAACAGCAGCAGGGGGTGGTTGGAATAAAAGCTACAGCAGCAGGAACAGCAGCGGGGGGGGGGGGTTGGAATAGAAGCTACAGCAGCAGGAGCAGCAGCAGTGGGGGTTGGAATAGAAGCTACAGAAGCAGGAACAGCAGCAGGGGAGGGGTTGGAATAGAAGCTACAGCAGCAGGAACAGCAGCAGGAACAGCAGCAGGGGGTGGTTGGAATAAAAGCTACAGCAGCAGGAACAGCAGCGGGGGGGGGGGGGTTGGAATAGAAGCTACAGCAGTAGGAGCAGCAGCAGTGGGGGTTGGAATAGAAGCTACAGCAGCAGGAGCAGCAGCAAGGGGGGTTGGAATAGAAGCTACAGCAGCAGGGGGGGGGGGTTGGAATAGAAGCTACAGCAGCAGCAACAGCAGCAGCAACAGCAGCAGGGGGGGGTGTGGAATAGAAGCTACAGCAACAGGAACAGCAGCAGGAGGGGGTTGGAATAGAAGCTACAGCGGCAGGAACAGCAGCAGGGGGTGGTTGGAATAGAAGCTACAGCAGCAGGAGCAGCAGCAGAGGGGTTGGAATAGAAGCTACAGAGGCAGGAACAGCAGCAGGGGAGGGGTTGGAATAGAAGCTACAGCAGTAGGAGCAGCAGCAGTGGGGGTTGGAATAGAAGCTACAGCAGCAGGAGCAGCAGCAAGGGGGGTTGGAATAGAAGCGACAGCAGCAGGGGGGGGGGTTGGAATAGAAGCTACAGCAGCAGCAACAGCAGCAGCAACAGCAGCAGGGGGGGGGGGGTGGAATAGAAGCTACAGCAACAGGAACAGCAGCAGGAGGGGGTTGGAATAGAAGCTACAGCGGCAGGAACAGCAGCAGGGGGTGGTTGGAATAGAAGCTACAGCAGCAGGAGCAGCAGCAGAGGGGTTGGAAAAGAAGCTACAGAGGCAGGAACAGCAGCAGGGGAGGGGTTGGAATAGAAGCTACAGCAGCAGGAGCAGCAGCAGTGGGGGTTGGAATAGAAGCTACAGCAGCAGGAGCAGCAGCGGGGGGGGGGGGTTGGAATAGAAGCTACAGCAGCAGGAACAGCGGTAGGGGGTGGTTGGAATAGAAGCTACAGCAGCACCAACAGCAGCAGCAACAGCAGCAGGGGGGGGGGGGTGGAATAGAAGCTACAGCAACAGGAACAGCAGCAGGAGGGAGTTGGAATAGAAGCTACAGCAGCAGGAACAGCAGCAGGGGGTGTTTGGAATAGAAGCTACAGCAGCAGGAGCAGCAGCAGAGGGGTTGGAATAGAAGCTACAGAAGCAGGAACAGCAGCAGGGGAGGGGTTGGAATAGAAGCTACAGCAGCAGGAACAGCAGCAGGGGGTGGTTGGAATAAAAGCTACAGCAGCAGGAACAGCAGCAGGGGGGGGGGTGGAATAGAAGCTACAGCAGCAGGAGCAGCAGCAGTGGGGGTTGGAATAGAAGCTACAGAAGCAGGAACAGCAGCAGGGGAGGGGTTGGAATAGAAGCTACAGCAGCAGGAACAGCAGCAGGAACAGCAGCAGGGGGTGGTTGGAATAAAAGCTACAGCAGCAGGAACAGCAGCGGGGGGGGGGGTTGGAATAGAAGCTACAGCAGCAGGAGCAGCAGCAGTGGGGGTTGGAATAGAAGCTACAGCAGTAGGCGCAGCAGCAGGGGGGGTTGGAATAGAAGCTACAGCAGCAGGGGGGGGGTTGGAATAGAAGCTACAGCAGCAGCAACAGCAGCAGCAACAGCAGCAGGGGGGGGGGGTGGAATAGAAGCTACAGCAACAGGAACAGCAGCAGGAGGGGGTTGGAATAGAAGCTACAGCGGCAGGAACAGCAGCAGGGGGTGGTTGGAATAGAAGCTACAGCAGCAGGAGCAGCAGCAGAGGGGTTGGAATAGAAGCTACAGAAGCAGGAACAGCAGCAGGGGGGGGGGTGGAATAGAAGCTACAGCAGCAGGAGCAGCAGCAGGGGGTGTTGGAATAGAAGCTACAGCAGCAGGAAAAGCAGCAGGGGGTGGTTGGAATAAAAGCTACAGCAGCAGGAACAGCAGCGGGGGGGGGGGGGGGTGGAATAGAAGCTACAGCAGCAGGAACAGCGGCAGGGGGTGGTTGGAATAGAAGCTACAGCAGCAGCAACAGCAGCAGCAACAGCAGCAGGGGGGGGGGGTGGAATAGAAGCTACAGCGACAGGAACAGCAGCAGGAGGGGGTTGGAATATTGGAATAGAAGCTACAGCAGCAGGAACAGCAGCAGGGGGTGGTTGGAATAGAATCTACAGCAGCAGGAGCAGCAGCAGAGGGGTTGGAATAGAAGCTACAGAAGCAGGAACAGCAGCAGGGGAGGGGTTGGAATAGAAGCTACAGCAGCAGGAGCAGCAGCAGTGGGGGTTGGAATAGAAGCTACAGCAGCAGGAGCAGCAGCAGTGGGGGTTGGAATAGAAGCTACAGCAGCAGGAGCAGCAGCAGGGGGGGGGTTGGAATAGAAGCTACAGCAGCAGGAGCAGCAGCAGAGGGGTTGGAATAGAAGCTACAGAGGCAGGAACAGCAGCAGGGGAGGGGTTGGAATAGAAGCTACAGCAGCAGGAGCAGCAGCAGTGGGGTTGGAATAGAAGCTACAGCAGCAGGAGCAGCAGCGGGGGGGGGGGGTTGGAATAGAAGCTACAGCAGCAGGAACAGCGGTAGGGGGTGGTTGGAATAGAAGCTACAGCAGCAGCAACAGCAGCAGCAACAGCAGCAGGGGGGGGGGTGGAATAGAAGCTACAGCAACAGGAACAGCAGCAGGAGGGGGTTGGAATAGAAGCTACAGCAGCAGGAACAGCAGCAGGGGGTGGTTGGAATAGAAGCTACAGCAGCAGGAGCAGCAGCAGAGGGGTTGGAATAGAAGCTACAGAAGCAGGAACAGCAGCAGGGGAGGGGTTGGAATAGAAGCTACAGCAGCAGGAACAGCAGCAGGGGGTGGTTGGAATAAAAGCTACAGCAGCAGGAACAGCAGCGGGGGGGGGGGGGGTTGGAATAGAAGCTACAGCAGCAGGAGCAGCAGCAGTGGGGGTTGGAATAGAAGCTACAGAAGCAGGAACAGCAGCAGGGGAGGGGTTGGAATAGAAGCTACAGCAGCAGGAACAGCAGCAGGAACAGCAGCAGGGGGTGGTTGGAATAAAAGCTACAGCAGCAGGAACAGCAGCGGGGGGGGGGGGGGTTGGAATAGAAGCTACAGCAGCAGGAGCAGCAGCAGTGGGGGTTGGAATAGAAGCTACAGCAGTAGGAGCAGCAGCAGGGGGGGTTGGAATAGAAGCTACAGCAGCAGGGGGGGTGGTTGGAATAGAAGCTACAGCAGCAGCAACAGCAGCAGCAACAGCAGCAGGGGGGGGGGGGTGGAATAGAAGCTACAGCAACAGGAACAGCAGCAGGAAGGGGTTGGAATAGAAGCTACAGCGGCAGGAACAGCAGCAGGGGGTGGTTGGAATAGAAGCTACAGCAGCAGGAGCAGCAGCAGAGGGGTTGGAATAGAAGCTACAGAAGCAGGAACAGCAGCAGGGGGGGGGGGTGGAATAGAAGCTACAGCAGCAGGAGCAGCAGCAGGGGGTGTTGGAATAGAAGCTACAGCAGCAGGAACAGCAGCAGGGGGTGGTTGGAATAAAAGCTACAGCAGCAGGAACAGCAGCGGGGGGGGGGGGGGGTTGGAATAGAAGCTACAGCAGCAGGAACAGCGGCAGGGGGTGGTTGGAATAGAAGCTACAGCAGCAGCAACAGCAGCAGCAACAGCAGCAGGGGGGGGGGTGGAATAGAAGCTACAGGGACAGGAACAGCAGCAGGAGGGGGTTGGAATATTGGAATAGAAGCTACAGCAGCAGGAACAGCAGCAGGGGGTGGTTGGAATAGAATCTACAGCAGCAGGAGCAGCAGCAGAGGGGTTGGAATAGAAGCTACAGAAGCAGGAACAGCAGCAGGGGAGGGGTTGGAATAGAAGCTACAGCAGCAGGAGCAGCAGCAGTGGGGGTTGGAATAGAAGCTACAGCAGCAGGAGCAGCAGCAGGGGGGGTTGGAATAGAAGCTACAGCAGCAGGGGGGGGGGGTTGGAATAGAAGCTACAGCAGCAGGAGCAGCAGCAGGGGGGGGGGAATAGAAGCTACAGCAGCAGGAGCAGCAGCAGAGGGGTTGGAATAGAAGCTACAGCAGCAGGAGCAGCAGCAGGGGGGGGGGGTTGGAATAGAAGCTACAGCAGCAGGAGCAGCAGCAGGGGGGTGGTTGGAATAGAAGCTACAGCAGCAGGAGCAGCAGCAGGGGGGGGGGGTGAAATAGAAGCTACAGCAGCAGGAGCAGCAGCAGGGGGTGGTTGGAATAGAAGCTACAGCAGCAGGGGGGGGTTGGAATAGAAGCTACAGCAGCAGGAGCAGCAGCAGAGGGGTTGGAATAGAAGCAACAGCAGCAGGAGCAGCAGCAGGGGGGGGGGGTGGAATAGAAGCTACAGCAGCAGGAGCAGCAGCAGGGGGGTGGTTGGAATAGAAGCTACAGCAGCAGGAGCAGCAGCAGGGGGGGTGAAATAGAAGCTACAGCAGCAGGAACAGCAGCAGGGGTGGTTGGAATAGAAGCTACAGCAGCAGGAACAGCAGCAGGGGGTGGTTGGAATAGAAGCTACAGCAGCAGGAACAGCAGCAGGGGGTGGTTGGAATAGAAGCTACAGCAGGAGGAACAGCAGCCAGGGCTGGTGGGAATAGAAGCTACAGAAGCAGGAACAGCAGCAGGGGGGGGGAGGGGTGGAATAGAAGCTACAGCAGCAGGGGGGGGTTGGAATAGAAGCTACACCAGCAGGAGCAGCAGCAGGGGGGGGGGGGTGGAATAGAAGCTACAGCAGCAGGAGCAGCAGCAGAGGGGTTGGAATAGAAGCTACAGCAGCAGGAGCAGCAGCAGGTGGGGGGGGGGGTTGGAATAGAAGGTACAGCAGCAGGAGCAGCAGCAGGGGGGTGGTTGGAATAGAAGCTACAGCAGCAGGAGCAGCAGCAGGGGGGGGTGGAATAGAAGCTACAGCAGCAGGAGCAGCAGCAGGGGTGGTTGGAATAGAAGCTACAGCAGCAGGAACAGCAGCAGGGGTGGTTGGAATAGAAGCTACAGCAGCAGGAACAGCAGCAGGGGGTGGTTGGAATAGACGCTACAGCAGCAGGAACAGCAGCAGGGGGTGGTTGGAATAGAAGCTACAGCAGCAGGAACAGCAGCCGGGGGTGGTGGGAATAAAAGCTACAGAAGCAGGAACAGCAGCAGGGGGGGGGGGAATAGAAGCTACAGCAGCAGGAGCAGCAGCAGGGGGGGTTGGAATAAAAGCTACAGCAGCAGGGGGGGGTTGGAATAGAAGCTACAGCAGCAGGAGCAGCAGCAGGGGGGGGGTGGAATAGAAGCTACAGCAGCAGGAGCAGCAGCAGAGGGGTTGGAATAGAAGCCACAGCAGCAGGAGCAGCAGCAGGGGGGTGGTTGGAATAGAAGCTACAGCAGCAGGAGCAGCAGCAGGGGGGTGGTTGGAATAGAAGCTACAGCAGCAGGAGCAGCAGCAGGGGGGGGTGAAATAGAAGCTACAGCAGCAGGAGCAGCAGCAGGGGGGGTTGGAATAGAAGCTACAGCAGCAGGAACAGCAGCAGGGGTGGTTGGAATAGAAGCTACAGCAGCAGGAACAGCAGCAGGGGGTGGTTGGAATAGAAGCTACAGCAGCAGGAACAGCACCCGGGGGTTGTGGGAATAGAAGCTACAGAAGCAGGAACAGCAGCAGGGGGGGGGGGGTGGAATAGAAGCTACAGCAGCAGGAGCAGCAGCAGGGGGTGTTGGAATAGAAGCTACAGCAGCAGGAGCAGCAGCAGGGTGGGTTGGAATAGAAGCTACAGCAGCAGGAGGGGGTTGGAATAGAAGCTACAGCAGCAGGAGCAGCAGCAGGGGGGGGGGTTGGAATAGAAGCTACAGCAGCAGGAGCAGCAGCAGAGGGGTTGGAATAGAAGCAACAGCAGCAGGAGCAGCAGCAGGGGGGGGGGTTGGAATAGAAGCTACAGCAGCAAGAGCAGCAGCAGGGGGGTGGTTGGAATAGAAGCTACACCAGCAGGAGCAGCAGCAGGGGGGGGGGTGGAATAGAAGCTACAGCAGCAGGAGCAGCAGCAGGGGGGGGGTGGAATACAAGCTACAGCAGCAGGAACAGCAGCAGGGGTGGTTGGAATAGAAGCTACAGCAGCAGGAGCAGCAGCAGGGGGTAGTTGGAATAGAAGCTACAGCAGCAGGAACAGCAGCCAGGGCTGGTGGGAATAGAAGCTACAGAAGCAGGAACAGCAGCAGGGGGGGGAATAGAAGCTACAGCAGCAGGAGCAGCAGCAGGGGGTGTTGGAATAGAAGCTACAGCAGCAGGAGCAGCAGCAGGGGGGTTTGGAATAGAAGCTACAGCAGCAGGGGGGGGGTGGAAGAGAAGCTACAGCAGCAGGAGCAGCAGCAGGGGGGGGGGTGGAATAGAAGCTCCAGCAGCAGGAGCAGCAACAGAGGGGTTGGAATAGAAGCTACAGCAGCAGGAGCAGCAGCAGGGGGTGTTGGAATAGAAGCTACAGCAGCAGGAGCAGCAGCAGGGGGGGGGGGGTGAAATAGAAGCTACAGCAGCAGGAGCAGCAGCAGGGGGGGTTGGAATAGAAGCTACAGCAGCACGAACAGCAGCAGGGGTGGTTGTAATAGAAGCTACAGCAGCAGGAACAGCAGCAGGGGGTGGTTGGAATAGAAGCTACAGCAGCAGGAACAGCACCCGGGGGTGGTGGGAATAGAAGCTACAGCAGCAGGAGCAGCAGCAGGGGGTGTTGGAATAGAAGCTACAGCAGCAGGAGCAGCAGCAGGGGGGGTTGGAATAGAAGCTACAGCAGCAGGGGGGGGTTGGAATAGAAGCTACAGCAGCAGGAGCAGCAGCAGGGGGGGGGGGTGGAATAGAAGCTACAGCAGCAGGAGCAGCAGCAGAGGGGTTGGAATAGAAGCCACAGCAGCAGGAGCAGCAGCAGGGGGGTGGTTGGAATAGAAGCTACAGCAGCAGGAGCAGCAGCAGGGGGGTGGTTGGAATAGAAGCTACAGCAGCAGGAGCAGCAGCAGGGGGGGGTGAAATAGAAGCTACAGCAGCAGGAGCAGCAGCAGGGGGGGTTGGAATAGAAGCTACAGCAGCAGGAACAGCAGCAGGGGTGGTTGGAATAGAAGCTACAGCAGCAGGAACAGCAGCAGGGGGTGGTTGGAATAGAAGCTACAGCAGCAGGAACAGCACCCGGGGGTGGTGGGAATAGAAGCTACAGAAGCAGGAACAGCAGCAGGGGGGGGGGTGGAATAGAAGCTACAGCAGCAGGAGCAGCAGCAGGGGTTTTGGAATAGAAGCTACAGCAGCAGGAGCAGCAGCAGGGTGGGTTGGAATAGAAGCTACAGCAGCAGGAGGGGGTTGGAATAGAAGCTACAGCAGCAGGAGCAGCAGCAGGGGGGGGGGGTTGGAATAGAAGCTACAGCAGCAGGAGCAGCAGCAGAGGGGTTGGAATAGAAGCAACAGCAGCAGGAGCAGCAGCAGGGGGGGGGGGTGGAATAGAAGCTACAGCAGCAAGAGCAGCAGCAGGGGGGTGGTTGGAATAGAAGCTACACCAGCAGGAGCAGCAGCAGGGGGGGGGGGTGGAATAGAAGCTACAGCAGCAGGAGCAGCAGCAGGGGGGGGGTGGAATACAAGCTACAGCAGCAGGAACAGCAGCAGGGGTGGTTGGAATAGAAGCTACAGCAGCAGGAACAGCAGCAGGGGGTAGTTGGAATAGAAGCTACAGCAGCAGGAACAGCAGCCAGGGCTGGTGGGAATAGAAGCTACAGAAGCAGGAACAGCAGCAGGGGGGGGAATAGAAGCTACAGCAGCAGGAGCAGCAACAGGGGGTGTTGGAATAGAAGCTACAGCAGCAGGAGCAGCAGCAGGGGGGTTTGGAATAGAAGCTACAGCAGCAGGGGGGGGGGTGGAATAGAAGCTACAGCAGCAGGAGCAGCAGCAGGGGGGGGGGTGGAATAGAAGCTCCAGCAGCAGGAGCAGCAGCAGAGGGGTTGGAATAGAAGCTACCGCAGCAGGAGCAGCAGCAGGGGGGGTTGGAATAGAAGCTACAGCAGCAGGAGCAGCAGCAGGGGGGTGGTTGGAATAGAAGCTACAGCAGCAGGAGCAGCAGCAGGGGGGATTGGAATAGAAGCTACAGCAGCAGGAGCAGCAGCAGGGGGGGTTGGAATAGAAGCTACAGCAGCAGGAACAGCAGCAGGGGTGGTTGGAATAGAAGCTACAGCAGCAGGAACAGCAGCAGGGGGTGGTTGGAATAGAAGCTACAGCAGCAGGAACAGCAGCCGGGGGTGGTGGGAATAGAAGCTACAGAAGCAGGAACAGCAGCAGGGGGGGGGGATGGAATAGAAGCTACAGCAGCAGGAGCAGCAGCAGGGGGTGTTGGAATAGAAGCTACAGCAGCAGGAGCAGCAGCAGGGGGTGTTGGAATAGAAGCTACAGCAGCAGGAGCAGCAGCAGGGGGGGGGGGGGGTTGGAATAGAAGCTACAGCAGCAGGAGCAGCAGCAGGGGGGGGTTGGAATAGAAGCTACAGCAGCAGGAACAGCAGCAGGGGGGGGTTGGAATAGAAGCTACAGCAGCAGGAACAGCAGCAGGGGGTGGTTGGAATAGAAGCTACAGCAGCAGGAACAGCAGCAGGGGGTGGTTGGAATAGAAGCTACAGCAGCATGAACAACAGCAGGGGGTGGTTGGAATAGAAGCTACAGCAGCAGGAACAGCAGCAGGGGGTGGTTGGAATAGAAGCTACAGCAGCAGGAACAGCAGCGGGGGGGGGGGTTGGAATAGAAGCTACAGCAGCAGGAACAGCAGCAGGGGGGGGTTGGAGTAAAAGCTACAGCAGCAGCAACAGCAGCAGGGGGTGGTTTGAATAGAAGCTACAGCAGCAGGAACAGCAGCAGGGGGTGGTTGGAATAGAAGCTACAGCAGCAGGAACAGCAGCAGGGGGAGGGGGCTGGAATAGAAGCTACAGCAGCAGGAACAGCAGGCGGGGGGGTGGGGGTGGAATAGAAGCTACAGCAGCAGGAACAGCAGCTGCGTGGGGGGGGATAGAAGCTACAGCAGCAGGAACAGCAGCAGCAGCAGCGAGTGGAACAGCAGGGGAGAGTATGGAACAGAAATAACAGCAGCAGCAGCAGGGGGGGCGGTGGGTGGGTGGAACAGCAGCAGCAGCAGCAGCAGCGGGGGTAAGGAGCAACATGAAGAGCAGCAGCATTAGCATGAGGTGGATCAGCAGGTTTTAACTCCAAAAGCAACCCAACCCCAGTGATCATCACGACTATGCTGGGTGTATCAGTCTACCTCGGGTGCTGTCATTGGTGGGCAATCAGCTGGTGCAAACACCACTACCACAGCTGGAGCAGTCGAGGAGTGGACAGGAATCAGGGACTGCCACTGCCACATGGGAGGGCATGGTAAGCAAAGGGGGAGGGGAGGGTTTAGGAGGTAGGGGCTAGGGTTTGTGGACAGCCAGGGGATTGATATTACGTTTCATGATATGCCGTAGCAAAAAGCGCCATAGCCCCGCATCAGCTGGGGAAAACCCAACTGCCATACGGAAGTGCATGGGAGCAGGGGGGTTGGGGGGTAGGTTTAGGCTGTAGGCGCTAGGGTTTAGTGGATAGGTGATTAGGGTTTAAGCTGAAGGAATGCCAATGCCACTTGGGAGGGCATGGTGAACAGGGTGGGGTGGAGAGGTAGGGCTTATGAAGTAGGGGGTAGGGTTAAAGGTCCGTGTACAGTGACTTCAGTTGAGAGGAGTGCCACTGCCACATGAGTTTAAGGCCTGGTGAGGAGTGGCGGATGGGGTAGCATTTCAGATGAAGGGGGCTAGGGTGCACTAGAGAGGGGATCTAGACGAGGGGATTGCGATTGCCACATGGCGGCAGTGCACGGTGAGGCGAGGGGATGTGGGGGGGGGGGGTAAGAAGCAAGGGGACAGGGTTTAGTGGACATGGGACTCTGGGTTCAGCTGCGCTGGGGGGACTGCCACTGTGACATGGGAAGGCATGGTGAAGAGGGGGGTTGGGGTGGAGGGGTGGTATATACAAAAGTAGGGACTAGGGTTCACTTTCATAGTTTCAGTTGAGCAGAGTGCCATTGCCACATGGGAGGGCATCGTGAGCGGGGGAGTGGGAAGGGGGTATGTTTTAGGATGAAGGCGGCTCAGGTTGAATACCCAGGGGATCCAACTCAGGGGACTGCCACATGGGATGGCATGGTGAGCAGGGAATTGGGGGTAGGGTCTAGGGTAGGGTTGTCGTGTTCCTTTGGCTTGATGCAAAACCTTAGTAATGTCCTCTCATGTGTTTGCTCCTATTCTCTTTTCTCTTTGACAGGATGGATCTTCTGCATATCCTAAGGAGTATTTTAGCTACCTGTCTCAATATTTCGTCCCGAACACATCAGCATGTGGTTGGAGTCATGCCACGGGTGCTGCATAATGCTACCGTAGCCCGGGGGCTTGTGTGCTGTGTTCCCTCTGAAAGAGAGGAAGGGACCGGAAATAGGCCTTGGGGACCAATGCCTGCTCGCAGCTGCTGCCGCTGCTGCTACTTCTGTTATGTTGTTGCTGGGGTGCTGCAGCAATCAACCTTACCTGGTGCTGCAGCTGCGGCTGCTTGCTACTTAGGCAGTTCCAATGTGCTGACTTCGATTACTCCACGCCTATTCTGCTTTGCTTCTTTGTGCTGCTGGTCCAACTGTATGGGCTGCTGACTTACATGCAAGGCTCCAGCTTGTAAATGAAGAGTGAATGCTGTGACACAAGACCGAGCCGCTCCTGGCCGCTGTGCAGCATGTGGTGCATGGGAGTGCGAGGCGATACAAACAAACATTTAAGGTGTGGCAACTACAAGAGGGCTGCTAGGTCGATGTATGCAAGCAGGACTTCAATGGTGTAATGATGCAAGCATGTGATATCAAGATATTGTGGGTAGCACAGGGACGTAGCCAAGTGTGGGACGATGATGTACTTGAAATGATGTAGTAGTTGAGCAGTTGAAGCGGCTACCCGGGTTGGCTGCATTTGCTGCTGCCGCAGCTTCTTAGGCAGTGCTGCTGCTGCAAACCTTGGGTGTGGAGGTGGTAGGTGGTGCCTGTAGGAAGTGATCTTCAAGTTGTTGCTGAGACTAAGGGGTGCAGGTGGTAGGTGATGGCGGTGCCATGCGGGAGTTGCCGTTGTGCCTGCTGCTGCCGCCGCTGCTGCTGCTAAGGGTGTATGTGGAGGTGGTAGGTAGTGTTAAGGGTGATCGTGTAGCCATGCGTGAGTTGAGCTTGATGGCCCTGGGAGGTGACGCCAGGGTGATGAGACTGGAGGTGTTTGAGATGATCAGCATGTGGAGGGACATACTCAACAGCAGCAGTAGCAGCACTGAGTGGCAGGAGTGGCCTCGCGTATGGGTGGTGGTATTGTGGACCTTCAAGTTACAGAAACTCACTATGTTTGTATGCTGGTCCAGGTGCAATTCGGTTCATTTAAAGGGGGGCATCAGATCGCAATTGTGCATTATGAAGGGAAATGAACACCCTGTATCCAGTAGAATGGAAAGGTTCACAGCGCCAGTTCTTCAAACTTGTTTAAGCTAGCTTGTCTTCTGCATGATTCCCACTAGTCCAGGACAGATACAATTTCTTGCTAGTTTTACAATGCCACATTGCAGCCCGTCTATCTACCCCCCATGTACGGCAAAGCCAAGCATTTCATCTCATTTGTAGATGCTTGTGAGTACGTCGTTGGTGGAGAGAGCAGGTTCGCAGTCCTCTTGTGGTTGCCACACATTGGAAACCATGTTGTGTTTGGTTATCTTTCCTCAAGTTACAGGTGACGACACTGTGCCATTGTGTGATAGTTGGACAGGAACTTGAGTATGCCGTTGGAGCCTAAGTCGGCTTTCTGTGGGTGGCGCTGCACACACCATTTTGTGATTGGTAATTGGTGTGGTAGCCATGTATGTGTACGAGACTAGGCTGAGAGTTGCAGCAGGGAGCGTAATGAAGTAGCTGTAGCAACATGATGAATCCACCCAGTAGTGATCAATGAGCGGAAGTGGCCGAGCAGCAACATAATCCTAATGCCAGGAGCGGTGAGCTCCTACCAGCAACATTACGTCAAGCAACATTACGTCTTGCGGCAGCAATGAGCGTAAGGAGCAGCAGCGAGATCAGTCCCAGCAACAGCAATGAGCGGAAGGAGCAACAACACTCAACATCAATAGTAAGCGCTAGTAAGCAGCATCGAGGAAAGGAAAGAAGTAGCAGCAGTGAGCATCACGTCAGGCAACAGCAGTGAGCAAAAGCAGCAACAGCCATCAACATCAGTAATAAGCAGCAGTGAGCAATGAGCAGAAGTAGCAGCAGCAACATTAGGTCAGCCAACAGCAATGAGCAGAAGCAGCAACACACTCAACGTCAGCGTAAGCAGTAGTGGTAATGGGCAGAAGTGGCAGCAGCGAAATAAATGTTAAGAGGCAGGAGTAAAGAGCAGAAGAGCACTCATGCACGGTTTGAATGTTACATTTGAAAAGGATAAAACCCGGAGCCAACACGAGGCTCAAGGGGCTTCCAAAAAACCAAACTGACTAACTATCATGAACTTCAACTAAGTAAACTCATTCTCAGACTCATCACTAAAAACATCACCACAACTTTTATCTTTACTCGATTGCTTGCACCCGGGCTTACAAGCCCTCCTTGCTTTCTTAAGTAGGAGGGAGGCTCTTACCCCCATTGGGGCAGTGGAGGTTTTGGGTGATTTTGACCTAGCTGCTGGACCTCATGTCTAGGCATATATATGTTGTCATACATGTCGAAGTTTACCCGTATTCTGTTCCACCTCGTTGTTCTTTGTGACAGCTTGAGGTGCGGGGCCTATGGCACTTATTGCTATGGCATATCATGAAATGTAATAATAATACTCGATTCAAATCTGTCAAGCTGCAGATCAAACACCCACTCAGTATCTTCTTCTCTGAAGACACGCACTTTATGTACCATGCACTCAAATGAGCTAACAGAAGTAACACGCGTGTTAGTACGCACTGAGCCGAGGCAGTGGCAGCTGATGAAGTGTGGGAAGCCACGACGATGGAACAGCTCCTGGATGCATTAAATCAGAAGGTAACTGAGGGGTATGAGGTGGAGAAGCAGCATTTTGATAAAGGTACATGAGGAGCAACATTGTAAGTGCCACACACACGAGTATCAAGGACTGAGTCGTAGGTGCAGGCCGGCGATCCAACCTATAGTAGGCTCTGCTGCAGCACTTAGAGGTCTCAAGGCCAGCTGCATTTCATGGCCTGACAATCAAAGAAATCACCTATTTGATATGTCCTGTAACCTTGGAGTCCGGGTGCTGCGTTCCGTTTGGTACTGACCAGGCCCGTTCACCTGGCCAGTATTACAGCGATTGGGTATGTTTCTGCATCAATATGTATAATCTGACAGGACGCCGCCCATTTGTCCAAAAATTGACCTTGCAGCGCGGGTGGTGACATGGTGAGGGTGGGTCGCTGCAGTTGTGCTAAGTGATGACGCCAGAAGGTACTCAGAGACGTTGCTAGGGCGCATGGGCAAAGTATGTACGTTAAATGGACAAGGAGCACGAATCGACGCGCAACACACGGGTTGTGTCCAACTTTGGTACTTGCATGCAGCCGCAAGCTTGGTCTGCATTCCTTCATGAGCACAACTGGCTGCAACGATTGAGTCTGCGCGCTGGGATTCGTTGCGGCCACAACCCTGGGCTGGATCAGGGTACCCTCACTGCGATGCACCAGCCACACGCACCCCGCGTGACCGTGCGTGGCACCAGGCCCCTGGCACCAGATATCGTAATCATCAGCGCAAGCAGCTCCATTTTTGCGTTGGCGCGCGTACTTAAGACTTGGTAAATGTCGCTCAGGGACACCAGGACCATGAACCACCTGTCTTGTGCCTTTGAACACAGAAGCTCACTCGGCCAGGTCCCCGTCACACCCCACCATGGCGCTACCCACTAAGGCGGTAGTAGGTCCTCTGTTCTTCTGCTTGGTGGCTGTTACTGCAACCTTTTCAGGTGAACTATTGTTGTGCTGATACTGCCACACCTGCATCATCCCAGCAACAGGCGCCGCATAGTGCATGTCGAGCAAGCAAGTTACCCATAGACCATAGTGCGCTGCTCCTGTGCAGGCATCTGACAGACATGGCCATGCCCAGAGTGCTCCCATCATAATGTGCTTACGTGTGTCCTTGTTTCTCTGGTGCAGATGCTTCCGACTTAACCACTGGAAATGCACAGGTCGTAGTCTCAGGCGAAGGCGCCCGCCGTATGCTCCCCAGGTCATCTAACGGTAAGCACCTGCTCTCTGCCACTCTCGACCAGTCTGAGGAGCAAGGAGGCGCCCGTCGTATGCTCCCAAAATCTGGTGCTGGCAAGCACCTGCTCTCTGCCACTGTTGACCTATCAGAGGAGCAGGACTCAGGCTCCCGTCGCATGCTGCCCACGGGCAAGGGATCTGACAGACATCTCCTGGAAGGTGAATCACACTCATGCTTTGCAGCGAGCTCATGTACAGTAATAGTTCATTTTGTGGTTAGGAACAGCTCATTTAGATACAGTACCACAGCAACCGCTTAGAGGCTGCATGGCCCTTGATCTAATAAGGTAGCATTGTTGTTGTGTCCAGTTTGAGGTTTTTGTTTTTAGAAACATTCTCGGGCATGGACATGCTGCCACTTGGACATGCTGCCACTCACATCTTGATCGTTGCATATGGTGGATCACTCAGCTCCTTTTTATCGATGCTCTTGCTAATAGTTTAATTCATAGTCCAGCTTTGGCAGCACACTGCAAGATCTTCTTATGACCAATAGGACGCATTTGAGAGTTTGGTGTGATGGGCGGAATCGGCTCATTCAAGCTGCAACCTGGTGCCCTTAACCCTTGCCTGCATGTCTCTCTCACATTACATAGCTGTTAGGTGCTTCTCTCATTATGTAGCGCCCACTGAATGCTTCTCCCTTTTTACATGCAGATGTGGCCGAAGATGTCGCCGTTGCTCCTTCAGGGGAAGCTCAAGCTTCTACCGTAACTGCATCTGCAAGTATTCCGCAGCCTGATCAGATCAGTGCCACTCCCGCTAGCAATCCTGCCATTTCCCAAGTGACTGCTGAAGCTGGAACTGCTGCTGAAGATGCCGCTGTAACCACCCCTACCCCCGTTGAGGAGGCGCCTGCGCCTCCGGTCCTTCCTGCTGGTGCAATACAAGTCACTGCTGAGGACCTGCCGGACTGCAGCGGCAGCCCTGACGACTGTGCTAAGGCATTCCATACCAACTTATTGGGTCAATCAGGCAGTACCCAAGGGGAACATGGCGTAGACACTGTTCAGACTGCTTGGAGTATGGCAGGTAGCAGCTTTAACTATGGTAAGTTGTGTTTATTCCCTGGTGGATGCATGGATTAAGACTCCTGACCGCCCGGCCATGGGGGTCTTGCATTTGTTTGCTTCGGGCATGTTTGAAATTGGTGTTCACGGGCCATTGTATTGTCACCATATCAAGATCATGGGAGGCTTCTGGCTACCCGCACATTGGGATGCATGGGAGTTTGTGCAAGCTGCAAGATCCACTTCTGAAGAGTCCTAGGGTGGCTAGTGCAGCTTTCAACTGATGTAGTAGATAGCAGAAACTTACACAAATTGGTGCTGCTGGTGCCATGGACTATGTTATCTGATGTCTGATCAATGAAGGGGCTCATGAGAACCATGGTGCCAGTCACCCATGGCTACTGGTGTCTGATCGTTAGCCCACCTTGCAAGTGACCTGCTTATAACTATGGCAGTGTTTATGATTGGCAAATGTAATTTCTCTACTAGCACATGAGCAGCTCCCCCGAGTCTGACCTATTTTGACCTCAACGATAAGCATGAGTGCAACATATGATCTCTGCTGCCAGAGCTCCAAGTTGCTCAGCCATGTTTACCCTGCTCAACCAGCCTTGTCTGACACTTTGCTTTTCCTGTTGCTTCATGCAGCTGGTTGTGCTTCACGCTATGAGTGGATCAGCTGCAATGACGCTGTTCTGTGTCCCCCCAGGGGATATGGCTGGCCTAACAATTGGAGGATGGGCAATGAGTGCGACTGCTTGGACTTCTGCCGCGATGCTCTTCGCCGTCCCTTTGGGGTATGTTGGGCAGCTGCTTGGAATGGCGCTGTTTGGTACAGCATCACAACTTCTACTGGAGCCATCTACTGCGACCCGAGAAAGACCGCAGGCCATTGAACCCCTTCTGGGGCGGTTGAGTGATCCGGGTTTCAAAACAATCAGCATTCTGAGTACCATCCATCAGGCCCCTTGGGTGTGCTGGGGGAGGGGCGGTGACATAGTAAGTGGGCAACATGGTAAAGATGAGTCTTGCATATATATGTTAATGTGTTTTCTGGATATTCTACATCGGGACACTTGAGTCTTTTCTGGCAGGATCTGTGGGTGGGGCTATTGTGTTGATCTAACCACCCAGGGGCTTGCTTGCTTCACTGATGAGGCTCACTAGTACGTGCGCACATTGGTATTACGACCATGGCTTTACCTGTCATCATGCGAATCAGTTGTATCAGTTGAAGGTGATTGGAAGATCATTTGAAGAAACAAGCAATTAGAGGCCCTGAGATTGGCTTGTAATTGGGTGAATGCTCAAGATTTCGTGGCAGAGATGTGATGTTCTGCGCTCTGTGGCATGCGCAGCTGCAGAAGGGCTGCAACCAGCTTCAGTCTAAGGGATTATACCATATGGAGGATTATGAGATATCGGGATATTAAGGGGGTTGTTGGGGGGGATTTTAGGGAGCCATTAGGGGGGGTGTTACCTGTGATTTCTACGAGGTTGGCCTACGTGCAGTGCAAGTTGTATTCGTATCTATTTATCATACTACTAGATCAAGTGTTACGTATGGATTAGCCTTTGGGGTTGCCGCCCTGCTGGCATGGTTTTGGGGTAGTTGAAGTTGGGGTCATTGTGGTTTCAGATTGGAACTGTAGTCCAAAAAGGTTTGCTGGAATGTGATGACTGGGTCGTGATAAGAATGTTATCATGTGTTCTGGTCGCATGGGCCTGGGGGTTGTGTCATTGGCAGGAGCACATACACAAAGCATCTGGGTATGTAGGAAACACCTTCGCAGGGCAGGAATAGATCAGGTGCCACTGTTCAGTGCATGGTGCTTTATTTGGTTTCGACAGAGAAGCTTTGTTCCTACAAGCTGTGGGACAGATATTGGTATTCGGCATGACAGGTTTTTAGGCTGTTGCCAACTAGTCAGTCAGCTGCATGTGAAGGGGGCAGATGCGAGGAGACTTCAGTTGGTGACTTAGGTGAATGGACGGGTGGCGTGAATCAATGATAAGCCGCCCTTTGCAGTACATCTAGTACGTCACTGTCAATGTGCTCTTTCCTGAAGCTATGTGATGGTTTAGTCCCATTATTGGTCGTGGCAAGGTGCTCACGTGGCTTAATTGGAAAGCCTTAGTTTCTGAATCAGCGTGCATCGTTAAGTTGGCTGTCATTATTGCATACTTAGGGCTTACTAAGCTTACTGGGTCTAACGGCATTGGTTCAGTCTGTTAGTGAGGCTCACCAAAAGGCTTCAATCTAGCTTAATTTTAGGCTTAAAAAGTTGTTATCTTTTTCATCCACCTTGAATGGGGTGGTAAAATTCAGTTTCATGCTAGGTGCGTTGTTCTGGCGGAAGTTAATTCTGGTGTCTCTGTAAGTGCAACACCTTAGGAACTAGTGAGCTTTTGCCCTCCTTGTCTGCTGTGTTTGGCCTTATTTGCCAAGTGAGACTGTTGCTCTTTTTACGTGCTCACAGTGTGGTCAATGAGTGGCCAGTGAACGAGTGGAACCCTTTTACATTAATGTTGAGTGTGTCTGTTTTGTATAAACAGACTACAAGGTACCCCTTGTTATACCTTGTTATACCTCTTATAACTCAAGGTTGCGTGAATGTGTGTGCATCAGTCTGAAAGGCAGGCCGCATGGCTGTACTGGCTCATGCACAGGAATACTTGCATAGTTCAGTGTGCATCGGATACATGGAAGGCTGACAGCTCTGACTCGAAGGCGGCAAGTCCTCAGCTGTGAGGTGTAGGTACCATATTTTCAGGGTATGGCTGATGCACTGAGGAGACGGAGAAAGAGACAGCGCTACTAGAGCGGAAGGGGGAAACCCTCCTTGCTGGCATATGGTGAAAGAGTGGGCGCTTATGCACTGTGGTACATACTCTGGCGCTTATCAGTCTGAATATATACTTGCATGAGGGTACATGTGATGGTGAGTGGATGTCCACCCACTCCGGAAAGTGAGACCCCGTTTTTATGATCATCTTTTAACTGGTTTGTAGGCCGTGAGGGAAGTTTACATGATGCGGTAAGCCAAAATAGTATTTCACCCACCTGGCCCGTGGATGTGTTTTGGAATCCGGATGGTAGTGGGCTATCTATGCTCCATGCATGTTAAGTAAGGGCCTTGTCGCCATGCAAGAAGGGTTTGACCCCTCCTCTGTGTAGTTCGTTCTCTCTCTCCCTCACATGTGTAGGCGGTCTGAGGGACCATAAGCATTGTATCAGGCTGCTTGCTGGGCATATGGTCTTGCCTTTAATTCCTGTTGAAGGTAAGGGGCCAGCAGCTCCCCGGCGTTGCTGGACACATCTTGCGGTGCTTCTGCTTGGATAGATGCCGTTTGAGATAAAGATGTAAAAGCGCTGAACTACGATATTTATTGGCTGGCCCCGGTAGGGGCAAGCTATAGCGTCAGTCGCATACGCGCTTGGAGCGGAATACCAAGCGGCGAATGACCTGGATTAGTCAGATTAACGTGGTCAAAAATTAAGCGAGCTCCAGCGCCTCTGCCTTGCCCTTGTATGACCAAGCACCTCTCTGCACTAGGCATAGCTGGGCTCTCCTTTCTTGTCTCAGCGAAGTTCGTAACTTTTCCATGAGCAGCAATGGCTGTCGGACGCTTGGTCCCTCCCAACGAGCTGAACAGCCGCAGCCTCACCGTGCATTGCCACAATACTAGCTTGCAATATACGTTAAACTGTAGAGGTGTGCCTGGTTGCCCCGTTGGAAGATCCTACAAGCAAGCTGCGATCTCCGTTTGTGAAGGTTCCGGCTTGCTGCAAACTCTGCACACATTTGGCTGGGGAACATGACAGGTGCTGTAGCAATGGTCGGACGTACCAGCGTTGTGCTTGGCAGAAGTCCATGCTCACTGCACCGTGCCGGGTCTGGAGAGCTTCGATGCTGCGGTAGCGAGCAGGGCAAGCAGCGTCGTAGGGTGTCCCGGCAGCAGAGGAAGGATACTCCATCAATAAGCCTTACTATTGCTGCATGTCGGGGGCTTGCATGGTGAACTGCATCTCTTTCCTGGATGCACCACGCTTCACGCACTTAAGTTCTTCCATCACATGAGAACTCTTGGACCTTGCCCAGCCCACCCGGTTCTGGTTTTTGCAGAGCATCCTTTTAGCATTATGATGATTAAACAGGCTTACACAGTAAGAGCTCACCTGTGAAGCTTTACCAAACGCCGTGCTACTGCAACATTCCCAGGAACATGTATGGTTACTTGTACTGCTTTGCCTTGTTCAATTCATTCTACATCAGCACTGCTTCTCCTTCGCAATCTGGCTTGCTAATGCTATATAAGTGTGTAAAATGGACGCAGCGCTATGTAGCCCTTACACAACTGTAGCCCAGCGGCAAGTGCAGCAGCAGTTGCATGCAGGTGGTGCCCATCAATTGCCTTCCTCCGATGTTACCCCCTTCAGACCTGCACCCTTGCACTGCATGTAAAGGCTATAGACAAATGAGGCTTGCTGCACAAAACCAACACCATAACCGGGGCCAGCCATCTTGGGGCGAAGCCCTTTATTATTACTGTATGGGTGGGTGTTCTGGCAATGCTATGTTGGTACCTATGACATGCATATGTATGTGTGTGGAAGTAACATCTGAATGGCGCCCCCATGCATTTGTTCTGAAGAATTAGGCAGTTTGGGCTCCGTGGGCACTGTGGGCTACACAGATCATGCCTTGCAGGCAGCGATGAATACCCACGTAACGATTTTGAAATTCTTAGACCAATTTTGAGAGAGGCCCGGACAATGTAGTTTGAGGGCCACAATACAAGGACCTCACATGCATTTGCCGAGAGCAGTTGTATTTGAGGGCAGACGGCAGGTTCTACCAGCTTCCGTGCTCGTCACGGATGGCTGCCCCGAGCCCGGTAAACCACGATCGAGGGTTCTGTGACTCCGGAAAGCCGCCTGCGCCTCGCCTGCGCCTGCGCCTGCGCCGGGTGGTTGCCTGCTTTTGCACCGTCATCAAGCAGTTGCAGTAGCGAATCATAGTCTCATACCCTTCATGTATCGGCCATATTGCCACCGCCAATGCATAGCTGCGACAGACGGGCCAAGAATGGATGATGCAGCCAGCAGCGGCGGTACCCGAGAACTTCTTGGCTGGTCGCAAATAATGCCCTCATCTTGCTATCAATCGCCAGCCTAAATATAGTATATGACACAGTCAGGCCTCAGCATGCTCTGCTGGACGTGCCCCGCTCCCGCAGCCGCTTGATCATGGTTGCCTAAATACTGCGTTCAGCGGTTGCGCACAGTAGGCACGTAGTAAGGGGTAAGGACCTTGCCTTCAGCAGTTGAATTGCATCTTGCTCTGGTTGACTTGCTTGCGCAGGACCTAGACATACAACGGCAACACTGAAGCTGAAGACGGAACTAGATGCACTGGCGTGCAGTTGCCAAGGCACTCGCTCAACAGGTTCCAACTCCCGACCTAGTAGTCATGGGTGTAGCTTAGAAGGCCTGTATCGCGGCGGGGCCGCTTAACGTCAGCTCCAGCTTGCCACATAGAAGTTGTCACCCCCAACTGACATGCGGCGGAGTCCAGCAGCAGCAACGTCCGCAGGTATACCAGGGTAGTAGAGCGCCCATTGGTACCTCAGTCCCAAGGTGCTTTATGTAGTTGTGATTGCACACTTTTTTGTGGGATATGAGCTTGTTTGTTGTTACCCAAGGCTGCAACCTGGCAGCCCCTTCGCCCTACTGCAGATGAGCAGTAGGTGTGTGCCAGCACATGACTCCTTGCAGACCTTGTGAGTGATATTTTGCAGCTACAGGGCTATACTGTGCTATTGGCAGCAGCAAATGGTGTTTACCTGCATGCATGTGCTTCGTCATACCTTGCAGGCAGGCTGTATGTTTTCCGGCAGTGGCACTCTCAAGTAAATGATTGACATGTGCCGCGAGACAATATTTTGCTGACCTCTAGTGTTTAAACGCCGTTCCTTGGTTGTAATACTTGTTGCAACAAGTTCATCCGCAAAACTTGTATAAGGGCTGCATGAACGCCCATTTTTCTTGTGCGCATATTTAACATATCTAACATATAGGAGCCTGAAATGTGCGCATATTTAACATATAGGAACCTGAAATGTGGCGTGAGGTCCAACCAATGGGGTTTGTTACCAACTATTGCTTGCACCCGGGCTTACAAGCCCTCCTTGCTTTCTTAAGTAGGAGGGAGGCTCTTACCCCCATTCCAATAAGGGGCAGTGGAGGTTTTGGGTGATTTTGACCTAGCTGCTGGACCTCATGTTTAGGCATATATTGTCATACATGTCGAAGTTTACCCGTATTCCGTTCCACCTCGCTGTTCTTTTTGACAGCTTGAGGTGTGGGGCCTATGGCACTTATTGCTATGGCATATCATGAAATGTAATAATAGGAACCTGAAATCCGGCAGTCGGGCGCCAAGTGGCTCGTTTCGGCTAAATAAGCAGGTATGATAATCTGTCTGCCCTGGTGTCACTCATGTCAACCCTGTTAATGGCAGCCTTTTTTTCCTGTGTGCATTCTGGCACTGTGGGTGGGCTGCTGGGGGGGTCTGCTGCATTTTCAGGCAGGGGGGGTCACTGGTGTCACTAGTTGGGTGCCAGACTTGCATGTCCTGGTTTGAGTGGAAGATGAAGGTTTTTGCTTATTTCAACAGCGCCGTAGTGTTTGGAGGATTGTGTTTGGCCTTAACATATAGGAACCTGAAACCCGGTAGTCGGGCGCCAAGTGGCTCGTTTCGGCTAATAATTGCTACCGCACCTTGTCGATCGGCTGGCCCTAGAAATTTATACACGGTCTCCTCGCGTAGATCTCTCTCTCTCCCACCAGGGGACTGGTGCTATTACTGCCGTGCACGTGAGACGAGATGATAACGTCCTGAAGCCGGTTCCACAACATCCTTTGGAACCAGAACTGGACTTCAAAAGAGGCCTCTGGAACCGATATATTCCAGGGGGCCATGCCATGTCGATGCGCAGCATCGACCCAGGCAGGAGGCGGGGGTCCAGGAGCCAGCGATAATTTCCACTTATAACCATCAATTGTACAATGGAATTTGCTATTCTTCCACTCAGAGGGTTATCATACATTTAGTAAGAAACTTGCTGGAACCAGCATGTGACATGTTGGCCAGAGGGTGGCCCAGGGCTGGAACTGACATGTTTGACATCGCTGGAACCGTGGAACTGGGCACAATTTGCCCTGGAACCGGAACCTGGAACCGGCTTCAGGACGGTAAGATGAGATGGGATGGGATCAGAAACGATATACACAATTGATATTATGCTAGCCTTAGCTTTTGATACGGTTCCTCTCCCGGGTCGAACTAGCTGCTTAGGCGGCACGTAAGCGCTTAGCCTTCAACCATGTGTGGACCGGAGATGTCAGCGATGTGAACTTACAAGTCGATATACAGGACACTTAAGGCGTGTGCTGTAGACAAAGATAACTATTAATGAACTGAGGCTTCACCATACATAGCCTCCCAGCGCCCCTATTTATAGGGTTGGTGGAAGCCCGAAATGAGGCAAAGCGTTGTGACAGCCCTTGACACTTGATCCCTCACCACTTGATAAAGTACCATAAAGTGCATATGGCTCCGAGAATGTCAGGTACACTCAACACTACAGCGGTACACTCTTGGCCAACTCAAGGCCAAACAATGACATAACACAACATAAGCCAAAAATGTATGTTCCTTAGAGGTGAGTCAAGTGTCTGCTTGACCAAATTGAGTTACCTCAGGCTTTTAACCCTCCTAAACCGTCAGGTTTTAGCTATTTCACTGCACACTGTCCCCCTTTTAGGAGCAGCGCCCTCGCTGCTATAACTATGTATAACGGCGAGTACTCTTGCGGGTACTCCTACGAGCCGTGGGCAAGGTGGTATGATGAGTAGCTTCGTAAGCCGTAATCAGGCTTTGCTCAATATCACTACTCGGTCGCCATGAGTCATCCTCTGGTCCATAACCTTGCCATCTCACTAGATATTCAATACCTCCACGTGCAGTGATCCTCTTGTCCAACAAGGCTTCCACAGCATATTGCTCATCATCAGGTACTACAGGTGGCGGTTGGCAATGGGCATCAGAGTGACTAGGAACTTCCAAATCAGGACGCCATGGTTGCAACAAACTCACATGAAACACATTATGAATACGTAAATTCGCTGGTAACTTCAATTGATATGCGACAGGGTTAATCACTCTAGTCACTTTGAGAGGGCCAATATACTTAGGTGCCAACTTTTTAGACATAGTTGAAGGTAACCTCAAATTGGCTGTGGATAGCGCCACTTTATCTCTTACTCGGAAGGTGACGTCGCGCCGCTTCTTGTTAGCTTGGGTTGCTTGACGGGCATGGGCTTCTTGAAGCTTGGCCTTGGCATGGGTGACAGCATCCTTCATTTCCACCAGAAAGTCCTGTGCCTTAGGTACCATAGCATCGGTAGTGATAACGGGTGGTATGGGTATACCGTCAGCCTTTGTATACCGTATACTCCCTCACAAGCTCTTGCCGTATACGTATACCCCTCGCAAGCTCGTCTGTATACGTCATCGCAAACCCAATCGTATACCGTATACCTCTCACAAAAAGCTCAACCCCAATTTTGGTATACGTCTACTAAAATACCCCATATGGCCACAAAGACACCCACACGTATCCAGAACATGGTATACACCTTTTCTACACCCAAGAACATGTCAAAAGACATGGTTACGTCCATTGGCATCCAATACCCAACATACCTGCATACACAACTCTCCAGAAGTTTTGTTTCCGATCCTCAGACGGGGACATTGTGACCACAGCAGCATTATACTTTGGACCACTCCTTACCCTGCAGCCACTCACGCCATGACAACCACTAAATGTGCACCCAGGAGCCTGTCGAACATGTTTGACATTTCTACAATGGTGCACAAATCTCTGCCCAAACCCAGCTGCCACAAAGCACGCATTTGCATCATGTTTGCATCCCTAGCTAACACAATAGCATCTCCAGAGGAATGTGCATTGATCTCTGTTAACACAATAGCATCCGCCTCTCTCAATTTTGAGTTCATGTCATACTATGCAACGCTTCTTTCAGAAACTGCAGATGATGAGCACATATCACATTACGTACTCATCACCCAGAGGCTTACAAACATGCATGCAGCAATACCAATCAGTGTGGTGTGAGGAGTCTGGGGGCGTAGCTCCCAGAAGCTAAGCTGAGAACAGCACTGTCATCCTGCTTCTAGCTGTGTTAGCTATGGAACCAGCTCGCAGCAAGTTCAATTGGTAAAGGGAAATAAGTTGAGGGGGTCTGGGGGCGTAGCCCCCAGAAGCCAGGAGTAATTGTGGGCACAAGGTGGGCTGCCCCATTAACAAATTGCATTGCTGAGATGAAGCAGCATGACAATTTAGTTGCAGCTTAGAGATAACAGCACTTATACAACACCTCAATTGGGAGTGATTCTCTTCTTGGATATGTCCTCCTGCCTTCAGTATGAAACCTACTGTGGTCAGTAGCATCCCCGGCCCATTCTCAGTGTCGCATTGGTCCTGCTGCTTAGAGTATTCTGCATCATTGTATCTGCTTGGACATGCATGATCATGGAGTTCCAACTGGTGGATGGTGTTCAGTTTTTCTTGGTTCTATCTGTGTTAGTGGCTTTGCCACCCCTGTGGTGAACTGTGGCACCGCACGCGTGCCGATGGGTTTGCCAATGTAAGATTCACACACACACACAGAGTTTGGCCTGTTGCTCAACATAGTGTCCAGATACCAAGCTCGCTCCCTCACAGAACAGCAACCCTACAGAACATGTTGCCAGAAGCGCTCCAGCTTTGCTATCCATCGATCAGTTTATCAACATCGAATCTAATTGCAGTAAGCCTCCCACTCTTTTCTGCGCGCTTGCCGGGGTTGCTGTCAGCGGAGAAGACTGAGCATGCACGGTGGCTTCTCATGCACTGCAGACGTGAAGAAGATGTAGAGCAGGAGGTTGGCGCGAAGCAACACTTCTTGCATTAATGCCACAGGCATGCATCTGTTGGGAACGCTGCCTTGCAAGACTTGGATTGGCCGAAGACAATGAGTAGTGCTGAGGAGTGACAACTGTATTGCCTGTCCACCAAGGGGGTCTGGGGGCGAAGCCCCCAGAAGCTAGAAAATCACTGCGGTCCAGAGCACCCAGAAGCAATATTTGGAAGCTCCGTATACGTTCTTAGCAGCCACGCAGCCATCGTGCTGTATACTCGTATACCTCCACGCAGATCGTTTCCCATCCGTATACATCCTCGCAAGCAGCTTGGTATACCTCCACGCAAACGCAGCCGTATACCGTATACGTCTCGCGTATTGGCCGTATACCGTATACGTATACCTATAAACACCCGGTCCCGGTGTTTTCTGCGTGGGGAGGTTTATGTATTCGGATTGTGTATAGTTTACGGGGGGCCGTGTTTATGTTTGCGGGAGCCGTGATTATCTGAATGCTGTTTCCGGTATAATTTTTGTGTGTACGTGGCATGGGATCAGTCAGGGGCTGCGTCCGATCATCTGGCGCCTGGATTGAGTTGAGTCAATCCTGATGCGACCATGACGCTAGCTCCTGGCCGGCTATCGTTGGGGTGTTGACCGTATGTGAGGTAGAATGGGGTGTAACCGGTGCTTGGGTTGATGGAGTCATTGATGTTGTACTCGGCTAGGTCCAAGTATTCGTCCCAGTTGTCTTGTAGGGGGTTGATGTAGTGTCTCAGGTACTCCTCCAGTGTGCGGTTTGCACGTTCACTTTGGCCATCACTCTGTGGGTGGTAGGCTGTTGAGAACTTCAGATCAGTTCCCACTACTGAGAAGAGTGCTCTCCAGAAATGACTAAGGAAACGGTCGTCACGGTCGGAGATTATTGCCTCAGGCATTCCATGATGTCGGTAGATGGTAGTACGAAAGATTCGGGCGAGTCCAACGGCGTCAACCTTCTTTGTTGTCGGAGCAAAGTGTACTTCTTTGCTAAGCCGGTCCACAAAGGTCACAATTGCGTCATAACCGTTACGGGTCGGCGGTAGGTCGGTAATTAGATCCATTGTCATCTCCTCCCACTTTGCTTTCGGTATCGGAATCGGCTGCAGTAGTCCACCGGGTAACTGGTTCGATGGTTTGTTCCGTTGGCATGATGGGCAGGCAGTCACGTATTGACGTACTGTCTTTGACATGTGTGGCCACCAGAACCTCCTTGCCACACGCTGTATTGTCTTGGTCACTCCCAGATGTCCTCCACTGAGTGAGTCATGGCATTCACGGATTATCTCATGCCGAATCTCCAGATTACGAGGTACTGCTAGACGATCTTCAAAGTACCAAAGGCCATTGATGTTCTCCAAATACGGAAACGGCTGGTTGTAGTATTCATCGGTCTCGTAGCTGTTACTAATGCGGGTGAGTAGGTCATCGGTATTAATCGAACTGATGCTGTGTAGATCGGCACGGCGTGATAGAGGGTCAGAGCGGTTTGACTTCCCCTCCTTGTAGGCGATGTCCACTCCGCAGTAGTATGATTCTAACCACTGGCTCCACTTGGTCTGTCGGCGGTTAAGGTTCTTCGTGGTCGCAAACCAGGTATGGTTAAGATGGTCCGAGTTCACTCTGAACTGTGCTCCTTCCAGGTAACATCTCCACTCGGTTAAAGCCCAGTAGATGCCTAGTTAGTCCTTATCACCGATCGGGTAGCGGTGCTCTGTCGCATGTCGTTTTGGGCATGCCATACAGCGCATAAGGGGGAACTCGATCACGCCTTAAAAGAAGCTACTAAGCAACACATAAGGGCGCCTGAGCGCTCCAAGCACCGCCGAGTCTGCGCGCTCGAAGAACCGTCGTGGAAGTCGACTAAGCGTTGATCGAACTTCTTGCATAACTTGATCTTACCGCTGTTGTCTAGCCCTAAAGGGCCAGCCAATAACTGCTACCGCACCTTGTTGGCTGGCCCTAGATTTTATGGGGCCACCACGGAATTGGTGCTATTACTGCCGATGCACATGAGACGATTGAGATGGGATGGGAGCAGAAACGATAAACACAATTGATATGATGCTAGCCTTAGCTTTGGACTGATGCATGTCACAGGCTGCTGCTGCCAACTAGCAAATTAACACTTAGCACTCTGTTGCTGCAGTGAAAGGACACAGGTGGGGCAGGACGGGCTTCTGATGAAGATTGTAATTAAAAAAAGCTGTTCCAAACATGCAATGCAGAACAATCCAGGGGCGAGGGCACAACATCTTCGCAGCTGCAAGCACATGGATGAACCTTTGAACCTCGTGCTCACTCTCGCTATGATAGCAGTGATAGCGCGATGGTGGGTCACTGAGTATTTGGGGTGGTGAATAGTAGTTCTGCATATCAAAGTAGGATGGCTTCATCTTTTGGCGTCATGCCGGGGCGCCGTGCACCCGAGTGCAGGGAGGATCGTAGATGGTGTCACTTATGGCGGTTTCCAATCCTGATTGGACAAAAATACGGAAAATACGGGGATTCTGCGAAAACACCTGGAGAGGCCAAGCAAAGGCGCTTCCGCTGAACACTTCTTACAGGCTAGGAGTCTTTCCTATAGACCTATTGGGTATGTCACAAGCGATGATCGTGCAAGGATTTGGGAGCTTGACGAACGCAAGTCCGATGCAAACCAGGACTCATGGAGACTCGCGGTGCCTATGGAAGCAGGGGACGCGCATGAAATCCGGACCACCGTACGAAGCAATATCAGTCCCTAACAAAGATTGTTGTGGAGTTCCAGCGACCTACAAGCTTTAGGAAAGTCGTGAAAATGCCAGATTGCTGGGTCACCAGGCTAGTGTGTGGGGCTTCGTGCGCTCTATTTTTTCCAATCAGGATTGGAAACCGCCATAGCGTGTTTGCAAGAAGGAACGCTTGGTACCTACAGCAACGACTGTAGGTGTAGGTCATGTTTCTAGATGTGTCCCATACAACTCAGGGCTCCAGCTGTCGCGGAAACGAGCTCGAGCAAGGCGTCTGTCTGTCACGAGCATATAAAAAACCAGCAAGCAGCACCTGGCTACATCCTTGCAATGTTGTGTCGCGTTCTGTAAGAACGGCCAACAAATCGTGGTACATTGCATGCGCAGCTGGCACTTGGCTTTGTTGCCACCGTCACGGAGACAAGCTTTCGGAGTACTGGACCATGGGCACCTGGCAAAGTCCGGGCACTGTACAGAATAGCCCATGCACAGCCCGACGCACTTCCCAGGTTCGCACAATGGCACCCTTTTCTCAAATGAGCATTCGACTTCAGAATACATCGCGGACGTACCTCCCGTCATGCTCTCTGGGCCAGTCCTTACTAACAAGGACCTGGACCGTCTTTGACGTAGCTCGTTGTTCCATAGCCTTCTCACACGCGTAAGGTCCATCATTACTGCAGTCGATGCTACGATGAGGCTGCACTTGCTTCATCTGAATGATGGTTGAAGAGTTGAAGAGTTGTACATATTTTACATGCTTACCATGGTACATGCCTCTATATTCCTGGTAGAACCATTAAGCCCATATACGTATGGTTTCATTTCTGGCTGGAACAATTTTAATAGATATGAGGAACATTACTATACATCATGAGTTACGTCTGGAATTATGGTTTTGTGTTGGTAGTGTTTTTGGCCCTATGAGCCTTCATTGGCTCCCATGGGATGCCCTTTTGGGCTAGTTGGTTATCTGGTAATCTGGTAATCTGGTAATCTGAATGGCTTTCTACCAATTACCAATTACCAATTACCAAATGGCCCCGTCAAAGCGGGGCGCCGGTGGGGGCAGCGCCACCCACAAGGAGCCAACTTAGGCTCCAACGGCATACTCAAGTTCCTGTCCAAAACTGACACCATGGCTGCCACCAGCCCACCCTAGATCCCTTGCTAGCCAATGTATGTCAGGCCAGCCCATTTCGACTTGCCATGTGCTGACCAGTTGACCCAGTCAGCAGCAAGCCAAGCAGTTTAATGCCTTGCTCAGGGCCAACCACAACCAAACACTTCGTTGCAGGCGCGCAGGGTCCGTCTTTGAAGCGCATTTTTCGACAGGCCGTACAACGCATTAGGCGGAACTGGACTATCCCTTTTGAGAGGCTCCTGAGCAAGACACGACGTCTCCTGGCGCTCAAAGCACCGGCAGAGTCTGCGCGCTCAAAGAACCGTCGTGGAAGACGAATAAGCGCTCACCCCACTCCCTGCATAACTTGATCTTACCGCTAATGTCTAGCCCTAAAGGGCCAGCCAATAAGCAGCATGTGTGGATCCCATGTTACTGGGCGGTAGGTGATCACCATCCATTCAAGCTGAACCTGAGGCTTGTCTATCTGGAGGCTAAGATGCCAAGATGGATCAAATCAGGTCCTTCACTTGCTTGTCGGTGTTGTGACTGCTATATTGTGCATGGTTACCGTTCTATGTTCCCAAGCATGAGCAAGTGACGAAGGAGTGACACCTGGTTACACCGGTAGGACCCCAAAATGGGTTTCTACGACGGTACACAGTACATGGAGGCGCAAGGTTGTATTCGTGGGTGCCTGTTATGTATATGTGCGTTCTGGCGCTGCGGGGAACTCCGCGTACCTCCAGCAGACTACGTTTGAGGGCTTCGTCGTCGGTCGCAGCTCCCGTGAGCGGCAACCTTACTTCTCAGCAGAGACGGTGTCTTAACGCAAATGGTGGACTCGCCTACAATTCGTTTACCTTGCTGATGATTTCTATGAATTGGGATGCTGCAATAGCGCTCAAACAAATGGACGGGTGTGCTCGCGGCGTTCTAGTAGTCTGCCCTCAGCCAAATCAGCGAATATATGCCATCGTTTGTGTGCAACGACATATGCATAGTCTACCGAGCTGGATGCTCCCACAAATCAGCTGTGCCAAGCTCATAATAGACCACTATTATAAGCAGATCGGCCGGATGCCTAGCCTACCTACAGCAGCAGACTAACAGTGGCAGCAAATTGGCCAGGACGAACAATGGCAGTGTACCATTAGTTGTTTATCAGAAATACTAGAGGCCAAACGTATGGGCAGTCCCATCCTGTTTGGTCAGGTAAACAAGCGGACGGACGGACTGAGCAGCTAGGTTGAGCATGTCACAAAACCATTTGGTGTAGCCGTTCTTACTGTTGGTGTATGAAACAGATAAAGCCGCAATGCCACTACTGGACCAGCGGGATCAGTTGTTGTACGATGATTGTGTTCCGAAGTAATTGTGCACCAGGGGAAGCAGCAGTGAGCAACTGGGAGGCTCCAGCCGTGGAGCATTGTGCAGAAGACTACATAAACTGATTGGAGAGATCAGAAATAATCGGACGTGTGCGTGGACGGCAACCTGATCAAACAGCTGCTGTTCAGCTAGTAAAATTGCACTGAGTCTTTTTGTGACATGCTCAACCTAGCTGCTGAGTCCGTCCGCTTGTTTACCTGACCAAACAGGTTGGGACTGCCCATACGTTTGGCCTCTAGTGTTTCTGGTAAACAATGGTACACTGCCATTGTTCGTCCTGGCCAATTTGCTGCCACTGTTAGTCTGCTGCTGTCGGTAGGCCAGGCATCCGGCCGACCTGCTTATAGTAGTGGTCTATTATGAGCTTGGCACAGCTGATTTGTGGGAGCATCCAGCTCGGTAGACTATGCATACCAGATTACCAGATTACCAACTAGCCCAGAAGGGCATCCCATTGGAGCCAATGAAGGCTCATAGGGCCAAAAACACCAACATATAACCATAAATCCGAATATATCTCATGATCTCGCAGCACTTCACTTCAAGTAACTTTCTCGTCCCTTTCCTTCATTCACCATTCATGTTAGATATATCAAACATGATATAGTGATCTTTCTCATATCTACTGAAACTGTTCCAGCCAAAAATCAAACCATGACAAACTATATAATGGGCACCTATGGTTCTACCCTGAACATAGAGGAAATATGTACCATGGTAAACATGTAGAACATGTAAAACATGTACAGCTCAACCATCACCATCAGAGGAAAAGAGGTCAACATGGTAGTCTTCAAAATGCCTCCGGAGATCAGGCTTTGTCTCCCGTAACTGCATGCACTCAGACACAAATCTTGCCACATGACGGGGGCTTTGATTCATAAACTTGGACATGCCTGCGTCGCTTGCACGCTTTGCTCTATGTATGCCACCAACGCAATCAAACAACTTGCACTGGGTATGCATAGCTACTCGCAGAGATTCATACGCAGAGCACCGGAACATGACATGATACTCGTCCTCCACCTCATTAGCAGTGCACTTTTGACAGATGCGTTCTTCCCTAGGACAGTTGTGCCACCTTCCTGTTGCTATAGCCAAGCTATGTGACCCACACCTAAAGCGCATGAAGTCTATCAGATTGCAAGGAGACACCAAATGTGTACTTGCAACATACTCTGGCATCCCCGGTCTGTACCATGTAGGGTCATTCTTGGGGAGTCCAGTGACCTCGTCAAAAACTGGGGATGCAGCCATCCAGTGCTTGTATGTAGCAAGTGTGATCCCATCAGCACATTGCCGTGGGGGGGTGGTGGCTACAGCCTCCCAGTCCTTCTCCCATACTTGTCCCATGCAGCCTCAACTGTGTCCCACTTACAGACAGGTAAACGTAAGTCTGTGTCTCCATTGTCTATAGCTGCTTTCACATCATGCACCACCTGGTCAGCCAGCATCCCTAAGCCAAGCTGCCGCAACATTCGAAACACCATAGCAGCCCACCCCACATTGTGATTACAGCCCATGCGCACATTGTCATGGAAGACTACCCTCATCAGGCCTGTAGAGGCCTTCGCCATCTGATTCCAATAGCACACTACCATCTTGCACCAGTGGGCTGAGAGGGGTGCCCAGCAAAGCTCCTTCAGCACGACCTGCCTGTTTATGCGTTTCCTAAACTTGCCTAGCTGCCGCATGAACAATGTTTGAACCTCCTGTAAGGAGTTATCTAACATACCACTAGCAGTGTCAATATGCTGAAGGGCATCCGGCCCCCACACTTCACACCCATAGGACAGCACTGGCTTGACAAGTGTATCAAACATGTGAGTTTTGATGTAAAGGTCGCGCAACTCCATGTGCTTAAACTTCCCAAGCATGGCCCACATAGCCCTTTGTCCAGCTGCTTTCAGGGCATCCCTAGCAACAGACAAACCTTTGGTTGAATGCAACCAAACCCCTAGGTAACGGAATGACTCCGAAACTTACACTTGCTTTCCATCGTAAAGCCACTGCAGACCATTTGACAGCTTGCTATTAGCCTTTCGGTACACCACAATTTCAGTTTTCTCCAGGTTCACCTGGAGACCTTTGCTTGTGCAGAATTCATGCAGCAGGTCCAATTGCTTCTGCAAATCAATAGGGCATGTTGCCATGAGCACCATGTCATCTGCATACAGCAGCATGCGTATAAGCTTGCCTCCACATTCAACCCCAGTACCTGGCAAGCGAGCCTCGAGCCATTCTTCAAACTCATCAATGAACAATCCAAACAAGAGGGGTGACAGGGGATCTCCCTGCTTCACCCCAGTAGTGCTTAGGAAAGGTGTACCCAACTCATGCTGTACCCTTGTTTGTAGACTAACATGCCAATACATATTACCCAGCGCCTGGATCATTTCCCCGTGAATCCCAAGAGCAGCGAGGCGCTCCATAAGCAGACCTCTTAAGACCCGGTCAAATGCCTTTTGAAAGTCAACATAGCAAAGGTAGAGCCTTGCAGCTCCAGAGCTGAATCGTGTACGATCTATCAGATGCCGCAGTACAAACACATGGTCTATAGTGCTCCTCCCCTTCCGGAACCCAGCCTGCCCCTCAGCGCGCGCCCCAATAAGTTCAGCATATGCATCAAGCCTGGTGTTAAGGACTGAGCCAAACAGCTTGCCCAGGACATTTCCCACTGCAATCCCTCGATAATTGTTAAGATCCTCTGCCTCCCCCTTTTTGTAGACTGCTGTTAGAGCAGCAGCTGACCAACCCTCTGGGTAGCGCCCAGAGCAGAAAATATTTTTCAATAAAGCATGCCGGATAGGCAACAAGATATATTCTCTACGGTCCCGCCCATTGATACCAGCAGGCACGAGGACATACGCCTCTTTAAAAAACTCACTACGCAGTCCATCGGGGCCAGGAGCCCTGCCTGAGTGTGATTTCTTTAGAGCCAGCTCAACCTCCCAGTCCTCAATGGGTTTGTTCAAGACCTTTGCTGCTTCGAGCCTCTGCTCACCAGCTTTTTCCTGAGCCACCTTTGTAAGGTGGGCTAGCATAGAACGTGTATCACCAAAAACACCAGGGAGACCTTGGCCCTGCTGTCCATACAGCTGCTGCCAGTGCATGTCAAGCTGCTGCATGCTGTGCAAGCGACTACGCATGCTGGGTCCTTTGTACAGGTTCCAGAACTTCCGTGGATTATGCTGCAGGTCATCAATGAGCTTTGCATGGTACTGCTTGGTATAGAATGCCTGCCACTTTCTCTTTGCTTTGTTAAAAACCTTACGCAGCGCAGCTGCCGCATGGGTGTCCCCTCTCCGTAAAGCATTCTTCAATGCTCGATGCTCCCGCCTCACATGTTTAAACCAACGCTTAGGAAGATGTCCACATGAGGTATGCTGCTGTGAACCAGCTACACCAAAAGTTTTGGTTGTCACCTGATGGATGAGAGCCTCAAACCGCTTGCATGCCTCAAGATCCTGCTGACCCTCCTCAGACATATCATATATTTCCTTCAGCTCTTTTTGCGCCCCAGCATCCTGTAATGCTTTAACAAAGTCCAACCTCTTAGCAGTAACATAACGGGGGAAAGCCAGTGGGGAACTTTCACTGCCAACAGCATCCTGTTGGCGAGGGAGGTCTAACTCACAACACAACATGCAATGATCAGACAGAGTCGGGTCAAAACCCCTGACTTTGAAGCTTTTCACACTTACAAACGCATCCCTAGTGCAGAGGCCATAATCCAAGACTGATTGAGACAGGAGCCGTCCATCCCTGCCTAACTTATGATGTGTAAATGCACCTGCTTCGTCACCCACTGTACGGCCATTCAACACGACACAATCAGCCTCTTGGCAAAGCTTGAGGAGGAAGCGGCCTCCAACATCAATACGCTTCAAATCCATGCTAGCTCTACTAGGGATCTCCCTACCAATGACCTGGGTAACCCGGGTGTAACCCGCATTGGCAACCTCATTCACTGCATCCAAGATCTCGGCAGCTGCATCAGCAACTGCATTGTTAGCCCCTACATGAGCATTGAAATCCCCAACAACATATACATGACCTTTGTGCTGATACTGCAGAACCTGTTCTTTTAGCAGGTCAAATGCATCCTCCCTATGCCGTGGGGTAGGCCATTGTACACTGCCTTGGGGTGGGAGGTATACTGCAGCTATGAACCAAGGAGCACCAGCAGGTAGCTCAAGCTTTAACCAGATAACATGCTGGTTTTCCCACACTTTCTTCACATACGTTGATAGATTTGACCTCACAAACCAATAGAGTCCCCGTCCCCGACCCCCACCCTGAACAACTACAGGAGGCATAGCTGAGTCACTCCCATAGCGAACGAAGCCATGTAGCTCTGGGGTGCCTTCACCTGTTTCCCCCAGGGCCACCAAATCAAGCCCTCGCAACTGCTCTTCCAGAATTGGAATCTTCTGCTCTGTAAGAACATTACAGTTCAGGTAGCCCACTATCACCTTATCCCATTCTCTTCCCTTTCGTCCCGACGCCCTATGAGACCTACATTGGCCGGCCCCCTAGCTCCCATTCTGCACGCCACCCTTGCCCTTGCGTTCCGCGGCTTTGCCCTTCCCTGCTCCGCCACCACCGTCACCGGCAGCACTGCCAGCTCCACCGGACTGTCCACCCGAGCCAGCCCCAGTAGCCATTGCGCGATAGTGCCCGGTCTGCTGAGAGGCACCAATACGGCTACTGCTGCGGGAAGGGGGGAGGGAGGTGCTGGGGGGAGGTGCTGCTCCAGTGCGCTTTGCCCCCCCACTTCCAGTTACTGCTGCACTAAATGTACCATGCGGCTTCCTGCCAGTGCTGTGGCCCTTGGATGCAGCCGCTGCTGCCGCTGCAATGGTTGCGGGTTCGGCAAATGCCGGTGCCTTGGGCTGTCTGTTGTCCTGGTCAGCAGCTGCGTCCTTGGGAGGGGGAGCATCAGGCTGCTGCTCTGCTATCTGCTGTAGCTGCTGCTGCCGGCCCCTGAGGCTGATTAACTCTTCCTCCTCCTCCTCCCCTGAGCTACTGGCCTCAGCAGCTGCTGCAGCAGCAGCTGCTGCTGCTGCCGCTGCTATCTCCTCTGCCTCCCACCTCTGAGCCCTGCGCAGGGTCCAGAGTGTGGCAGCTTCACCCTTCCCCATCCAGCACCTATCAAGCTCCCAGATGATGGCTCTGGCCTGTGGTGGCTTGGCCAACTCCACTGCCAGAGCTGCTTTGAAGTTGGCCATTTTCTGCAGGTCTGCTTTTCTCTGTAGTTCGGGTTGGTGCATCTGCTGCTGCAAGTTGTAGCCGCGGCCACGGAGCTCGCCCTTTGCCTTGTAAATGGCCGGGAGGTCGTGGGGCCGCACCTCAAACGCTATGTTGCTTTTCTGGTTGGGCTGCTGCTGCTGCTGGTCGTCTGCGCGAGCTGACTGCGGTTTGCTGTACGCGTACAGCATCTCCACCTTGCAGTTGACGTCTGCAAGGATGTGTGTCAATTTCCTCCTGGCATCATCGCTGGCTGCTCCCTGAACACCGAGAAGCACCAGCTTGGTTTTGCGGTCTGGAAACATGGCCTCGTGGACACGGTCCTCAAGCATGTCGCTCAGTTGCGCTGTAAGCTGCTGCTCAAACCTCTTAATCTGCTGCTGCTGCGCGCGCCATTCCCCCTTGATGTCTGTCACTTGAATCTGCGTCTCAGTGCTGAGGCTGACGATGCCCAAGAGCTGTCCCTCGAGACGGTCCTGCCCCTGTTTCAGCACAGCAAGTTGCTCAAGTTGCTGTGCTATTCTATTGAGATTCTCCTCTGGCGTGAAGGACGGGTTAGGGAGGGCAGGGTCGAGTGCATTCGCTTCGGAAGGTGCGAGTGTGGTGGGGCTAGCGGTAGATGCTGGCACTCCCTGTGGCCCATCAGCCAATGGCTCAATCTCGCTGGAGATACCGTTGGTGTTTGCGGCTGAGGTCATATTGCTATAATGATCCTATGCTGGGTCGCGACCGGCTGTGCTGTTTCCTATATCCGTCTTCCCACCATCGCTAAAAACCATGAAAGAGACCTTTAATGAGAGCCAAGACGACGAGCGCGGAGACCACAAGACGCATATGTTGTTGCACACAAACGATGGCATATACTCGCTGATTTGGCTGAGGGCAGACTACTGGAACGCCTCGAGGCCGCGAGCACACCCGTCCAGTTGTTTGAGCGCTATTGCAGCATCCCAATTCATAGAAGTCGTCAGAGGGTGAAACCATATGTAGGAGAGTCCAGCGCTTGCCTTGAGACACCGTCTCTGCTCAGATCTAAGGTTGCCGCTCACGGAAGCTGGGGTCGACGATGAAGCCCTCAAACGTCGTCTACGAAGGTCCGGAGAGCTCCTCGCCCGCCCCAGCGCACATATACATTACAGCCACCAAATGGTACAACCTTGCGCCTCAGTCCATGTGCTGTGTACTGTCGTGGAAAGCCATTTGGCGTCCTACCGGTGTAACTCGGTGTCACTCCTTCGTCACTTGCCTATGCTTGGGAACATAGAACGGTAAAGACTCAGTGCAGTTTTACTAGCTGAACAGCAGCCGTTTGATCAGATTGCGGTCTACGCACACGTCCGATTATTTCTGGTCGATCTCCAATCAGTTTATGTAGTCTTAGATGCACAATGCTCCACGGCTGGAGAGTTGCTCACTGCTGCTTCCCTGGTGCACAACTACCTCAGATAAGATCACACAAATTGCATCATACCACAACACAACCAGCCACGGATACCGGTTTCGGCCTTGCTGAAGGGCCTCATCAGTCCGCTGAGTTGAGTAAGCAAGTGGCATGCACAACAACATATAGGAAGACCTGGAACAATGAAGCTGAGAGCAAATGGAAGATGAACAGGCAGTTCGACGTTTTGCCAAGTGACCATAGTGCCAACAGCACATGCCAACAAATGCAAAACAACATGCTATCTACCTGACTTCAAGGGTCAACTCATGTTCCAAAAGGCTATGTCCCTTATGTTGCTATCGGCTACCTCTGCAGTTACAACACCATGCTGTGCCACGGCCTCCATGCATGGCCAATGCACTTGCTGAAAACTGCTGCAGCCAAACCCCATCGATAATCCTTCTTGACCAGGGAGGGCACTGCCCGTTATAGACATCTAAGCAGGAAAAGCCTAGGATAGCCCATATACACATGCTCATACTGGTAACCTACTCAGACACTTGACAATGATGTACCAATCACCTGGAGGTTGAGCACGTCACAAAAAGACTCAGTGCAGTTTTACTAGCTGAACAGCAGCTGTTTGATCAGATTGCGGTCTACGCACACGTCCGATTATTTCTGGTCTCTCCAATCAGTTTATGTAGTCTTCTGCACAATGCTCCACGGCTGGAGAGTTGCTCACTGCTGCTTCCCTGGTGCACAACTACCTCGGAACACAATCATCGTACAACAACTGATCCCGCTGGTCCAGTAGTGGCATTGCGGCTTTGTTTCATACACCAACAGTAAGGACGGCTACACCAAATGGTTACCGTTCATTGTTTCCAAGCATTAGCAAGTGACGAAGGAGTGACAACGGGTGCCACCGGTAGGACGCCAGAATGGCTTGCCACGACGGTACACAGCACATGGAGGCGCAAGGTTATACTCGTGGGTGCCTGTAATGTATATGTGCGCTCTGGTGCTGCAAGGAACTCCGCGTACCTCCAACAGACTTCATCGTCGGTCCCAGCTTCCGTGCGCGGCAACCTTAGTTCTGAGCACAGACGGTGTCTGAAGGCAAGCCGTGGGCTCGCCTACAAAATTTCTACCTAGCTGATGATTTCTATGAATTGGGATGCTGCAATAGCGCATAAATAAATGGACGGGTGTGCTCGCGGCCTCGAGGCGTTCCCGGAGATTGGGTACAGGTAAGCAAAGCAGGGGAGACTGATGCGACAAAAAAACAGGGTCTGTCATGCAGTAGTCTGCGTTCCAGTAGTCTGCGCTCAGCCAAATCTGCGAGTATATGCCATCGTTTCTGTGCACGAACATATGCATAGTCTACCGAGCTGGATACTGCCACAAAGCGCCAAGCTCATACTACACCAGTGTTCTAAGAGATCGGCCGGTTGCCTTGCCTGCTACAATGCACAGCTAGAGCTTTGCTTGTACCACCAGTACAAGCCATACACCTGTCAAGCAGGAAGAAGCTGCATGGCCGAGTAAGCATAAGGGGATCATGGTCTGTGTCATTCAGCTCTGGCAGTGGACTGAGTAGATTGAGTGTAGATTGCTCGAATCAGCAGTTGTAAATGGCTAGCTGAACATAAGTTGTCTACAAAAGATGCAGGCAGCCCAAGCACACATATGACAATGTCGCTGGTCTCTCAGTTCAGGCCATTTAGTAATCTGCACGATCATAATGCATGGCTGGAGAGTTGTTCACGATTGCTCCCCTTGTGGCAATGACACAACCATGACCTCAGAAAACTTTGACAAGTTTCATACATACAACATACATACAACATACATACAACATACAGCTATTCCAGTGAGTGGGATTGCGGCATTCATCTTTACACCAACAGTAAGAACGGCTACACCAAATGGTTGTCGGTGCATCTGAGTGTGTGTGTGTGTGAATCTTACATTGGCAAACCCATCGGCACGCGTGCGGTGCCACAGTTCACCACAGGGGTGGCAAAGCCACTAACACAAATAGAACCAGGAAAAACTGAACACCATCCACCAGTTTGAACTCCATGATCATGCATGTCCAAGCAGATACAATGATGCAGAATACTGGCCCTGGAAAAGTGCACACACAATTTTATTTTTTGATTTTTTTTGGGTTTTTGATTTTTTGGGTACATCCAGCAAACAAACAGCAACGCAACAGCATATATCATCAGAACATTGTATACATTTTATGCCAAAAATACTCTCACCCAGATGTGGAGAATCGCAGAGCAGCAGCAGTTCCAGAACTAACACAGACTATTAACCAGTACATAGCCATGCCTAAGAGGTGCCCAGTAACATGAAAGTCATATGCAATTAATCTATATCATGTCCCATAATCCGCCATAGGTTGTAATCAAAGGGGAGATAACCTTCAGGCATGATTTCACCCTCTCTACCATCGTCAAGCAGTCGTAAACAACTTTCCCGCCTTTTCTTCAGTGCTGAAATACACCTCACAACTTGCACATGATCACTATGATTGAGAATAAACTTAACATGACTATCCTTGGATTGCCCTGGTAAGGAGGCGGGCTTGAAGAAGAGGGGGAAATCGTCCCGGACAGGGTGAAGCACTCTACAATCCAACATGAAGTGGACAAGATCTTCAACTGGAACTGACCCTGTAGTATCATCCCTATAACCAAGCTTTTGACACAACCGACACACCATGTCATCCCTTACTATTCCATTGTATCTTCCTGTGTGGATGGCCAAGCAGTGCCATCCTAGCCGCATCTTTGCAATGCATTGTACCATGCGAAAAGACAGGGTTTTAGCCTTCAAGTATGTAGGGGCATCGTCATGGAGCCCTCTTGCCCATGCAGCATAGGAGTGATGCCTTTCGGATGGCAGATCAGAGCGCTATCAATAATCTGAGACTGTTGGTGCAAATCTGCGATCTATCACTACTAAGGTTTCTGTGCGGGCGGCTCAGCCGAAGTCGTAATCCATCTTACATAGAAAGAGAGAGAACTAAGGCAGGAAATCCATGTGACATCTTGGTTCTATATGTGGTAGTGGCTTGGCCACCCTTGTGGTGAACTGCTGTAGTGACACCATATGCATCCCGACAGGTTTGCCAATGTAAGGGCCTATCTATACAGTGAGTTTTGGACAGGAACTTGAGTATGCCATTGGAGCCTTAGTTGGCTCCTTGTGGCTGGCGCCGGTCCCCACCGGCGCCCCGCTTTGAAGGGACCAATTGGTAATTGGTATACATTACTAGGTAAGGGCCTACTGCCTTATCGTATGCAAGAAGGGTGTGTCGGCCTCTCTCTCCCCCGCTCTTCCTTATATGTACTATCGTTTGTTCTGCTTAGCCATTCATCGGAGAGGTATCACCAGCATCACCAAAAAGATCAGCAAGCTAGTACAGGGAGAGCCTGCAAAGTGCTCACCCAGTTAGACATGGCCTAGGGTCTCTCCGATCTCAGAGGCGTATGCACCGCGAAGCAAGCCTTGGCACATGGCCAAAAGTTGAAATGTGGCTTGATGTCGACCCACATGACTTCCTTGATCTCCTGCTCTACATGGATGCCATGTACACAAATGTGTGAGATTGGCCACCGCACAGCCCTTGAGCCCTTCCCACATTAATTCCACGCAGGAGAACAATACGTGGTCTCCTTGCGTACATCCATCTCTCTCTCTCTCTCTCTCTCTCTCTCTCTCTCTCTCTCAGCCCTTGATCGTGCTGTACCTGCCGCCCGTCACATGACTCCTGGATGCTCTACCATTGGCACGTGAGCAACACACATCCTAATGTCGCAAATTAAGTTCTTCACCACTTATGGTATGCATAGACAACCTGCAATCCTGCTTCAGGTACAGAACATGCAACGAGATGGTATGCGTATGCTATGCATATATGTTATATGGGGCTGCCAAAAAACACAACAGCCGTCACAGATGCCACTCAGCCAACAAACATACGGGACTGAATGAAATGTATAATTGTCAGAAACCCACCCCAAGTGGGTTAGAAACCCCACGCGGGAGGACGAATCGCGACTCCTCCTTGCGTAGCTCTGTCAGATCACACAAAACAAATATCTCAGCCAGACAACTTAGGCTGTATATGTCCTAGCCTCAGTTGACTCATTAAGCAGCAATGGGTAGGGGCCGCCTAAGCCTAGCAACCTGAAATGACCCGATGCAAAAGGCTGTATATATATGTCCTTGCCTCAGTTGAGTGACTCACGAGGCAGCAATAGGTAGGGGTCGCCTAAACCTAGCAACCTGAAATGACCCGATGCAACTAACATGTCAAACTCCACAGCAATCTCTGCCTACAGGTGCTTGCTCAATTGTAGTAAGGGAATTTTGTGACGCAACTTGTACACTACAAACAAGGCAGTAATTGGACTGCAACTTTGTCTCTGCAACTCTAAGTCTCTAACCACATGCAGTCAGGCCAACGTGCAATGAATGATCCGACATGATTACTTGACCATGCATGCTAACATGGTTACATCTCCGCACGCACCATTTGTTAAGAGAGACCACTGCACCGCCCTTCGGGCCGTGCAGCACCCAAGCATGACTCCAGCCGTGCACACACCATTTGTGGGATACAATTAGGAAAGTATGCCGGCCTAGTTAGTGAGGAGCACTTTCCCCAGCGTATGACTCAACGAGTCCAACTCATCCAATCAAACAGTTCATATTCATCCCAACATCTCACTTTTGATGTGGCACACTATACCATGCCTACCTACCATAATAGGGGTGACCATGCCTGCCGTAGTACCTCGTAATGCACTATTAATGAAGACGAGCAGGAAGGCTTGGATGGTCTGAGAGACAATAAGTGTCTGTGCAGCACAGACCCCAAACCATTTCAGGCAAAAGCAGGAATTTCCCAATTGACGCTACTTGGAGGTTGAGAATACCACAGTCACGCATACCGAGACAGATCATGAGAAATGACATTCAGGCCGGAAACAAAGGCTGCCTGGTATCATTCTACTGGGCACACTCTCCGCAAAGTGGTCTTGGCTGGAACTTCAAACTAGTGATGTGCGGGCACCGCCATGCTAGTGAGTTAAGCTAGGTTCCCGCATTAAACATCAATGGCCCACTGCAACAGGGCTCAAACCCAAAGGAGCTGTTCAAGCCCATATATAGGTGAATCTGCCTGACTTGCTCTATTGCAGACGTCATCAAGTATGGTTGCCCATAACATCTACGTCTCGAATCCACACACTTGTGGCATTGCAGACTCTTGCAGTGAAACAATCATTGCAGACTTTTGCACGTGGCGTGGTTGCGGCAGTACCACAACGTATGCCCTAGCTTGGAAGCCTTGCACCTCAAGCGTCCACAGGATGGGCCTCATCAAGGATAACTGCATATGTGCTTGAGTACACTTTCATACCACACAGCCTCATTACTTGCAACAGCCTGCCTCTACAGACTACTGTGGACCCCACTGTCCCCACCTCCTTGTATCAATGAAGCCCTACATTCTCAACCCACAATGCTTTTTGCTGCGGCTAAGCATGACCGAACTCCCACCTGGAGAAGCCTAGCAGCTAAGCACACTGTAACCCCTGCTGCTGCAGCCAGTATAATGGCAGCTACGGGCACTTGCCCTGTTTCTGTCAGCCCAAGTGCACACAGCAGTACAGCTATCACCAGTAATGCAGTAGCGAAGCATTCAGCAAGCGCTTGGGCCCAGCTCAGACACTTGGGCAACCTGCCCCACGGTTGTACTAGCAGCTGGGCAAGACAAAATATGCCTACAGCACCTAGCACTACTGTGACTTGCGCACCAGGGGACCGGCCCCTGATCCCGACAGCAGTAATACATACAATTGCTTTGAGAACCTCCCGCAGCAGCAGCCATATGCAGGTCTGCCAAGGCAAACACCCAACAAGCTCAGCCCCTTGAAATGGGCTCGCAACCAAAGAATGGCTAGCGCCTGTGCTGTCAGCTCTTCTCTGATGCTCTGCGGACATGGTAGGAGGTGTGGCACCACCTGATTCTACTGTGAGAACTGCTTCAAGGGGAGGTGCTGGGGCCGGGGTAAGGCTTGCCATCGCAGTGAGGCTGCACCGTTGCTGGGGTGCCATGCTACTGCTCTGACGCCACTTGGGTGCCCCTTCCTCAAAAGGGGGCACTAGCTCCTCTGATAAGGGGTGTTCCTTTATATCACCAACAGCGCTGCTGTTAGCTGCTTCCCCAGCTTCTAACATCCCATTATCTGCCACCAAGCAGGAAGACACCGCAGGTGCCCCTTTTACAGCCTCCACTTGAAGGTTCCTATGGATACAACCCCAACAAGCCCTTCCGAGGAGGAGGAGGTAGGCCACCAAGGCAGGAGCAGCAACCAGCAAGGCAACACAAACCACTGCCACATGCTGTCCACTAGTGTAGCAAACAACATCCAAATTGCTGCTCCAGTACAGCACTCTGCTCAAGGTGTACTCTCCAAGCAGTGGCTGCTTTGCTTGTGGCCAAGAAACGCATTGGAAGGCGGCTGCCAGCGTACCCAGCAACATGCTGAAGCTATAGCTTATAGCTGCCATGCCACTGAGGTACACAGCCCTCAAGCCTCTAGGCCAACAACACATACTGGCACTCTGATTCGTCTCGGGAGTCACTTTTGCAGCGCTCGCAGTTTCAACTGCATGTGCAGAAGCACAACCAACGGGCAGAGGCAACGACGCATGCTGCATGGTCTGCCACAATAGTTGCGTTAATACCCAGCACAAGGCCCAGAGGATCACTGCAGAGACAGAATACAGACAGAGACACAGTGAGGGTGAATCAGGCATGTCTACGAATATCAACCTCCACTGAGTTTTGAACAATGCCAGCATACCAGCTAATACTAAGCAGGAAAATCCTGCCCTTGTATGATGGAGCAGTTCATCTGTGTCATGCCATGCTAAATGGTACAGTTAAAGACTCTGGTACCATCTGTATATGCATTTCAGCATAAAGCAAGGAATTGATCGTGCAAAAACCCTGTCTTCAGGAGGATGACACATGAACCCCCTGTTAACCCCGCCACTGTAACTCTGCTGTCACAACCAACACTCTGGGAGCAGGGTTTTGCAATGTACTGGCTACATCGGCACAAAATGTGTTTGCCATCAAGCAAAATTGAAAGATCTTAAGAAAGAACAGCAAGTGTCTTTCTAGGTCCGTCCACCTGAGGAGACGCACCTGGTAAACAGCAAGCGAACAGTGCTGTGGAGACTGCTCGAGAGCTGCTGCTGCTGGCCTTTTGTAGAACACAATCCAGAGGCATCCAAGCAAGGGTGTTGTCTGGGGTGACAAAGATGTAGGTCATGGCAGTGGGTAGCCATGTTGGTGCACGGTAGACAACGTCTAATTGGACTAGGATCCCCCCAAGCTGGTTCCAGTCAAGGAGAACCTGTGCATGAGTCAGGGTATGGCTGCATTAGAGGAATTGAGCAGGACAAACATCCTGGGAGTTTCAGTTACGGGTCAGTAAGGGCAGGTGTCACTAGACTGACAAAACTGGCTGCAGGCAAGCGATGCAGCACTTTGAATGGCATAATGGGTTCTAACAACTTACTGGGCATTTAGCCAACTGATGACTTGGGATGATCTGATCAGGAGCCCAAGCTTACCCATGCAGCATCAAGCAGAGCAGAGAAGCCATAGCCTACATTGTTATGCCCTGGTTTCATCAGGACTTTCCTAATCGTATGGCCCGGCTTACTGCACTTTGTGCTTGGCACTCACCAGCAGAAGAAAAGCAGCAGTAGCAGACGTGGCCGTTAGCAGATACCACAACCGCCTGTGAGGTCCAACCATGTCAAAGATGAACCTCGGCAGATCCATCATCTCGTCACCAGCCGTTTCACGGGTGTGTTGCAGCCAAATTGTAGCCCATAGACCACCATAACACCAAACAATCACTATAGCAAAGACTGCCAGCAGATCAAAGACCCGAGCAGCAATAAAGCCTAATATGCTGGCAAGGAGCCCAGGGCACTTCTGACAGATGCCAAGGCCGGTATGCATTCCATAACCTCCATCTGAGTTGCAGTGGCTGCACCCTGAGCCAGCATAGCCCTGAGCACATTGTGATTGCTGGTACGCTGCCACCGCTGCTGCTGGTGGTGTGTCAATCCCGCTGAGGATCTGCTGGATTTGGTGCAGGCGAGTCAAGCGGTCCGGATAGATGCAGGCTGATGGGTTGCGGCACTCCCTCACGGAACTGCTATACGGATGCTGCTGGTAGAATCCATCAACAGGTACTGGCGCTGCCCCTGAGCACACCATATTGTTAGGACATTGGCTGCATTCACTGGCCTTGGCGCTAAAGCTGAACTGAGGCAAAGGACACTGGCGGCATGAAGAAGCAACAGCGGCTGCAGCCGAGGTTTGTTGCTCCTCACCAGCCCCCTCAACCGTGAGTTGACCAGCACCGCAAGGCTTCACCAACACCTCAAAGCTCAGAGGAGGCACTTGGTGTGCGTGGGATCCAGACAGGAGCACCTGCAATCGGACAGAAGTCCCTGGAGGTGCTTGCAGACGAAGGCCAGAGAACTTGGCTACACCATCAACCACATTTACAACTGTGGCACCGGTCAGGCTCATAGCAGAGCCGCTGCTGGCTGTGGTGCTGGGTCTGGTATTGCTGTCGCTAAGAAGTTGCAGGACAGCTGCCAAAGGGCTGTCATACAGGTCTGAGGAGGCTAGGCCACCGATGCCATCCAGCACGGACACCTGCAGAGATGATAGCACAAGAGAGGGAAGTGACTGGCCTTACTTGCATGCAAGGGAACAACCTAAACCCCTGCACACATGAGAGTGCATGCTTTTCCAGCATTCCGAAGCAGGGTCTAGATTAAACGTGTACCATATGTACCACTTCCGCACCAAGTCATTATGGACTACAGGAGCGCACCACAATAAAACAGGGTCCTGGAGATCCTGGCCTGTCCTAGTTAAAAAGGAGGAAGTACGCCAATTACCCCCTAACATCTACCTGGCGGTTGTCAGACACCGTACTTTTTGCAGTCACATGATATCTTGCAGTCATGATGGGCATATGAGTGTGCTGGTGTGCTTGATACCCAACTTGAGGACATGCTGCAGGCTAGGCCAGATCCGCCGCATGGCCCAATCCAGAAAGAAACCGGGTAGCAACTAAGATGTGCCTGGAATAGAATCATTCCTGAGGTTTCAAATGTGACAGAGTGGCATCTGCTGCGTTCTGTACCCAGCCCACCCTCACACCTACCTTTAGGTCAAAGAAGTCACCCATAGCCACAGCTAGGGGCAAGTCTCTCAACCAGGGTTCCTTTGCTGCTGTTGCCACAAGGGCACCTGTTTCTGTACCATTACCCCCAGAGTTATTGACTGCAAGGACTTTGATAATGTTAAGTTCCCCAAGCCTCAGCGGTTCTGTAGCAAGCAGCATACCATAGCTGCCATTGACAGCATCATTTGCAGTTCCTTGTATGCTGGAGGCCAGGCTCTGAAGGCTGTCCTCACTCATTACACCTTCTGTGTCTCCAGCAAAAAAAATTGTCCCACCGGCCCCTTCGCCTGCTGCTCTGTTGTTGGCTGCTTCCAAGGGGTTGCTAATCACCAAGGGGCACCTGCTCCCACAGCTTTTAATAAATATTCCACCTGCAAAGCAGACAAGGAAGCAACAAGTAAGGCTGAGTGCATGCAGCTGGCACACTTTTTACTCCACCTAGCCATGCACTGGAATGCTTACACTCGACGCACTCCTAGAACAATGCAGACCTGATGAACCAAGGTCCTGGCCTTTCAATACTAAGCGAGATGGAGTTCTGTGCACTTGGAGGCCTAAGATAGTAAGCCATAAACATTCTGCACGACCACACTTTGCAAACCCAGATTTGCAACAAGTCCATGCACCATTATCAGGACTATCAATAGGAAGTTCCCTCTACAGTGCCTATTCCAGAGTGTTTTGGAAATACTAAGCCAAATTGCCTCCTGGTCAAGACCATGCTATCTAAATCTTTCCAGCGCGGTCTGAAGACATGTGCGCACCTCCGTATCTTGCTGTATTGTTGATCAAAATCAGCCCACTTGCATTGACTGCCCCATTCATCTCAATACAGGCAGCCCCACCAGCCCCTGGTGTACTGCAGCCAAGCTGAGCCCCGATACCGCTAACAGCAGCACTAACCATACCCTCAATCATCCATAAGCTTGCATCATACAGTGGAATGGGCCCAGTGCTCGCAGCAAACTGGCTAGCAGTAAGCAGCTTCCTGCCCGCCTCATCGCTGACTGCAGACGAAGCATTGCCACTTTGTATAGCAATATGGTGACCTGAAAAGGTTGTATCTTGAAGTACGACAACCCGCGTAATGGATGGTGCTACCTGCCTTGCGCCCTGAAGGAGGGCCATACCAGCCCCAGTTGCAGCAACTCCCACATGGAAGGTGGTGTTGGTTATATACACAGTATTGTGTCCCTCGGAATGCAGACCTCCTCCTACTCCTGTGGCTGCATTGGCTCCAAAGCTAGAAGAACTGACTTTGATCTGCTTGCATGGCTTACAGGAGACTGCACCTCCATGCCTTTGGGCAATGTTCTTGCTGAAATGGGACTCTGCTATGCTAAGCTCAGACAGCCCACTTGCAAGAACTGCCCCACCATCCTGTGGCAAGAAGAGGAGGGAATTTCAGTGTTCAGTATCAAGAACGCAGCCTACAGTGCATACACATTTGAAACCGACTATAAGTGGTGCAATGATCATAGGTCCAAGCGCAAGTACCAGATGGATTCGCTTGAATCCAATGCTGTCAGGTGGCAAGGTAATGAACGCAGCAACCCACTTCAAGGCGCTGCCATCCGCAACACGACCCAGCAGCCCAAAATAACTGGATGGAAGAGTCTATGTGCAGGGGAAATGAGGACAGAAAGCAGGATAAACCAGGGGACTAAAGACATGAAAGGGGCCAACTGCAAAAGATCCACTGAATCCTGGAGAGGGAGGGCCAAGCAAGAGCAACCTAGAACTCTAATGCCCCAACAGCATAGCAATGAGGCAGACTTAGCTGACTTGACTTGCTTTACAGGCATTAGCTTTGGCTTCAAGGCAGACATCAACATTGCAATTAATATTACCTGTTCCACCTCCGTCGCTGTTCTTTGTGGCAGCTTGAGGCGGGGCCTAAGGCACTTATTGCTATGGCATATCATGAATTGTAATAACAATAACTATTACTCACTTGGGCTCTAGCGACATTGTCGGTGAAGTTGCAACTGTCCAGGTTCAGCTTCGCAGCTCCTTCTGCACTAGCAGTCACATATGCAGCACCGCCTGCAGATGCTGAATTGTTGTGGACTCTACAGTGCTGCCATGTTGCTGTCAAGCTTGTGAGAGCTTGGGGTTCAGCAACTGGCAGAGCCATGTAGACAGCGCCACCCGGACCCTCAGCAGCCTGCATATATGGATGAAGGCAGACTCAGGGGCAGATATGATTACTTAAGAACATGGTCAATCAAGCATTCGGCTGCACTTGGTTGCATTGCCTTTTAACAAAGCACAGCTGCATGCACCATGAGCCTGCGAAGCTAGGAAAGCGTACACAGAACATCCAACAGCATCCACTAGTACACCTGACATGCTGTGCAAAAGCGGAAGTGTGAAGGAGTATGGTATATGACATTGTCAATTCTGCGCAACCTGACAAATGTATCATTTGTTCCAGATCGGAGAGAGTAGGCAAACCTGCTTTTGCTTGATTGCCCCTATCTCAACCGTCCTTAAAGAAGTAAAACCCTGGTTATACTCACTGTCAAACATTGCTGTTGCTTGCAACGGGCATGAAATGTGGGACCTGAGACAGCTGCACTAGTGTTACTAACAGACTCCGCCAGCACTAGAATGAGGCCTATCTGATATCGTGAACTGTTTGGACCTGCCACGGTAGGCATGTCGAGATATCGGTTCCAAGATAAGACTAAAAGAGGGGTTCACATGATCTGCAGCTGCCTTATCCAGTTGCTAATCTGCAGCTGCCTTACCGTGTTGTTAGCCACCACGCATGTGTGCATGTCCATTATGGACTGCTGCAGGTATGCCGCTGCCCCACTAAGCTGAGCAGAGTTGCCCTCCAGCACACTGTTGAGCAGAGTCATACCCCTTGTGTTAATGGCCAAAAGCCCACCACCAACTCCTGGAGTAAGCAGCCTCCCTCGAAGTGCAACGACCCCATTACTGTTTGTGCCCTGCAGAAATCATAGAACAAGTGGGACCGAGCCTGAAAGAGCAATATGACTCCTACATGAGTTTTGCATTACTGCAAAGATGGCAGTCTGCCTGACAAAGAAACATGGGCACCTTGCTTGCTGGGCAACCCCTTGCCCTCAAGGGAAGATGCAAGCTAACCTCACAGTAATAATGTGGTGTTACACCATACCCCAGCCAGACGGGCCTGACATGTGCTCGGGCCCAGCAAGTGATACTATCAGCCCTATAAACATTTCCCTGGCGGTAGAAACAATGGTTTTTCACATTGATGGTTATGCATCAGCCGGTGCGCGCTGGGGAACATGGTAGAATGCCATTTCTGGGCTTCAAGCAAAAGGATGAACAGTGTGCAAGCCAATAGGCTGGGATACAGTCCCTGTAGTAAACCCAGCTGTGCCCATTCAAGAGACTGCTCTGCTGTCAGCGGTCTGCTAGGAGGATCTCATGAGGCATATCCCTCCACTAAAAGGCCGTATGCATGCATGCTGTCCACACACGGTGATCAGATGGGTGAAGGTAAGCACAGATGTGCCCATAAAGACTACCGGGCAGTGATCACACGGTAAACTGCGCACCTCAGGTTCTGCTGCATTGTCTTTTAGGAAGACATTTGTGAGGGTGGCATTGCTGACTCCATCCATTACAACCGCACCGCCTGCAGTAGCCTGGAAAATGTAGCAGACAAAAGCAGGGACAATCACTGAATGAAGCAGGAGACAAGGGAGGGGTGCAGCAGGACACAGGAAGGTAATTGCACTTTTGGTTCACTTAGCAGATGTGCACTATTGGGCAGACCCCACACTGGTTGCATAGGCATAACAGAGATGCTGCAGGCTGGCACCAACCAAACCCACCCTACACAGCACCTGATGACAGGGCAAGGAGGTGTTGTCAAGTGGCATAGGCCTTCTTGGGCGAAAAGGGAACCCGGGATGCAACGGGCGCAGCGGAATTGCCCCATATATCATTACACTCTGCCCCCCTACAAGGGCCGGCGTCCTCGACGGCCACTGCTCCCGCCCCGCGCAGAGCACAAGTACGTACACGCTCCCCTGTTTTAGGCAGATTTCCCAAATCGCATGTCACTGGTGGGGATCGATCCCACGACCTCTAGGCCACCTCAGCCTGCACGCCGTGCGCCTTAACCACTAGGCCACGGGGGAACGCTGGGTTGCGCCAAATGGGATTCGAACCCGCAACCTCAGGATCTGCAGTGGTCTATCCTACCAACTGCACTAACATGGCTCCGAGACCAATTGTCAAGTGGCATAGGCCTTCTTGGGCGAAAAGGGAACCCGGGATGCAACGGGCGCAGCGGAATTGCCCCATATATCATTACAGGTGTGCACAAGCTGAAACCATCATTATGCTGGACATTGAAACGTTTCTCATGATGGCGCCCTTATGCTTTGAATTCGAGCTGGCTGCCCTGCCTCAAACAGGGAAATGTTAACATGGTCGCAGCTGCCGCACAGTGAGCTATGCGGGTGAGAAAACAGCATCACACAGTCATACACAAGCCTAACTCTCAGGAGGTGTGATGGATTTGGCGAGCCCAGGCCATGGCTAAGTGTTCAGAATGGCATATTGTGGTTCTCCTCAGAGATGCATGTTAAGGAGGCCAAATTAACACAAAAACATGTTTTCTTGACCTCCTCTTTCAGCTCCAAAATGCTCCAAAGCACAGGACGCCAGTATTGCCTGCTCTATTGACCTCGACCAGCCAACTGCCCTGAGGTTTCACTGAAAGGTAGCGGGTGCTAGCTGTTGTAAGGGCACGCCAGTGCCTTCAATTGTCCTCCCACGCATTTATGACTTTGAACTCTTTTCCCGTGTAAGCCTTTCTAACCCTTGCTATTAAGACGACAGTCACTTCAGCCCTACCATTAGGACGGATGTCTGTCTGGCCTCAACATTCTGTTTGGAACTTGCCCTGAGACTCAAACTCTGTCTGAAACCGTGCATGATGGGTAAGTTGGCCCCATTTGATGTCCATCAGCTAATAGCCCCAGTCACCTTGTTATCAGAAACAGTCATTTCTTCAAAGGCCACTTCTTTGACAGCAACTGCCACCAGAGCACCACCTATCTCAGCAGCTTTATTCTGTGTGATGTTACTGCTCCCAAAAAGCACCTTCTTGCCCAGAAGTAAGTGCACTCCACCACCTTGCACAGCCTGCAAATGGAATCGTAAGATCTAAATTTCACCAGACTGATGGAACACACAGCCGCAATGCAGAAAACAGCATTTTACATCAATGTCACTAATTAGTGGGACTTTCTTTGAGTAGGAGGCTTTACCTTAGCTTTCTGAGACTGCATGCATGACATTGGCGGCCTGGACAAAGCCTGAGCTTAACCATGCTGGCTTCGTTCCAAGCAGTTATAGTAACACTTCTCACTGGACAAAAACTGGTAATTTGGTGTCAAAAAGGCGAATCCAAGCTCAAGCACCAACAGTTCCATGAAAGCATACATTTTCATATGCAAGCCCTAAGAGGGAGGAAATTTCTTGCACTAGCGCTTGGTTCTGGGCTCTGGCTTACTGTGTTACTTCTAATGGTTGACCGCTGGAAGACCAGCTCTTCAGTCTCCACAGCATACACTGCTCCTCCTTCCTCGGCTGAGTTGCTTGCCAGGATGACGTCCACAAACTTGCAAAGTTTGGCAGGGCTGGAGATGACAGCCCCTCCTTGAGCAGCCTATATAAATACGGGCAACAGGGCTCTCAAGCGCTGAAGTAATGAAACATGTATGTTATGCCTCACAGACGTCTGCACATTGTCCAACTTGCTCACTATGCCTGGTCTGAGATACATAGATGATGAATGGGGTTCTTGAGGAGTGCGCACAATGCACGTCTGTGAAGGAAAGGGCTTGGTCAGAAGTGTTGGCTCTGTCATCAATCAATCCTGCACATGATCAATTGCAGAGTCTTACAGTAAAGTGACTGCACTCGTCCTACAATACATCCCATGCCGTACCTGATTTGACGTGAGCGAGCAATTCCTCATCGTAAGAAGGGCATTCTCTATGTATATGCCTCCCCCAGCGTCGGCTGCTGAGTTGTTGTGGAAGCGGCAGTTGGTGATGTCAAGTATGGCTGGGGCAACAGCCGTGCCTTGGCCTAGGATCGCCCCTGCGTATAAGGCGCCCTGCGTGCAGAAGGCCACTGTGTCAGTTCTACACATATGGGCGTATTAGAACAGAGAAAAGCTTCAGGAAAGCACATGACAAGGCCCCAGACAACACAGCCATGAGATGAGTGGTGCAAGTACATTACTTGGTCAGAGCTTAAACGGGATAGCTCATTGTGTTATCATCAATGAAGCGGCTCACCAATAGGGATGAACCTGCTAATGGCTAAGCTCTGCATTTGTGTCCTCTTCGCTCCTTACTCCAACTTTTGAAAATGCAATGTGCTGCCCTTGGGCTGGCAAGGCAAGGCGGACCTAAGGTCAAGTAAAATCGTAAATTTGAACCATCCTCTGTATAGTACCTTGTTCCCTTCAAAGACAGCACCACTGATGCTTGCATTCAAAGGCAACCAAAGGGCCAGGGCACCTCCCAGGTAGCTGTCTTCATTGTCTTTGAACAAGCCACCTTGCACTGTAAGCCTGATCATGTTCTCTTTGTTTGGCTCCTGCAGGCCTTCCACTACAGCACAGCCTCCTCCGGCAGCTGCCTGCAAGAGTAATCAGCATGGTAGCCTCAGTTACCTGTGATACATAATCGCGTGTACGCCGTGAGGTAAAGCCTGGATGCTCGAGTCTGATACATGTTTTATACACGTTCAAAAAACTGTAACGCTGCATCTGGTTCTGCTGCCGCCATTCTGGTTACCTTTCCCATCAGACTGTGCATTAGCAAAAGAGAGTGCCTCAGACAGCTGCCTACTGTGTCCTGAAATCCATGCCGCAGAGTTCAGACACTGCAAGGTCATCACTTTGTCTTACAACAGCACATTGCTGCGGACATTTGCCATAGTTTCCAGGTCCTCAACACACTCCGCTCAGCTTTCACAGCAGCTTTCCGGCTCAGCCTGCCTCACATTCCCACCTTGTTCTCAGTACATGTAACATTGACCATGTCAACCAGGAAGCGGCCTCCAGCCCCAAAGAAAGACATGGCAGCACCTTTTCCAACTGCAGTCTTGTTTCCATTTGTGACTGAATTGCGATGGAAGAGTGTGTTGGTGAAGTTGTAAGCCACAGGTACCGTGCTGTCCAACTGCCATGCGCTGACAGCACCTCCCTGAAAGCCCTGCAGGAAGGATAGAAGGCACATGGTCTTGCTTGCAAGAACAAGACTTTGATAGGCATTTGCTTTCCGCCATGTGCTGTCTCATTGCATAAACCAGCTAGAGATGCACTCCATGGTTGGGTGGTAGTAAGGTATGTGCTGGTGGTGGAAAGACATGCCAGAAGGTCTGCAACGGAAGGCCGTGAGACTTGGGACAGCAGATACACATAATTGTACTCAGAATCACCGTTCAAACTGCTGCCACTTTCCAATCCAAGCACTGTGCAGGAAAGGAAGCTCTGACAGCAGCAAATCAGTACTTACATTGTCTTCAACATCCCTGTTCTCTATCAATTTGCCATCCAAAACCGTCACATTGCTTCTTAGCAGCGCCAGGCCGCTTCCAAACCTAGCACTGCATTGGGATACGGTTGATGTCTCAATGATTGCATTGCTGGCAACAATTGCAACAGCACCACCCATGCCCCAACCTTCGGAGACAATTACCACCTGCAATAATCCATGCAGCAGCAGCAGCCGGGGCCTGCTTTACCACACCCATCCTCAAACAATCAACCAGGAATTTTTTGCGTCTACTCTCAACCATGCTGATGCTGCCAGGAACTCAGACAATGCTGCAAATGGGGCATTGGGGTGGCACAAAACAGCCCCATCAACAAGAGAGCTGGTTCATGATGGCTCAGGAGTACTGAAAGGAATAACTTCTCCTGAAGGACAAAACTTCATGTGAATCTGGGCCTGCATCCTCCAGACCGCCGAGAACACGTATCAATGAACAAAAGCAACTCTGTATCACTTGACAAGCAGCACATTGCTCGTTGCTCGTGTATGCTAGTGTATTTTGAGCTGGCAATCTTCCTTGCACATCAGCCCAAGAACTCACCTTGTTAAGCTGCCAAGTTGTACCCACGATGATGGCATTACCAACTTCTGATAGGAGCATGCCACCCCCGAGCCGAGGGTAGTCGTCCAGTCCGCTGCTTGCCACTGCATCCAGCTTTTCTTCGCCTCCATCCATCCTGGGCTTGGCTGCCTTGTTAGCAATGAACTTGCACTGTTTCAAGCTGAGACCCTTGGTCTGCCGAACATACAGGCCGCCAGCATGTGCACCTACGTTCTTAGCAAACTCGCAGTCTATGATCCTCACATTGTCTGCCCCTGAGATGCTGATTGCACCACCAATGCCAAAGGGGTTCTGGTTCCTCTGCAGCTGCAACCCTTCCAAGAACACATCCATTACTCCTCTTATGCTGATCGCACCACGAGGACAGTTGGAAATATTCAAACCTCGGATGGTCAAGGATGTACCAGGGACGCCACGCCTGCATGCTCACAAGAAATAAATTCGATAGGAAGTATTGGCCACTATACGGAAGCGCCTCCAGGAGCACTAGTTAGTGAGCATCTGAAGGTCACCTGATGCTGGGGTGCCCATCCTGCTGCCTTCAACCACCCCATGACAAACCATGTGCGACCTCATGCCCAAGCAAAGTTCATTATATGTGCAGGTCTCAAGGACACCTTTGATGGACAATCCACATAAACACAATTGACACTGTGGGCACATGTCCAGTACTGGGACCGGCCTTAGAAACGTTCTCAGCAGTGCCTGGACCTGTGTAGACCTTCCACGCACCTGACCAAAAAAGCATGTTTTTGAAGTGCTGATGTGCATGTGAAACTGACGGCCGCTTGGATGCCTTGTGCGGCTCCACTCAGCCCAGCTCCAGGCTCAATTGTCAGGTTGAACCTTAAAGATGCAATCTCCAGGGGCTTCATCACAGGGAGGGGCCTTCCAGGATCTGGGGGCTGCAACACTTTGACTCTCAAACTTTCTCCAGAGTAGGTCTGCACTGCTTGTGCTAGGCTGGTCCAGCTTGTGACAGTGACAACGTCCTGCAGCATAGCAAGCAGATGCTTAATGATTGGCAGACCATCTGGGCCATGGAAATTGGCAAGCACTCCACCAACATGGGTTAAGGAGGATACAAAACATCTCGTGCCCCAACCGTGCAGAACATGCACATATGTCGACAGTCCTTGCGCACACACTTAGAAAAGCCCCATCCATCGCCAGTATCAGTCACTGCTCAAACAGGAAGGCACATGTTTGCATGACTTGAACTTCCTTAAGCATGCCCGGATGTTAGATCGCGATTGGTGGAGGAACGCGGTTTTGTAAAGATTTCATACTAGTGGTGGAAAGTGCTTTCCAACAATTCTCAGGCAGCTGGTGATGGGGCTCATGTTCACAATCTGATGCCCTCTGTAGTTTCCCACTCACCTCTGCACCACTTGTCATGAGGGTCAACATGAGGCATAGCCCTGACAAGGTATAGACAAGCCATGGGCTCTGCTGCTTTCTCTTGCCCATGAGATTTACCACCATGGTAGTGTCAAGCTGAAACGGTAGCTGTGCGTTACAAAGGATCAGTCTGATGGCCACAGTTTGTTCTCTGGTTGTTTACAGTACAAGATATTCTGGTTCCTGGGAAGAGAGGGTCAGGGGACTGACTCTGCAGGGGTAACTGCCCTGTAGTGTGCAAGAAGGTGGCAAGTTCTCCCGAGAGCCTGTTCGGAGACGTAAAGAGCAGTTTGCTCACCTTCTGATGTGATAATGACTCCCGGTGCTGAAGTGTTCCAAATTTTCACTGCTGCGTACTAGAAACGCTCTTGAACCTCCCGATAATGTGGTAGCCTTGAGCGTAAACTCAAGGCCTTCGATTGTCCTGCATGAGGAAGCTGGAACATATGCCACACTTCCAGCAACCTTGTAACACTCTCTAATAGCACAGCACTCATTAATCCATACGGGCAGGGCATGAAGATCACTGCGGTGCTGCAGTGCCACACCACAGGTAGTGACACCCAATTTCGCTTGTTTCCTACCGATGCCTACGTGATGCCGCATGAACGCTGGTGTGCGGGCATAGCCGTGGCTTGTGGAGAGGATTCTGGCTCAATAGCACGAGGCCACGGCTGCTTGCGGTGGGAGCAATCCTCGGTCACTAGAGCAGCTGGGGAGAGTTTGAGCAGCCCACGCTCTCCAGAAGCTCCCTTTCTAGTCACACCATATGCCTCAGACATAAATCATTCAAGCCAGCACCTGCAGCGGCGCTGCACACAGAGGTGCTTGGTTCAAGTGGCAGAGTTGCACGGACTCCTAGGAGAGTTTGTTTCGAAGGCCTGGCCCCATAGATGATGGGTTCGAAGCCGGCAGCATTCTTCGGTCTGCTTCTATCTTTGGCACTTTTAGTTGTGCAGGTGCGTGTCCTCGATAAACATGAGACAACAGCGTGGCCACATACATGATCTATAAGGCTGCATGGTTTAGCCAGCTTCCAGCATACTTGCAACAGCATCAGTGTCATAAGCAGCTGCAAAGCTACGATGAGGAAGTGGGACACAAGGTATACCTATCTGAGTAGCGCACATGCACACACTGTGTAACTGACTAGCATGCTGGGACCACTGCAGGTCGTTGCTGGAGGTCCTTCAGCAGCCAGTGAGTCCCAGTTGGACACAGCAACCCTTGCAAGCACATGCCCTCAGCCTTCACCTAATGGAGATGGCGCTCTGGTAGTGCAATCATGGGGTGCACTTGCTGCAGCAGTTGAAGAAGGCGCAGTACGGATTGCTCTAGACCCCGCAGCCACCTTCCAGGTTGACCGCCCGCTGCAGATAGGAGATGCGATCACTATCCTGGGAGGGTCCTGTGCTTCTCCAGGGAGCCAGACAGAACATCAGACATGGAGCCAGGTTAAATGCAGCAATCAGGGACTAGCTCCTTTCAACATCTCCACCAGGTATGCCAAATCTTAAAATCCCGTCCATGTCTCTTTGTTGCATGATTTGGCTGGGCATGCAGGTAATAGGTGAGAGTATATCATAGCACTGTGTGTGTATCTCTGTTCATATATGTCTTTCTTGGGATTGAATAGCAGCTGGACAACTTTCACGTTTACTTTGTACGTAAGGCCCATTGACTACTTGGAGCTTTGAAATCTTGCTCAGATCCTGCAGTGGTGCATGGAAAATAGAGATTGTACTTGCAACAGCTCTAGCCAATGGTTGTGGGGCTTATGGAAACGCAATGTCGACCCATATTGCCATCCAGCAAGCTTGTGAGTGCAGATTTGGCTATGGCCCTTACACATCTTCTGTTGCCCACTCTTGCAGCCCATCTGCTACAGTAGTCCTGTGTGGACTTCACTTCAAAGGCTGTTCTGGAGGCTCCATCTCCATTCAAGGTGACCATACAGCACATGCCGAAGCCTCTAGTTCAAGCACCGTACAGCTGCACCACATGCACTTTTCTGGCCATGAAGGTATTTCTAGTGCTGAGTCAGATGAGGGAGATGTCAGTGTGCTCAGAAGCTCACTGACGGCATGCAGCTGCAACTTCGATGGAAGCTCTGCGGGCAGTAGCTTTTCTTCCATCTACGTGGAGGACAGCCATGTCAGGGTGCACAATAGCCAGTTCCGGGGGAGTCCGACAGCAGTTCAGGGCAGCGGCAGTGGTGCTATTGTCACCCAGGGTGAATCCACTTTGAATGTAATCAGCACAAGCTTCTCCAACTACACCATAGCAGCAAAAGCAGTGGTGCTGCTGCGATCTGGTGCCTCTTTCAACTGCTTAGGTTGTGCATGGCAGCATATAAGGGGTAACCCTGCGGTTATGGCAACAGTCCCAGCTGTATTCAATCTCACAAGCAGCCGCTTCTATGACTGCTTCGCTCTCGGATTTGGTGGAGCCGTGCATCTGGATTACAGTGGTGGAAAGGATGCCACTGCAGCATACATGAACTGCGTCAACTTTACGAACTGCAGAGCAAGTGATGAGGGAGGGGCTGTGATTGTGAGACGCAGTGGAGGTGCCGAGGCTTCCTTGAAACTCAAAGACTCCCTCTTCCAGAATTGCACGGTGAGGAGAAGACGTTTCCCGTTTTCAGTTAATCAGGTGGTCTTTTATTGCCTGTCGGACTGATGTTTGTTTACAGCACACTGTGATAGTACTGCAGAGTGCTCTGCAAGTAGCCACTTGTGCATGCGTGTATGAGCAGTATGCAAAGGCCAAGTCGATGTACATGGATGAAGGAGGGCTGCTAGATCTGAGCAAGCCAATGATGGCACATGCCGCATATTGGAGCTGAAGGGTTCCTGTGCATGCACCCAATAGGAGAAACCATCATTGTAGAATACAGATCACAGAGAACGGTACAGGACTGACAGTATGTTTTGTTCGCTTTTCTGCAACACTGCTCCGTTTGCTCTGCAAGTGCACAGCAGAGGGCTTGCCCTATCTCGTCTACATCTCTTTCCTGTCCCCTTGTTCCTCTGCCTCCATTCCTTGGCGCCTGCCTCCTGCCCTGCCTGTGCCACTGCACCCCTTTTCTTCCTCCACCTCAACTCCCCTCCTTCCATCTCAGCCTCCTCTTTGCCCCTCCCTATCCCACTATGTTTTTCTTCGTTCCCCTTTCCCCCTCAGTCTACCTTTCCCTCTCCCTGTAGCCCTCACCTTTCACCTCTTCCCCTTTGACCTCGCCCTTTCCCACTCCCCATTTGTCCTTTCTTCCCGTCCCCTCATGTTCCCCCACTCCTTATGTGCCCTTGCAGCACTGATGGCAAAGGGGACCGCCATCCCTGTTCAGGACTCGATCGCACTCTTTGCAACCAGGACTCAGGCTAACTATTATGTACCTTTGTATTCCTGCAGAGTGACACGTACGGGGGTGCCGTTTTGAGCATGGTCCTTGTAGATGCAACTGCGACGACCTTTCTCGGTAACAGCGCTTTGCGAGAAGGTGGCGCTCTGTGCCTATCGAACAATGGCGGTGTGGTCTGTGACCGCTGCATCTTTGCCAACAACAGCGCTGCTAATGGCGGGGGAATTAGTGCGGGGATATCGGCTGAGGAAGGGACGATCAGTGGTCTGCTCATCAGAAACAGCAGCTTCCGGTATAATTCAGCTACCCGTGGGGCTGCTATCGATCATTATGGCACAGTCAATGCCACTGATACAGATTTTGTCGGCAATGTGGCTGACACAGGGGCTGCACTGAATCTGGGTTACCAATCTGATGATACCCCTTTATCACGTTTGACTTCCTGCCGCTTTGTGGGCAACGCTGCCGACAGCCGTGGAGGGTCTATCGCGTTGGAAACCATTGGTGCTGTGTCTTTGGAGCATAGCACCTTTGAAGGTAATATTGCCAATAGCAGTGGGGCAGCGCTGGTGCTGCTGCAGCAAAGTGGACCGGTTGGCATACGCAATTGCGACTTTGTGCATAACAGAGCACAGTCTGGCGGTGGTGGTGCTGTGGCTGTAGTGCACAATGCTGATCTGAAACAGCTGAAGGTGCAGGGCTGTCTGTTCCAAGAAAACAAGGTGTGAGGGATGTCGCTTGGGTGCTGAGTGTAGGCAGCCTTGCATGTCCAATGGAAAGTACATTTGCTTATTGTTACATGGTGGATGTAGTGTAGGCAGCTGAATATGAATTTAATTAAATTTAAATGAATGCCCTTGTGTAAATGAAGTGTCAAGTCTGCATGGGAGCCATTGAAGCAATGCTTCCCCATCAGCTATTTGACTGCGACATTCTCTTCAGCAACAGAAGTCACATCTCATTACAGGTAAAACCATTGACTTCCTGTATGCATCCTTAGCTTATTTTGGCTCTGTTCAAATCCTTTCCCTGCATTTCCTCTGTTTTTTTCTCTTCCTGATCTCGCTTTAGCACATCCCAATAGTCTTAATCAGTCCGTTCATGCTCCGTTTATATTTCTGGGCCCGCCCTCAGCCGTAAAAAAGCTATGTGATGGATCACTACCCCACCAATCCAGTCACTTCTTCAGGCCGCAGTGACCTGCTTGACACGTTTCCTCTCTTGCAGGCAGTTGCAGGGGGCGCCCTGCAGATTGCAGCAGCTGTTACTGTCTTGGTCCAGGACAGCGCCTTCATTAACAACACTGCGCAAGTCGGAGGGGCTGTTGCTACCTACGCCAGGTCACGCTTCACATGCACCAGCTGCAACATTACAGCCAATGCTGCTGAAGGCTCTGGGGGTGCTTTTGCCGCCATGCAGGGGACTGTCAGCTTGAGAAGCAGCACTATAAGTGACAATATCGCCGTATCTAGGACGGATCGTGTCGATTTCATGGGACTGAAGCCTGCAGGGGTGGGCGGGGGGTTGTTCCTTGTTAATTGTTCCTTGAAACTGGATGCTACAGATGTTGTAGGAAACATAGCAAGTGGAAGTGGGGGAGGGATGTACCTGGTGGATGGGTCACTGGCTGCAAGTGCTGGGGCTTTAAGAAAAAATCAGGCAGGAGCCATGGGTGGTGGTGCTTTTATTGCTAGTCCACGGTGTTTAGTAGGCAGCTTCAAAATCAGGAGGACAGTAATCTCCTCCAACAACGCTGAGTCAGGAGGGGGCTTAGCCCATATTGGTCGTGCAGAGTGTGACTTGAGTGAGATCCCTGTTTTGGAACTGCATCATGGGAGCTTTAGCAGCAACACTGCTTTGGCATACGGTGGTGCAGTTTATACGAGTAGTGTCAGACTCCTTTTGGAAGGGTGCCAGGTTGCAGGCAATGTTGCCGGTCGTGTTGGCGGTGGTGCTCTTGCTGGGTACCTCCACTCTGCTAGCATTACCAATACCACATTCACAGGTAATGCTGCTGACAGTGGAGCAGGTGTGGCTTTTGTTGGCTTGCGGGGCGCATCAAGCATTGTAGGTTCTCGTTTCCTGGGCAACTATGCTTTTGTTACACATTTGCCTGTTGTTGGAATCTCGCAAGGAGTCAATGCAACGCTTACAGGGGACGAGCTAAGGAGACCTACCAAGCCCAGTAAAGCAGACGTGTCTAAAGGTGCAAAGCTGCAAGATGCAACCTCCAGCTCTCTAACTGCTTGGCCCAAGTGCGGGGACTCGGGTACGGGTGGGGGTCTTTGCATTACCCCAGGTCAGGGGCCACTGCTGCTGTCAGCAACAGAAGTACGTGAAAATGCGGCTATGCACGGAGGTGAGTTGCCACTTCATCCTAAGATCCAATGTCTGTTGCAGCTGCTACTGACTGTGCTCTTCATGACCTGTAAGCAAGATTAGGGTGATATCTAGAGCCTAAAGCTTGACCCGCAACCAGCAGGGCAGGGAGTCCGCTTTAAATGAGATACCTTGTCATGTTCATGCCTTTGGCCTTTGTTAAAGATTTACTGGGTGTACCTACATTGCTTTTTTTGCTTGCGGGGTCCATTTGTGCTTCCTAGCATGGACATCGTCGCAAAGGTAATTGGTCCTTGCAGTGTTGAGCCCCACACAGTTGCTGCTGCAATTGAAGCCTGTGCTTGTTCTCCTGGACCATGCAGGTGGTATATTTTTGGCAGGGTGCAATGCTCAAGGATCGAGCGGCAAGGATCAAGAGCTCTGCAGCGGCGCCCTCATACAAGATGCCGCCACCACCATCAAAAACAACACTGCCTATGGCGCTGGTCCGGATGTCTTCGCGTATGATCTTGGCACCATAAAGACGAAGGCAGCAGCAGAGCTGGACCCCACACATTCAGTCGTTAGCAGAACCAAGAAAGGGAACGGTCAGAGGGGGCTCCTGAGCAAATTTGAGGATCAAGGGGCACCGCTAGGTGAGGAAGATATGCTCTTACTGTGAGCATGGCAGGCTGACCTGTGAGGGCTGTTAAATTTGATGCAGAGGTTTGAGGTGTCTGAGAGGGACAATGTTAGCTGGCTTCTTTGACTTCCCACCTTTCCATGCCTTTCCACCATAATCCGACATGGATTTCCCACCTGCACTTGCACCTGGTTGGCATCTAGTATGGTTATGATAATTACGGCTGGGACAGGGCAGCACTGCCATTGATTTGCTGTATCTGCCTGTGCTTCTTCCTTCTGATATGATAACTTCTTTGGAGTGTGTTACTCATCCGCTCAACTGCCTGCTCACACATCTGATGCAGGCAATAACTCCCGCCATGAGGAAGTTCAGGGGCCAGTCACGAGTCTCCTGCCCACCTGCATAGCTGGGACCACAGCCCCCGGCGTGCACCAAAACCAAGCCAACATCAACACCCTTCCAGCAAGGCTTCTTAGTGCAGTCCTCGATGCAAACTCAGAACAGCCTCTCCAGCTGATGAACACAAGCACCATCCATGGGAGATGTGGTCAGGACCTAGAGAAACGGTCGGTAGTAGCACCCCGGCCGGTGATTACATTGGATGAAGACGGCATGCTCCCTCCGGTGGGTGTTCTTGTGCAGGACCAGCTCGGTGCACCGTTAGCTAGCTGGCAGCTATCGAAGCAGACAAAGGTAGAGGCCAAAGTCCAGAGCACCAACGGCGCTGTTGCTGTGCTAGAAGGCCAAAGCCAGCTTGTCCCAGATCAAGGTCAAGCCACTTTTGCTGGTATGAGGCTCCTTGGTCCTCCTGGGGGAAACTTTACTGTATTTTTTGCCGTCAGCCAGCTGGCCTCCGGGGCCATACCCCTTGAATACCAAAGTGCACCGCTTAATTTCTCCCTTCGGCCATGCACAGTTGGCCAAGTCGTGCAGATCTCTCAGCAGGGATTTCTGATCGGTTGCACCACGTGCCAACCCCCTCTGTATTCGTTTGACCCCACCTCCACTGGCTGCCTGAAATGCCCTGCAAAGGCAGCACAATGTGGTGGGGGGGAAATGCGGCCTAGAGCAGGGTTCTTCCAATGGCACCCGCTGTCCACAGAGCTTATGGAGTGCCCTCATGTCCGATCTTGTAACTCTGATGATAAAGCCCTTGCAGTGCTTCAAGCTGCAGCAGTGCAGGCAGCCAGTGCTGCTAGGATTGCTGGTAGCAGCAGGGAGAGCAAGCTGGCCATCCTGCGAGACGAAAGGATGGCAGAGCTATATCAACAGCTACAATGTTCTGAAGGTGAGCCAGGATCTGCAAGGAATGAGTCATTGTGATTTTTTGTCAAGCAGTCAAACTTCCGCATGTGGATCTTTTTCAAGCTCGTGCTGGTTTGCTGCTTTAACCTTCCACGCAGGAACTTTTACCTAAGGACTGTTTGACATAAGCACTCATGGCCTGCTGATTTTTGTTCAAGTTCCAAAATTTGCCTTTTCACCTCAAATTGATTGCAGTTGTTAGGAATGAGCTGAGTAGCTCCCCATGGCCGACCTCCATGGCTGCACCCTGCTTTCCTTTTGGCATCACTCTACCCTGCTTTTAATACCTTAACAAACCTCCAGGCCCACCTCCACTAACGCTGCCGCCATCATCAGGGCACCTCATGCCTCTACAAGCATCACTCAGGACATTGCTGCAGGTATGCTGCAACTTCCTATGTCCATTGTAGACATGGTCGTAGCCCAGGAGGTTGCGGGCCTACCCTGCACCTTCCATGTCACTCATCCCCTTAACCTGCTGCTTTTTGCAGGTTACACCGGTCCGCTTTGCGCCAGTTGCTCCTCTGGGTTCCCACCTCTATCAGCCAGCGACGAATTCCACCTGCAGCTAGGCCTCAACACATCTTCACTCACGTCCGTGACGGGAATTGGTAAAAAGTATGCCCGCTATCGGAGTGCCTGCAGGGAGTGCCCAGCCAACAGGACACTGTCTCTATTAGCATACATCGGAGCAAGGTTTGTGGACCTCGCAGTTGTTGCAGCATTGGTGGCCCTTGTTGTGCGGGAGCGTAACAAGCGCATGCACAAGCAGGCCAAGAGCGTGCTGCATGCCCCCAAAGTGGCAGCACCAGGTGGGGGGCTTGCACAGAATCAGCACAGATGGCCTCCATGGGCAGAGCAGTTGCTTCCATCATGGCTCAGGAGCAACTTGGCGGTTGTGCCATTGCTGAGGCGGGAGCGGGGCCCTGTGCCTAAAAGACCTGAGATTGCTGCAGATGCTCTTGTTCAGGTGTGCTTTGGAAGGCATGCACAGCTGGTGTGGGTACTGAGCCATTTGCTGCCATGTCCTGCATCCGCTGTGAGACATTATAGCTTGACATTGTTGAGGTTGAAACACGGTACACTGACGTGAATGGAAGGGACGGTGGTAGCAGCCACGGGCACTGCAATCAGAGTGAACCAAAGGCTAAAGCAACGCTTACGGCTGGGTAGACCTATTACACCCATAACACCAGATGAGGGCAGGCTTTTGAGGTCTTGTAGTCTTACTGATGGATGTGTGCGATGGATGTGTGCGTGCAGCCACCCTGATCACATTCAGATTAGGTCTGCATTGTGCTCATGTGGACCATCTTCTAGTCCTTTAACCCTGCCTCCCTGTGGCTGCTTGCAGATTATCATGGAGCTGGTGCAGCTTCTTTCCTTGTTGGTGCTCCTACCAGCACTGCCAGGCAGCAGCAGAGCACTACAGGATGTGCTGTATGGTGCGTTTGCTTCGCCATTGGTGACTCAAGCGTGGATTAGCCTGGACTGCTTGCTACCACCAGGACTACCGTCAAGCGTGGCTGCATTCTACAATGCGCTTGTCAATATCCTACTGCCAGGTAAACAGGAAACGTGAGAACATGTTCATGAGGTTCAATATGCACATTGCCATTGCTTACTGAGCTTACTTCGTTGCTCTTACTCCGCATATGCCTGGGAGAAAGACGTGAACATGAGTAAACAGCATTGGCATCTACCAGTGCATAGCAATTGGTGTCAACAGTAACCCCAGCCAGCATCGTACCTATACTACACTGTGTCCGTGAATTTGAATGAGGTCTAAGTTAGATAGGAGCTCTGAGGCAAAAGCAGGGAAGATCTGGAGGGCGGCTCCTGTCCTGCAGCAAAGGACAGCAAGCATAGCGTCGCGACTCTGGGCCTACTTCGTTGTCTACTTCGATACTTCGATACAAGGGCACGTTTGCAGATTCGCGACTCAGTCGACATGTTCACTGTCCACTGTTTTTGGGTGTCCATAGCATAGCATACGCTTGGTCCCGGTCCATTGGACCAGTGGTACGCCCTGCTGCTGTGCAGCCATTGTTTCGCCTCCTAAAAGTGTTATTTACGTGCCCTGCTAAGCTATCCTGTGAGGCCTGGCAAGGACAGGGCCTGAGACTGATGAGAGTCTTGACGGCTCAACCTGCTTTCAATAGTGACGGAGTGCCTTTGCCCAGCCCAGCCTCTGTACTAAAGCACCAGGGGGTGGGGGGGCTTGTCCTGACTTTGCAAGCTGATTGCTGGTCATGGTCTGGTGCGGAACACATTCTGCTTAGCATCCACTTATTGCGTCAAATACGGGTCTTTGCAATAGCGCTAAAACCCTCTTCCTTGTAAACTGCATGTTGTTGTGTGTCCTGCAGTGGGATACATCTGTGTGGTGGCACTTTTCTGGTTTGTCTACCTGGGCGGTCGGTTCTACCACTTTAGGCACAGTCCTGCAGAAAGAGCCCGAATCCAGGAATCTGTGTACCCTCTTATCAGCGTATCGATCTCCAGGACGCTGTCATACTTCTACTTGCCCATCACCTTGGCAACACTTTCTCTGATGGACTGCCGGAGTGTGGATGTGCCCGCTTTCACGGACACCGGAGATTTGCTATTGAAGCAAGAGCAGAGATGGGCTATGGTAAGTTCCCAAAGCTCCTTATGCATCCTCCGGAGGTCTGCAGGTTCCTGGCATATCACTCACGCAGCAGCTGATCTAGCCCAACTTGTTAAACCAGGCTCTGAGTCAGAACTGCTTTCAGACTACGCTTCCTGTTGGTAGGCTGTTGGGTCTCTGTAGTTTGAGAAGACGGATGACAATTCGTTGCCTAGTGTTGTTGCAGCTTCAATGGTGCAACTAGAAACCAAGCAAGATTGAAAACTTCAAGAGCTCAGCAGTATGCCATCTTCCTGGCTGCTGATTGTGCTAGGTGGGGGCCACCTTCATTACTTCCACGTTTCTAAAAAACAATTTTGTGACTGCGGGAGTGCTTGTCTTGCTCAGTTTCACCTTAAGATTACCCCAGCATGATTGAGCGTGCCAATGTATTGCACTGGTGCAGGACTACTCACAGCAGTGCTTTGTAGGGCCGCACAAAGTCTACGTGCTGGTAGTTGCGCTTCCTGCGCTGCTGCTGCTGGTCATTGGGTACCCTCTTGTCCAAGCAGTGTTACTGTGGTTGCACATGCCCAAGAGCCATGCCAATCGGCTCAGAGGTCACGCCTGGGTCAACTATGGTGTCTTGTACGATCAGTACCGTCCTAGGCTCTTCTTGTGGGGTGGAACAATAGAGCTAAGGAAGCTGCTGTTGCTGGGGCTCATCACAGCCCTAAGGACGCAAAGCGCCGGAGCACAGGCTCTTGCAGTAGAATCTGGGCTGCTGCTGATTGTCCTTGCAGATGGGTGGCTCATGCCCTATGCCAATAAGCGGGTGAATGTACTGCATCTCACAGCTATGTGTGCTGTATTGCAGACAGTACATTTGGCTGTTCTGCTGCCCCTGACTGCACCTGAAATAGCAGCATCTGCCACATGGGCCCTGCATGCAGTGGCACTGTTTATTGACCTGGGTGTGCTGTTGATCCTACTGGTGCTGCTGACATATAAAGGGGTGATGAAGCTACGTCAGAGCAATTGGAGTGGGCGTGGCTGCTTCAGGCTATTCTCAAGGCGCTTGCCAAGGTCACAAAACCCATAATGCTTGCAGGGAAGCAATTATATGCATGGGCACTTATCCAGTGTGCATTATTGTCAGCAATAGGTATAAGGGGGCCTTGCATGCGGGGGAAGCCTGGAAACATGGACCTACCAGGAGCGAATCTTCTTGCATGTTTCAAGTGTGGATTGGGCTGGAGTGGAGCCAAGTATTGTCTGGCCACTGAGTCAGTGTTAAGATGTGGCTGTGAAAGTAAACCGGAATTAGCCGTGTCTCCCTTGGTGATGCCTCTTGGGAGTATCACTAACTTAGCAGTGAGTGCACCTTTCAGAGGACACTTCGAGAGCGACTCACGTATGTATTCATGGTTTACAGGACTCATGGTAGCAGAGGGTGTGTGGTCGTCAGCCGGTGATGCAGAGCTAGTGTTCCTGCATTCTCAGAAGTTTTTTCCCAGTTTGATACATGAGATAAAGCACTGCACACTGGCCTTCGACCGTGCAGCACCCACCACATGACTCCAAGCAGTTATACAAATGACTGTAACTGAGTATACCGGGAAGTTCTGGCCTTTGTGGAAATGTTGGCCTGGTTTGAATATAGTGATTTGAAACCATGTTTGGTCCATGGCAGCACCTTGAGGGGAGCTAATTGGCCCTAGCTGTGTACAGTGAGTCTTTGAGGAGTGAACGCTTGGATCAGGTGACTAGACGTTTCTCATTACTGATGACAGCGGATAGATGCCTTGTGTTTTTCCCTTGGGAAATGCCAGACTGCAATGCATGGAGTCTATGCATACATTGTTTCTTCATTGAATTGAATGGGTAAGCGTTGAACCATGCAGCTTGTGTGCTTGCTCGCTCTTGTTGCCAAGTTTTTGAGAGGAGGCGGAGCTACGAAGAATGAGAGGAAGGCTAGTAAGGTTTGTCCCTGCAGAAATGTCCAACTACTGTTGCAACGGTTGCTTTATTGTTCTGCCGCCTCCACACCACCAACGTGCCACAACTTGAGCAGGCATACTCACTAAATAGGTATAGTTCCTTTGTTGTACGCCACGAATGGTGGGTGCGTAGGGTAACCTTGAGCAGGTTTTGAGCGAATTTGGGTTGTTATGCACGCGATCAATTGCCTAAGCGTGTGTGCGGGCAAGTCCACCATTGGCTGTGCGGCTCCATGATTGTGATCTGGAGCCTTACTACAAGTGTCTACTCAGTCCCTGGATTTATTTGTTTGAGCCATTGGCACAGAGAGAGAGAGAGAGGACTACACAGAGAAGGGCTAAATCCCTTCTTGCATATGTTAAGGGAGTGAGCCCATTCCAAATATAGATAGGCCCACTACCATTGGCATAGATAGCTCACTAGTGTTATGTTTGATTGGTTGACTTGATGGAAACCAAAAGCATGGTTGTGCATTTTGGTTGCTATGGAGCTAGCGTAAGGTGGCAACCCTACTTATAGGGAAGATATGGAAGAGTGTGTGTAGTATGCCCGACAGTGTGTGCGGCATGCGGTGCATGTTCGGCTGTGGCACTCCTGCCCAAGCCTCAAGTGCCTAGGGTTTAGCCTTGGCGCAGCCAGTGGCTGCTGCCTGACTGCTATATTGGCACAAACAGCGCCTACCACTCCGATTTTGTCCCGTGGTGGATGGACCGTGGGCTAAGCCCTCGCATTCAGCATGTTCTTTGGTGACGGATACGAGTTTGTTAGTCTATTTAGAAGGTGGCATGATTGATGATTTGCTTCCCGCAGATCGGTCACAAGCCGGAGCTATTAGCCACATGGCATGTTCAGTCAGGCTACATCCTGCATGGTCAGGCTGGCTGATAGTGCGCAGAAGGTTGAAAAAACAAAATGCAGTTTGGCTCACTTGTCCCCGTGTGCAATATCGGTGGGACTTGCTTAGGGTTTATCATGATGCATTAGGTCACTGTGGTTTTAATCAGCTGATGAATTGCATTCAAAATTTCTTCCAGTGGCGCGGTATTAAGGAAGAAGTTTTTGCGTGCTTGTGATGCATGCCAGCGTAAGCGTTTAGCTTTGCCTGAGTTACCTGATCTACAGCAGCCAGTGATGCCTGTAGGTCCGTTTAAGCATGTGCATATTGATCTGGCAGGTCCCTTTGAGATGCATATTGATCTGGCAGGTCCCTTTGAGACCCCTCTAATCGATATTCATGGGAAAATTACAGAGATTTAAGAAGCCAGAGAAGCGAGTCAAAGCACATGTCATGCTTGTTATTGACTACTTCACCAAGGCAGCTGAGTTTTGTACAATCTATAGCAAGAAGCCCCAAGCAGTGGCTGAGGCTTTCTATTGTGCATGGATATGTCGTTATGGCAATTGTGAAATAGTAACTAGTGAAATGGCGGTGAGTTTGCTAAAGAGTTTGCTCACATGCTCGCCAAGCGAGGTGTTCAGCATAGGCATACCTCAGCCTGCCATCCAGCTGCCAATGGCGCTGTAGAGCGGTTGGTCAGGTCATTTAAGGAAATCATAGCTAAGTTTGTAAATGATCATCCAGTGCACTGGGTTAGGGCCATCCCACAGGCTCGCATGGCTTACATGTCCCGTGTACATAGAGCAATTGGTGTTTCTCCTTTTGAGATGTTGCATGGTTGCAGTCCCATGCTAGCTGTCCCAGCTGCTTTTACCATAGGGTCTCTTGCAGTTGGTGATGAGTATGATATAGAGGAGTATGTTGCATCGTTGAAAGAGCATTTCCAGGCGCTGGACAATCAAGCTCTGACCCTGATTGAGCAACAGTTCAAGCGCAATCAGCAGGACTGGCAAAAGCGTCGGTCTGATTCCAGCAGAATATCTAAGCATACATTAGCAGTGGGTGATTTGGTTTTGGAGATTGATGACAACCCTGATACTGCATGGAATGCGGCAGTCAGAGGTCCTTACAGGATAGAGAAGTTTCTGTTCGATGGCGCTGCAGCTGTGTTAGCCACAGGTGCTACTCAGTTTTAACCCAGTGTTTCTTTCAATAGGCATGTTCGCAGGTTGGCAAAGTACTTTACCAAGTAGACTGCTTAGCTCTGCTTGTTTGAAGCAGGGGACACATTTTGGTTGTGCATGGTGGCAACAAGTATTGGTTTACTACATAATGTAGTATGCCGGACAGTGTGTGCGGCATGCGGTGCATGTTCGGCTGTGGCACTCCTGCCTAAGCCTCAAGTGCCTAGGGTTTAGCCTTGGCGCAGCCAGCGGCTGCTGCCTGCACTGCTATATTGGCACGAACAGCGCCTACCATTCCGATAATGTCCCTGTGGTGGCCTTTTTGTCAGGCAGTTTTAGTTTGGTGGTATAGCATGCAAAAGCCTAGTATTAGTGTTGCCATCATGTATCAGCCGTGTTCCCCGCTGAAGTATGCTGTTAGGCCAGCAGTCTTTTGGTGTTGGTTAAACAATCTATTAGTGTGTTGTGTAGTCTTGATTAGCAGTACCCTTTTCGTGGCTGTTGCCTTTTTGGGAGGGGGGGAAGGTAGCTACAGCTAAGAGCTGCATGTGGAGCTTGCAGCTCTGATACAGTCAACATCCACTCAGTATGTACTGTTGTACTGCTGGCGTGTGCACTTATGTCTTGAGCTAGTGTGAGCTAGTGTGTGATGGAACTGAGCCAGTCTAATTGGCAGTTATGTATGGAAGATCCATGGAGATCTGTAGTGTTCGGCGTTGATTCAATGTAACAAGTTTTGGCTTATTACATGTGCACCGCCAGCAGGCTGGGGTGACACTGGAGGATATGGTGTTGCGGCATCAAAGGGTGAGGTGCTTGGATGGGTTGGAAGTGTATTGTTGGGCATGAGTAAGACCGTTTGGGTCGTTTTCTGGAGACGGGGGACCTCATTTAGTAGGCTTACTTCCTTAATTGTACGCCCGCTCAGTGTAGAGTCAGCGGAGATGTAACTATGTTACCATGCATGTTGGTTCACTGCTGACACTAATCATGCATGCACGAATTGTTGCTGGCTGGCGGGAGGCATGTGTGAGCAGTCTGTGGCACCGCACGCGTGCCGATGGGTTTGCCGATGTAAGATTCACACACTAAATTGACTTTCCATTGCACTGACTCTTAAGCCCTGAGCAAGGCATAAAACTGCTTGGTTTGCTGTTGACTGGGTCAACTGGTCAGCACATGGCAAGTCGAAATGGGCTGGCCTGACATACATTGGCTAGCAAGGGATTTAGGGGGGGCTGGTGGCAGCCATTGTTTCAGCTTGGACAGGAACTTGAGTATGCCGTTGGAGCCTAAGTTGGCTCCTTGTGGGTGGCGCTGCCCCCACCGGCGCCCTGCTTTGACAGGGCCATTTGGTAATTGGTAATTGGTAAGCCTGGACCGGTGAGTATCTCATCCGTTTCTAGCTAGTATTGGCAACACGGCATGCCCGTTGTAGCATTAGGTAGTCTCCCGTCCGCTTTTTGACTACTGAGATGCGTCGATCGAGCAGCTTCCGGTAGCATGGCATGGCTACTAGATAGAAACCCGTCTGCCTGTCATCTGCCAGTGAGAGTACCCTAGCTAAATTCTATAGCCTTACAGATCCTTTGGAGGTTAAGCGGTGCCGTCTGGTCCGTCAGTGGTTGCAGCTCCCTCAGTCTGTGCCTCTTTTGCCTTTGTTACATGAGCTTGGATCTGAACCTCTTGTGCATTGCTATGTTCGGCGTGCTGTTCGTTTTTATAACTGCCTTGTTGAGTTGGATGCTGCTTCAGTGTATCGAAGTGCTCTGCAACAGAACATTGATGATGCTCTCTCCACTCGCTCCCGTGCCCATAACTTTGTGGGGGCTCTTTTTCAGGTGCTACGGATCCTTTTGCCCCGTGAAGGTGGTCTTACTCGCACCTTGCGAGCTTGCCTGCCTTTGGATATTGATGGCATTGATGAGGCATTGCATACTCGGTACACTGAGCACATTCAGCGTCTGTCCCAGGTTGTCAATGGTCCTGGGTCCCGTACTGGTCTGTATTTCAGGGTTGTTGGTACACATGTTTTGGGCGTTGTCCCTTCTTTTTACTCATGTCGACTGTCTCATGGTGTGTTGGTACGTTTCTTGCGTTTTCGTCTTGGTTGCCATCATTTGCGTATCCATACTGGGCGTTGGCTTCCGCCCCTCCTTCCGCATTCTCCACGCACATGTTTGCGGTGTAGCTCCACAGTAGTTGATGATGAGGCGCATTGTTTGTTCATGTGTGAACACCCCACAATTGTTGAGGCTAGAGATTTGTTTCTGGCAGCTGTGGTTCCCCCCGTGGCCGCGTTGTCCTCGCTCAGGTATGCTGATTTCTGGGCACTGTCAGCCACTGGCTGTGTCCCTCTCTCGGCCTTGGTCAAGTATGTGGCCGTGTGTGTTCGTGTCTGTTGGTACTGCCATCAGTCCGGTGGTACTGATGTGGTGGACTTACCGGATATCTTGCTCCCGGCAGGTCAATATTTGGATCTGTTTGATTCGGAGTCGGAGATAGATGTTCCTAGTGATTCGTCTGATGAGGAACTGGTTGAAGTCTAGATAGCTACATGTTTGGGTATTCGCCTTGGTTGGTGTGCTGGCCGTCTTGGGTGGTACATATGCGGTGGACTTACTGGACATCCTGCTTGGTTGGTGCTCTGGATTGTGTTTGATTTGGATACACCCATCAGTCTCCTGCTGGTGATTTGTTTGCCGTGTCCGTAGTTGGATGTCTGCTTGGGTATTCCTCTTGCTTGGTGGTATGGATTCCATTGTTTTTGGACCCATCCGATGGTGTGTTTGGTCGTTTCGACCTAGCAGCCCTTTGCGGTTGCCGCACCTTAAATTTTTGTTTGTTTGTTTGTTTCAAACCCAGGATAAAACAGAGAGTGGAAGAAGCCATGGAGAGAGAGAGAGAGAGAGAGTGAGAACTACGCAGAGAAGGGGGGAAATCCCTTCTTGCATATGCATAGAAGCCATGGCTTCTTCATTAAGTGCTCCTCGCATCTCATAACAATAGAGGTCATACCCCTCAAAAATCAGTTGCCATTGCCAGCTGCATGTGACAGCAAGCATATATAAAGGGATGGAGCTCAAACACACTCCCCATATCATTCGCCAAAACACGCCCCGCGCATGCTCCTTGCCATGCAGCACCTTTGCTATAGCAGCACGTTGATGTGAAACGCATTTAGGAGTTTCTGGGCTTCTACCTTCACAGCGTCCTCACCACGCCCATCCATCTCCAGCAAGCGGCGCAAGATGTCCTGCAGGCACACCCGCACATGAGCAAAACCAGATGATGTCAGACAACTAGATGCCCAGCAGCTTTGCAGAGCAACGGGGATCCTCTTATGACAGCAGCCCACATTGGCACACATGCAAATATGGACTTGAGTTTGGACTCGGTCGCATCTACATGACAACAGCTAAGCGGCATGAAGTACCTAGGCACCCTATGTTCACATTTGCCATCTGTTGCAAAGCCCACTTTTGAAGCCAAAGAACCAAGCATTCCTGAAATCTGCATTCGCTGCCAAGGGGCCTCTCAGTAATGCAGCTACAGCAACTAACCTATTCCTGTGCTCATAGCCTGTTCATCTCAAAATATCCTGAACTGATCCTGCCAATCTGCTTGCCCCTGACATTGGCTTTGCGTTCCACGTCCATAGCGGATCTTGGACCCAAAAATCAACACCTATCAGCAACCCCGTCAATCAAGAACTCCTGTGCTGTGGCCAGTGCTGTCCCAACCCCACCTCAGCCCTCTTATCCCTATTCGGCAACCCCAAAAACACCTTCAGTGGCTGCGAATGACTTAAACCCTCCCCTGAATTCGCCAGAACCTTGTACTTTATGATGAACTCCTTTGCCACGGGTAGTGCCCTTCCCGCCCTACTTCATCCCTGTTACCCCTCTTATCAACCCCAAAAGCCACCTAAAACCCCCTCAGCGACTGCAATCCTAGACCTAAATCCTAAACCCTCACCTGTATCTTGTACTTGATGATGAACTCCTTTGGCCGTGGGTAGTGCTCATACAGCACCCTGATCACCTCCAGCAGCTTAGCACGCAGGATGGGGGCACAGCTGCCTTGGGGGGCACCTAGGGGCTCAAGCAGGGGAGGGACCAGACCCCCTGTAGCCATGGCCACAGCAAACTTTGAGGACCTGCAGAGTTTCAGGCAGGTGAGCAAAAGCAGACAGTTGAAGTTGATATTCACTGTGTGCAATCTCAATGCCTCCCCAAGTGTATTCATTGCAACTTTCACACATCATGTAAAAGCTTTCAACATCCAGAATCTAGATCACAACCCGGACTTGCCACATGAGGGCATGGTATCAATGCAGCTCGCAAGAGCTGCACAGCGGGCCAGAAACAAGCTGCTGGTCCCGACATGGGGTATACGGGATGGCAGATGCAAAAACAAATTCAATCTCGAGCTGTCCGTGCCTTCGATTATTCAATGGTTGGCTTTTTAAACGCAGCAAAATCTTGGTCCAGGACACCCGGGGTGTACCTCATGCGTGAAAGAGAAGAAGTTCTGTATGTAGGAAAAGCAGAATATATGCGCTGGAGAGCTGCACATCAGGCTGCAAACAAGCCACTGGTCCCACACATCCCTCCTTTCTTGATGAAAGGCAACTGTATGAAGCCTACCTGTAACACACCACGGCCCCTCGAACAGAATTGCCCATTGCAGCCACGCTGTCACCAACTACTCCATACCTGCTAAGCACAAGCTTGACAAGATCCAAAACCTTCTGCATCATAACACAGGTGCTGGTCACGACTAAACCTGCACAGCACAGGATGTCCATCTGCTCCTACTCCATCCACACCATTCCCTCTCCCCCAAGGCCTACTTGATCAGCTATATCCACCAGCTATCCATACATCTATGGTACTTCTGCTATGGCATGTGATATGGTGTAACAACAAGCTGTATCCACCAGATTTACTCACCACCCAGCCCCCACCATCCCAAAACCTTACCTGCTGAGCATGAGCTTTAAAAGACCCACCATGTGCCTCATGAAACCAGTGTTTAAAACCCCCGAACCTGCCCTCCAGCATGTGCTCCTTATTTTAGCTCTATCAACCAGCTCTACTCACCACTCCCGCCCCCACCATTCCCAAACCCTATCCCACCTGCTGAGCATGAGCTTCAGTAAACTCAGCATCTGCGTCCTGACACCTATGTTTTAACACCCCTGAACCTGCCCACCAGCATGCGGCCCATGTGCTCCTAATCTTAGCACCATCCACCTGCTCCACTCATCCCCCCCCCCAGCCCCCACCGCCCCAGAGCCCTACATGCTGAGCAGGAGCTTAAGGCAAATCCGGTGTCTCTAACAAGGCATCTACTTTTTTAACACCCCTGGACCTGTCCAACAGCATGTCCATATGCTCCTAATCTTGGCACTATCCAATAGACACATCATAATACATGTGCTAGGGACCACTAAACCCACCCAGCAGGATGTCCAATTGCTCTTTTACTTTAAACCACCCCCGAACCCAACTACCCCAGAACCCTACCTGCTGAGCATGTGCTTAAGCAGGTCCAGCATCTGCATCATGACAGCGTTAAGATTGTCACACCGGTGAGCCTGCACACCAGCATTCTGTCCATGTGCTCTTAATCTTAACACTATCCACCAGCTCCGCTCACCACCCAGATCCCCCATCCCAAAACCCTACTTGCTGAGCATACGCTTTAGCACATCCGGCGTCTCTCTAACATGGCACCTATGTTTACAGTCACTGAATCTCACAAGCATCTGGTCCATGTGCCCCTAATTTTAACACTATCCGCCTCCTCCGCTCATCATCACCCATCCCCAACCGCCCCAGAACCCTACCTGCTGAGCATGAGCTTTAGCAGGTCCAGCATCTGCGTCATGACACTCATGTCCTTGCTCTTGCAGCAGCGTGTGTACAGCCCCACCAGCTGAGACACTGCTTCACGCTGAATCAGCTTGTGCTCCACACGGGAGTAGTCCTCTGCTAGCCAGGTGTCTATGGCACGAAGGATGCCCACCTGCATCACAGTGTCCTGCAGGCACAGAATTCAACAGCAACACGATTAGCACGTGTCCTTCTTACATACACAAGAAACAAGAGCAGCAGCAGCATAGTGTCCTGCCCGTACAACATTCACATAACAATGCAACAGCAGCAGCAAGGGAATCAGCACGCATCCTGCTTGCATACAAAAGAAAGCAACAGCAGTAGCAGCATAGAGTCCTGCATTTATAGAGTCAACAGCAACCCGATTACCGCGTGTCCTTCTAACATACAAAAACACAGCAGCAGCATCGTGTCCTGCATATACAACAAGTCAAAAGAAACAACAGCAGCAGCAACACCATCAGCGCATGTCCCGCTTGAGAGACCAAAAAAACCAGTGCCAGAAATACGACCACCAGCAGCGGGAAAAACGTCCAAGACACAGCTCACACGTGTACGAAGCTGACAATATACCAATTGCTGGTATCAATGGCACAAAGGTCGCCGGCCTACAGTATCTTGCGCTTTCAAAGTCACAAGCCATCACAAGCAGAAGTAGCACTAAACAGCATATCAGCAGCTCGTTGCTGCAGCTGAAACTCCTGCCTGCACATCTCGCGAGCCCACAAATTCCTTTCGCTTCTACTTTATTATCTACAAATGCTGCCTTCGATCCACCTAGGATTGGAATGCAAATGCGCCCTAGCCAATTAGCCTCACAGGTACCAGCAAAAGACCTTTACGGAAACATTGCAGAGCCACCACTTGATAACTAGCCCCACAGCCGCCCACCTCCCCTTCCTTCGCCCAGCAGCCTGCTCATTCGGACCCTGATAACAATAATTAACCTGAACCAGGCTCACCTCCCTCTTCCCTCCTTCCCCATCCCCTCATTCACATTGCAGTCCACCATACAGAGCAACCCATTTATGGTGGAAGAAATCTCTATCTATCAAAATGAAAGTTTTCAATAAAGCAGCTTAAAATACTTGCTATGATATGATCTGCTGTCATTCCTTTATAATGGCCTCATTCCCTCCCCATCCCCCTCCACACTGGCCACCTCTACGATTCCCTTGCAACTCACCGACTCCCCCAGCAGCTGCAAGAAGATATCCAGCCCATTGCTCGCCCACAGCTTCGCCCGCGTGCTGCTGCTCGTGCTCGCCAGCCCGATCAGCATCGGCACCATAAACTGCCGCATAGCAACCCGACTCCCCTCTGCTGCTTGCTCCACTCCCAACACCAGAGGACCCCCCAGCGGATCTGACCTCGCTGCTGCTGCTGCTGCTGCTCCACCAGGCGTAGTCGCCTCCGAGCTCGGAACTGCCGCCACCCCCAAACCCCCTACTGCTGCTGCTTCTAACGTCATCCGACACAAGTGCGGTACCAACCCAGCCGTAGCTGCTACTTCTAGGTGCACCCGCCTATTAAACTTGCAGATATTATACAATGCGTGTAGCACCTCCCACTGCAGCTGCTGACCTAGCAATACCTCCTTATCCTTTGCTAGGAACGGCACCAGCTGGCTTATCGTACCGGCGTCCTTGATCGCAGGCAGTACAGATGGGTCATGGCTCAGCCACCGTAGTGCCTTCATCACCTTGTACAAATGCGGCATAGGCAGCCGCTGCGTGCAATCCAACAGGCTCTGGATGTTGTCTTTGCTGCACATTGACGCTTTGACAACCAAATCCCCATTGGCCAGGACCAGTAACAAGTCCACACACTTTTCCAGCAGCCAATCGGCTTTGCTCTGCCCGACACTGCTGCCGCTCAAACCCCCAGAGGACCCCGGAAAGCCCCCATTGCTGTTTGGTCCCGAGGCCGACCCATTTTGGTCCACACTCGTGCCCCGCTGATCTACACTCGCTCCTCGTCTATGTAGCCCCATACCCTCCCCATTGCGCTGCGATCTACTCTGCTCATCTGCTGCTGCTACTGCTATCGTAAAACCCACCTGCTTATCTACTGCTGGGCTGCTCTTCCCGGACTGAGCACCCCCTGCTGCTGCTGCTGCCCCGCCCCATGCCCCCTCCCCTTCGCTAGGGTTCAGTGGAACTGTCCCTCTGCTATACCCTGGCCCCAAAGGTGAGGTCCCGCTTGGGCTTTGTACTGCCCGTGCTGCTTGGTAGCGTGCATAGCTGTTTAGCTGCTTTATGACTGCATGCAAGCGCCCCACCAGGTTTGCTTGCGCTAGGATCCGGACAATGTAGTGCACGGGCAGGCAAGTGTAAGCATCCAGCACCTGGTATATGCAGGATACACCAATGTAGGTAAGGCTGTGTGGGTCCTGCACATTGTCCTGCACCATGGACACAAGGTACCTGCACAGCATACAGCAACAAACTCAGTCCCACCAAGATAATCAATCAATCAATCAAAACGCAAGACCAGCAATGCCAATGGCCAAACAAACCTAGGCCACAAACACAAGGCTCCTGATCACAATCACGAAGCCACACAACTGATGGTGGATTTGCCACACACAAGCTGAGGCTAGATGCAACGGCGTGCACACCAAGGGGAAACAAACACCACCACTAAAACCCAAAACCTGCTCCACTTCCATCACACATGGGTGGCGGGGAGGCAGCAGGATCAAGCACCACCCTAGTAGGGGCTGGAGGTGGCTCCCACCACCTAGGTACTGGTGAACCACCATCCTCCCAGCCACTGAAAGGCACCACATAGCGCTCCACATGCTTATCAATAGCTTGCTTAGTGCGCCTTCTACACCTCACTAACCGTTGGCTTTCCCAAGGGTGCGTAAGATCCCACAACCTCTTCCTCCAAGCACTCTTAATCTGACATGAAGCCTCCCAGCTCCCCTCATCTTGACCAAGCACCTTCAGATCTGCACACACGCATTTCTCCCAGGTATGGCGAGGCCTACCCACTGGCCTACCCACCAAGATAAACAAGTTAAAATACCTTGTCATCACAGGTTCAAAGAATTTTTTCTCACAAGGTAGCTGCACAGCATAGCACAATTACATATGTAAATGGGTTCAATCCACCCAGATGAAACAGTTAGAAATTGTCATGTAACATAGTTGCTCCGCAAAACTGTGCAGAAGTTAAAAGTGCCGTGCAAAGTGCAGAATTGGGTCAACAATGGATACGCGAGGCTGCGCCCACGCCCAACTGTACATTGGTTGCATAATCACATCCATCATCACTTCGCATTCCTTCCTTTAGCAACAACTTGAATGAGCCCCCAACTCCCAGCTCTATCACAGCAGAGCAGCAACTCAAACCTTATGCCCTCACCTGAACCCCCCGCATACAATCAGCATCGACATTGTGGCCCCCTTTGCACTAAACCCTAAACCAGAAAACCTCAGCAGGGCACCGCCCTAAAATCCCGCGCATGCAATCACCACGTGCATTGTGGTTTCCTTTACTCTAAACCCTAAACCCTAAAACCACAGCAGGGCACCACCCTAAACCCTCGCTGGCAATCAGCCTCTGCATTGTGGTCCGCTTTGCTCTAAACCCTAAACCCTAAAACCATAGCAGGGCACCATCCTAAATCGTATCCCCTCACCTGAGCCCCCCGCATGCAATCAGCATCTGCATTGTTGTCTCCTTCGCAAAGCACAGCTGCTGCAGTATCCCTGCCGCCTTCAACCGTAGCCGTTCAGCTCCCGGCAGCGTCCCCCCTTGCGTCAACCGACACATCGCCGGCACCAACCCCACCAAACACAGACTCTCCAAGAGCCTAGTGTCGTTGCTAGTGAAAGCCCCGACCAAATCTATGGCAGCCTCAGCCAGCTTGTTTTGGTCTGAGTCAAGGAGCTCCAGAGCAGACAGCACGCCGTGTTCTGACAGGAAGTACTGCTTAGATTCCGGCTGCCTGCTGAACATCTGCGCTAAGCTGCTGCATGCCTGGGGAGGGGTCATGTTGGCCTCCTTGTTGCCTGGCCGAAGGGAGCGGACCAAGTCTCGAACCTGCAACACCAGAATGATAGAAGGCCTCGTTAGTGGACCTTCACCTGTTGCCTGCTACAGACATGTCCAAAACACCATCAACCCCTGCGCATCCCTTGTGCACTCAAGAGGAGGCTTGCATGCTTGAGGTGCTTTGAATCCCCTCCTGCACCACCTTGAGGAGGGAGGGGATTCAAAGCACCCCCTCCTGCATCACCTTGATCATGTGATGGCAGTGGTACAGCTACTTACTGAATCACAGTATCTCTGACCAAGCTCCCACTAGACAGGGAAATCTGAAAAGCACCGTACATCTATAATCTGTACCATAGACTGGACAACAGGGAAACTACTTTGCTTGAAGCTTGATGTGACAACATCTAGGATTAGGGCAAAACATGTCTGACAACCAGTGCTATCCACAACTTCCGACTATGGCCAGTGACCCTGACGAAGTATTAGCTATCACTGCATCTGCCCCTTCATGATCATGATCCACCCTGCCATATAATCCCACCAACCCCCCCTACCTTCCGCCGGGACTCCATGATCAAACTGCCATCCGCACCCTCCACTCCTGCAAGCGAATCCCCACCTGACGCCCTCGATGACACCGACAGATCCCCCAACCACGACCCACCACCAAACGGCGACGTCGCCCTCCCAAACTCCCTCGAACTGCTGCCAGTCCTCCTGCCCACCATAGCCCCCTCCAGCACCCCACCAGGCGCCTCCTCCAACCACGCCAATAAGTGACTACCACCAACATGCTGCGCAGAAGCTGGCGTTTCACAGCCATTGGCATCCCCATGCAGCCGAGCTAAGATCTTACTGAGTGGGCTCTCAGGGACCTCCATGAGCGAGCCGCTGCGTATGCTACTGCCAACTCGCGGCGTGTGCGCTGCAGCTGGTGCATACCGCAACTGCTGCCCTATGAAAGCAAGGTGCCCGCTGCTACTGCTGCCGCCAGAGCCCCCTGGAGGCCCTTCCTGCTGCTGCTCCATCGGTACAGCCAACGTACCACTGGGTGCAGAATCACCAGGGCTCTCCTGCTGCTGCTGCTGGGAGTTAGCCCCTCCCGGCCGGTCTGCTGCTGCTAAGTTGCTACTGCTGCCATTGGCTGCTGCCTGCCCTGCAGCCCTGCTCAAGCCTGCCCCTTCTCTACTCCCAGGGCCAGCTCCTGGCGGACCCTCTATTCTACCACTGCCCGCTGCTGCTGCCCCTGTTTTGCCGTCTCGTACAGCTCCTTTACTGCTGGACAGCTCTATACTCCTCCCAACCTGCTGTTGCTGCCGCCCTCCGCCGCTGCTACTGCTACTGCTTGCTTGCTCCTTAAGCATTCGCTGCTGCTGCTGCTGCTGAGGATGGTACGCCTCCTGCTCTAATGAGCTGCTGCTAGCACCACCATCTCGCATCAAGACCACACTCCCTGGCGTATCCACCCGTGTAGCCAATGGCCCTGATGCAGCATCCACAGTCCTAACTGCTGCTGCTGACGATGTTGCGCCTGCTGCTGCTACCAAAGTGGGTGTCGCAGGCCCCACTGAGTCTGCTGCTGGTACTGCTGCTGCTCCTGCTCCATCCGTCAAAGCTGGGTCGTCCTCGCTGCCCTCTGCATGCAATATGCGGGAGATCACGCTGTTCACGCTTTCATGTGCATCTGTGCTGCGGCCGCCGCGAGTCTTGTACCCTTGAGCTCTAGTCCAGCTGCTGCGTAGTGTCCTGCGGTGGTACTGGATCCACTCGTGCTGCAGCAGCTCCTGTGCATTGGGTCTCAAGGCAGGGTCCTGTGGGCACAGCAGCAAACAAACAAACAAACAATTTAGGTGACGCAGCCAGAAGAAGGCTGCTAGATCGATCCGACCAAACACAGCAATGCGGCAAAGCTTGTCAGAAAGGGCCCAGCAGAAACAATGCACAGACAGCGCCATCCTTGAGACTCTGTATATAGCCATGCTTGGACAGATTAGTCAAAACACTTCTGCCATTTTGCGGCTGCAGTGTGGGAGCTTCAACTTAGGGAGACCTGGGATGCCCATGAAAGCATGCGGCTGCAAAATTTCAGAAATGTGACGACCCGCTGCGCCAAAGCCATATTCTACATCATCCCCATTTTTAATGGTGCGACATGAATGCTCTGCCAAGTGCCGGTCAGACTGAACAAGTGCCGTTATCATGAAAAGTATGGCAGCCTTCATGTGATGAACACATTTTGACCACCAGTGAACGCTGAAGTACAATGCAGTGTCTGCAGACTTGTCTAATTAATCGCTTCCTGGACCCTCTTCTCCCAACATCACACAACCACTTCAGTATTACAAACTGCCTCCACTGTTTGCATGATTCTAAGTCTACAGTGTAGAAAGAACTCTCCCAACACAGACCACCAGAAGCATGCTCAACCACCACAGAAGTTCTCCTCAGCTCCAATTCTTACCTTCTGGAAGCACTTCAGCAGCAGATCCTCTAACAAGGGGCTAATGGCCTCTGGCAGAGGCGGGTGAGCATCTTGGACAATGCGGAACAGGGCTGACATGGGCTGCAGGTCGTAGTATGGCGGGTAGCCTGTTAACAGCTCAATTATGAGGCAGCCAACTGACCATATGTCTGATGCAGGTGTGACCTGTGTCATTTCAATCACCTGGAACAGCATAGAAGGGAGTGGCAGGTGCAGCAGAACAAGGTCAGCGCATCCCTAAACAGATACCGAACAGCACACCCCAAAAAAGTGAGTCAGCCATCCCCATGTAAATAAGTACATGTCTAGCAACTATGTTGTCCAGCAAAGCAACATGCTGCAACCAGAGGTTTAGCAAAAGCTCAGGGGTTAGGTTCAAGCATCAACCAGCACACGGCCACATGCATATGCCAGCTACTTCCCTCCCACAAGCTGGCAAGGTTCTCTGCGCCATTTTCCACTCTTGCTACCCATGCTAAACAATTGCAAAGTACGGTCCACCAATGGAAGTTGCATGCTGCTAGTGCCAAATATGACAACTTACTGCACTTGCTGCACCTCAACCAATCGATCAGTCAAGACGCAAATCCAGCTATGCCAAAAGGTCACTCAAGCTGCACCTGCTGCTTCCCAAGGCACAGAGTGCTGGCAATGCCACAGACATGAGGCCATGCCAATCCATTGCCTGGCTGAACCACATCTGCAGCTTGCCTCTGCCTGCCTTCTGCTAGGGCACCATACCTTGCTTGAATGACCAAGCTGCCTGGAAGCACTTTCCTGACACTTGTGCCTGCTGCTGCTGCTGCTTTCTTTTCCTCTCTGCCTCCTCATGCAGACTACTGCCAGTCCCTCAACTTCTGCATGCTGCTGCAACACAAGCTTGAGCTGCACCTTCAAGCTGCTGCTTACTGACTCTCTCCCCTGCTGTGTGCTCTGGAGCCAGCCTTTCTGCTGTTCCCGCCTCTCCTGTCCCCGCCTCTCGTGTCCCCGCCTCTGCTGTTCCCGCCACTGCTGTTCCCAACCCTACTGTTCCTGCCTCTGCTGCTGTTCCTGCCACTGCTGTTCCCAACCCTACTGTTCCTGCCTCTGCTGCTGTTCCTGCCACTGCTGTTCCCAACCCTACTGTTCCTGCCTCTGCTGCTGTTCCTGCCACTGTTGTTCCCAACCCTACTGTTCCTGCCTCTGCTGCTGTTCCTGCCACTGCTGTTCCCAACCCTGCTGTTCCTGCCTCTGCTGTTCCCAACCCTGCTGTTCCTGCCTCTGCTGCTGTTCCTGCCACTGCTGTTCCCAACCCTGCTGTTCCCGCCTCTGCTGTTCCTGCCACTGCTGTTCCCAACCCTGCTGTTCCTGCCTCTGCTGTTCCCGCTGCTGCACTTCCCGCCTCTGCTGTTCTCGCCTCTGCTGTTCCTGCCTCTGCTGTTCCCGCATGTGTCCTCCTGCCTCTGTTCTTCCCACGTCTGCTGTCCATGCCTCTGCTCTTCCCACCTCTACTCTTCCCGCCTCTGCTCTTCTCGCCTCTGTTGTCCATGCCTCTGCTCTTCCTGCCTGTGCTGTTCCCGCCTCTGCTGTTCCTCTCTGTGCTATTCCTGCCTCTGCTGTTTCCGCCTCTGCTATTCCCGCTGCTGCTAGCTGTTGCTACAGGCCCTGTCCTGCTTCAACCCCTCCTCTGCTTGGGTTCTCACCTCAGGTGCCATCCAGTAAGGTGTGCCCACTACGTTCTGATGCAGCTCATCACATTTATCCTCCAGCTCCCCTAGCTTAGCTGCCACGCCAAAGTCAGCCAGCTTCACCAGACCCTGAAAGCAGCAGGAACATGCGATGAGTAATGTATTATGGCCGAAGGATGCCCCCAGCCATAGCAAAGAGCCCCACAGCGCCCCTGGAAACAGCAGGAACATGTCAGCCAGCACAATTGGGATGTTTAGTACAGCCTTGACGGACGAGCCATTGTGATAGCAGGTTATCTCTTGTGAACAGCCTGTACAGTGGCATTGAGAGACAGGTACTCAAGCATGGTAGTACCTGCAACCTGCCGTTATTACAGAAGCAGTGGTAGACTTCCTTCTCCCCATCATCTTCATGTTCATACAGAGCCACACATTGCAGCTGCAATAATGATCCATACTTCACACACATGCATAGACGCTATGGCATGTACAGCTTATCATGTCACTGCTACAGTTGCAGGAGTATCACCCCCAGATTGCCACTTGGCATGACCTTGGCATGCACTTGCAGGCCCTGGAGGCCCAGGTGACTTTTGCTGCTGTCCCTGCTGCTGCTGCTGCCCCAAGTAGTGGGGTCTTAGCAAGCTTCTTGGATACAACCATCAAAGACACCGCTGCACTGCCCAGAGCTGCTGTTGCTGCTGCTGCTGCTGTTCCTGCAACACTCCAAGCCATGGCAATGCTGATGTCAAGAGCTGAGCTTGCCCTGCCAATTGCTCTCAACTGCTGCTGCTGCTGTTGCTGCTGCTGCTCCAAGCACCTACCTCCTTGGTAGTAAGGATGTTCGCACCCTTGATGTCCCGATGTACAACTCCCTGTGCGTGCAAGTAGACCAAGCCATGCAGCACCTGGGCGATGTAGATCGCTACCAGGGTCTCTGGGAAGACACCAAATCTGTTGGGTTTGATTACTGACGACAAGGCCCCGTTCTCCATGAACTCAAGAATGATGTATAGATGGCTCCTGGTCTTGAAGGAGCCGATGTACTTGACTATGTTCTTGTGATTTAGGGTCTTCAGGAGCTCCAGCTCGCCCATGACGCTCTGCAGGTTCTCCTGGGAAACCCCGCTGAGTGATATCTGCTTGATGGCTACAATATCACCAGTGGTGGTGTCCATGCCCTTGTAGACCTGTCCATAGGCCCCTCGACCCAGCTCCTCGCCAATAAGGAACCTGTCGCTCAGGACCGACTTCTTGCTTTGGAAACCAGACATGCTGGCACCACGAACTGCTATATTTCGGATAATAGTATTAACCTATAACTCGTAAGGGATAGGCGTGGCCTCAGCATGGCCCAACAGTGGAGAAAGGTCCCAGGTTGGTTGCGGACATGGGCGGAAAAGGCACTGCAGCAGGAGCTGCTGCTTAAACAGAGGCAAAGTGATTTTACATCTGTTTTATCGATGGGATATAGCCAGAATTCTCCTAATTATGGCTGGGCGAGCGAGGGGCCTCTGCCGGAACAGCACCATGTACCTTGCAGTCACTCCCCTCGCGTTTGCTAGCCTGATGAATCGATGCACAAACGTGGATCCTGATGTAGTCTATTGAGCTTGCGAGGCATCGATGCTGCTCACTTCGGCGGGGTGACTGCAATCCTGTATGCCAGCTGTGCCGGTTCGTACTTCAGGTCTCTGTGGGTGTGGCTTTCTGTGTCTTCAATGCTAATGCTTGAGACAATTGCTGATTATAGAAGATCCGATGCAGAGCGCAGCAACAACCTCGGAAGCATCAACAACAGTTTTGCCCGGTCGCGCATGAGCGGCAGTTGTCACTCCATGCAGTCATGAATGATGCAAATGCCCTGCCATGCGGTTGAACTGTTACATGGAAACTGAATAGTGTGATGCCATAGCTATACCGGTGATGTAGAAACCCAAGGCATCTGGTTTTTGCAGACCTGCTTGCCAAGCATGCCTTCGGCAGAATTTTGAAGTGGTCGAACAATATCCTGCATGTTCAGGGAGCATGTGCACTAAGTGCAAGATTATTAACTTCAGAATGATGACTGCGCGTGTGGCTTGATTCGGAAGCATTGGACGTGCACTCACCTGGTCCATGCTCCCCATCCACGTCTGCAGTTATGCCAACTACCTGCTCTGCTTCTTGCTCCTCCTTGGGATGGAGATCTTTGAAATGAAAGTAGTGTTTTCCGTATGTAGGATTGACCCCCCACCAGGGCTTAACATGCAAACTATGTTTTGCATCAACCCAGCAGCCGGTAACAAACAAACAAACATTTAAGGTCCGGCAACCGCCAAAGGGCTGCTAGCTCGGACGCAGAATCCTTATATGCAGGCTCAATGCCTCAAAAAATACCGCCACGGCTGGAAGGCAACTCTGTCCAAAATAAAGGGCAGCCAGGCCAAATAGCCTCAAACTCCAATGGCCAATGGCAAATGCCTTCCTCAACATTACAGACAACTAGTGCTGACCAGCCAAACCCATCCATGCTTCTGATCATACATTCCAGCTGCCATGTCCGGGAGGACAGCAGCTTGAGCTCAGGCAATGTAAATGTATGTTAGTTGCTCCCACAGCGACCAAGGGGAACATCTCGCTCAGAAGGTGTATGTCACCTTGATTGATGGCAAGATAAGATTCCGGCTGAGGTACATATGTTGGCCTTCATTGCCATGGTAGAGCCAAACACTTAGGCAAGGTGAAACAAGCAAACCAAAACTGAAGGGTGGCTGCACCAAGGCAGCTAGGTCAAACCGACCCAACACACCGTCAGTAAAAAAATGTCCTTGGCTGGCTGGTAGAGGTACAAGGGTGAGCTTCTGAGATACATTTGCATTCATTGCCGTGGTAGCACAAAGGTCCCAGTGCCCTACAACCGTAAGCAGCCCAGCCACAATGTGACTCCGCCAGCAGCAGCAGCACCATCAGGAAGAACTTTACCACCTTCACTAGCAAATGTTTCAGCAGCATCAACATACCATTCCCACCAGGAAGGGGAGCAGCAATGTTTGCCCCTTCACCTCAATTTTAATCGACTCACGTATAGCCAAGAGAACAAAAAAAGAGTTATAGCGACCCTGAATTTCTGCAGCCCAAAGGTCAGGAGCACCAACCCCAAACCCAGCAGCAGCAGCTCCCTGTGGATGGACATGGTGATCACCACCTCACGGCAAAAGCTGCTCACAATGATGCAAGGTGCTTTCAGTGAGAACCGCAGAAAGTCCCATTGCAGAGCCACGTACTCACTGATTGATACAATTAGTCTGATGCTGCACTGAAACAAGGGAAACAAAGGGAGCACCCATCTGGAGATGAAGCCAAGCTGCTCCCCAGCAGACAAGATCAAACCTGGCTTGAAATGAAATATGATCTGCCTTCATACTAAGGGGCCTGACAACCTCCAGTATTGATTGTGCACCAGTGCATGCTCAACACACAGCAGCAGTGGGCACCCTGCATAGTTTGTCTGGTCCAACACATAGTTCGCACTCGAGCTCCCCACTTTGATTATGAAATTCAATTCTCCTGGTTGGTTATAGGTTCCTAACTCATTTAGTACAGTGCACCAAAAGTGCACAACCAAGACCCACACATTGTGCCATCAATGTCCTTGCTTCTCAGATGTGACCTTGCACATACACACAGCTTCCATACGACCCTCACAAGAGCCATAACAATTGAACAAGACACTACTTGCTACCATCCCCTTGAGCCCAGGACATGTGCGTTCTTTCAACCATGGTAAGTAATGGCAAGGTCAAGAGCTGCTCTGCCTGAAGCCCTTCTGAGAGATAAAACTCTCCCCAACCCACCCAAGAATCCTTCCTGCATACCGACCGACAACTAAGCGGTACCACTACTTGGCCTGAGAATGGTTTTACTTGCTCCTCGCCACCTGGCTCACACCAACGGCCATTGCTCCTGTTTATGCCCATTGACATGCCTTTCAGCAGCCCCATGCTGGACTACACTGATGGCAGTCAAGCACGCCTGAACCCTAAACCCTAAGCAAGCCTATACCCTAAACCCTAAGCAAAACTAAACCCTTACAGCAGCACCATGTCGGAATTCGCTGACATAAGTGCACAGATGTCAGCGAATTCCGACATGGTGCTGGCACAAAGGAAGTGTTGCTTGAGCCTATTGCATCAGAAAACCAAATTAAGCGCAATGAGTGATGCAGAGTTGGCCGGTATACAGCTTGGAGCCTTCAGTTGTGATGCAGCAGCTTCAGTCAACACCAACAGAGGTTTCAAAAGCGATTTCTCCGCCACACAATCTTTCACCCGCTGCCCTCAAACTACCTCCATCAAAGAAAGTAGCCAGGAAGAAGTGCTGTGGACACAACCAGTGCTCAAAAACACAAGCAGCAGCTGCAGCTACATATGAAGCAGTACATGACCATTTGCATCTGCTGTTAGCAGAAATTCAGTCTACTTGACCCGACAAGACAGTGAGAAACCCTCATAGCATGCTGCCAGACTGTGCTGCTACAAATGACAGGCTCAGCTACAGCAGGACCAGTTTCCAGGCAGCAACATTAGTTACCAATTACCAAATGGCCCCCGTCAAAGTGGGGCGAAGCTGGGGGCAGCACCGCCCACAAGGAGCCAACTTAGGCTCCAACGGCATTCTCAATTTCCTGTCCAAGACTGACACAATGGCTGCCACCAGCCTACCCTAGATCCCTTGCTAGCCAATGTATGTCAGGCCAGCCGAATTCAACTTGCCATGTGTTGACCATTTGACCAAGCCAACTGACAGCAATCCAAGCAGTTTAATGCCATGCTCAGGGCCATTAGATATGAACGCACGCTAGGAACACACCCCTTCCAAGAAATACCACCCATACGCTGTTAATTGCTGGTAACAGCCCTGGCCAGGAGCAGCAGCAGTGCATAAGCAAGCGCCGAAGTGAGATTTGCACCATCTGTTCACAATAGAACAGGAGTAGAACAGTATGGTCAAGCCCAGGCCATCATCAGGATGGCGCCTTGCTACTAGTGTTCAATCCTGCAGTCTGACCAGCACAGTAGCCGACGGCCCCCCTCACTCTCCAACTCATGAAGCTGCGAACGTGCTTCAAAAGAACTGCCTGCCACCTCTTTGATGCCCGCACGAAAATCCATGAACTGGATGCAGTGGGTGATGTCTTCCTCTGGTTTCAGCTCATGAAGCTACGTGTGTGCATCAAAGAATTGGCAGGCAACTGGGCTAAAAACATATTGATACCACATGCCACAAGCAAATCTGGTCTGGCCTGTATGGTCCATGCTTGGTTCCTTCCAGTACAAAATCCCACCCAGCAAGCTTTCTTATTTGCGTCAGAATGTAATGCGTGCTGGGGCAAAGAAGAAAGCTTGCTGGTTGGGACTATGTTGTAACAGTAGGTCCACATGACGCAGAGGCGAATGAAGCTGGCCCTTGAGTCCCAGTAGTGCCCTACAATAGCAGCCCAGGCCCAATATGACGCCGCAAGCAGCAGCAGCACCCAGCGCAGCTTTACCACCACCACCACCACCATTCTCATCCAAGCAGCGCCAATACACCACAACATCAGTAAGAATAGCAGCGATGGCTGTCCTTTTACCTTTGCTCCATTTGATCCCCACTCAGCCAAGACAACTCAAAACAGAATCATAGCAACCCTGAATTCCATCAGTGACAGTTTCTGCAGCCCAAAGGTCAGGAGCACCAGCCCAAAACTCAGCAGCAGCAGCTCCCTGTGGATGGACATGCTGATCACCATCTCACAGTAAAAGGTTTGGTGCTCACAAAAATGCAAGGTGTTTCATTCACAGAACCTCATAAGGTCAGATTGGAGAAGCACACATTGATTGATAACGTTAGTCTGTTGTGCAGTGACATTGGAAAGCAAAATGAGCATCCATGGCTTCTGAAGGTGGAGCCTGAATGTGATCTCCAACAAACCTCCAAACGGTGCTTGAAGCTTGGTCTGCCTTCCTACGCCAACTAAAAGAACTACCTGGCAAACTCCACCATTAACCGTGCATCATGTCAAGATGCAGCAGCAGTAGCGGCCCCTGCATAGGTTGCCTGGTCCAGCAGTGCTGTTCATGTGAGGGATCTGGAGCTGAGTGGTAGGGTCAAGCCCTCCCAAGTAAAGCAAGTCCAGGACAGGCATGGGGTTGCAAACTAGCTCCTGTCTCATATATACCTGTGATAAGTACTCCTGGTTAATTGTAGGTTGTTTAACCCATGACAACATGAACGTGCAGCAATAGTGCGCAATATGAACCATACATGGCGTGTCACCTTAGCTTCTAAGAAGTCCCATCACACATGTGCATAGCATCCATAAGAACCCCAGAAGAGTCACAGCAGCCCACAACAACAATTTACTTGTTACCATGCATTCCCTTGGACCCAGGACATGTGTATTCTTTCAGCCAGAGAAAATGAAAGATGCCAACCAAGCCTACTCGCTGCCCCGCCTGAAGTCCTGCTGGGAGCCCCCCTCCCTTGCTCGCACATGCAATCCTGCTTGCAGAACTGAGCACGGTGACTACTCGCTTCTTAGGGTTTAGGGTTAGGGTTTAGGATGGCTAACCCTAAACAGTAAACCCATCCTTAGGCTTTAGGATGGTGCAATTGGTAATCGCCACCTGACTGACGCCAATAGCTACATTCTCTCCTCTCCATGCCCATCAACATGCATTGCAGCAGCACCATGGTGGATGGCACTGACGGCAGGATAGCAAGCCTAAACCCTAAACCCTAAGCATGCGAAAACCCAAAACCCAAAACCCTTTGGTTGCCTGAGTGCCATCAATGTACTCCAACACACAAAGCAAGCTGGCTCTTGAGTCTATATTGCATCACAAAGCGCCACTAGAGAGCAAGTAACAAGGCAAAGTTGACCCGGCTGTATAGCCTGGAGCTTTCAGTTGCAATGCAGGGCCTTCAGTCAACAATCTGCAACACCAACAGGCTTCTAATAAAGTAACCCAGCCAACTACTTCTGCACCCGCCTCCCTCCCGTCTCCAACGAAGAAAGCATCCAGGCAGAACTGTTTCCAAAAACAATCAGCACTCAAAAACACAAGCAACATCAGCAGCAGGAGCAGCTAGATACAAAGCAGGGCATGACCACTGGCACCTGCTTTTAGCAGTACACACTTAAACTCACCCAAAGCAGTCAGAATCCCCACCACACAGCATAATGAGCAATGTCAAGGTGTGTTTCTGAAACCCACTCTCCCACAGGCTCAGCTAAAACCCACACCTAAAACCCACACTCCAACATGCTCAGCTACGGCAGCTCCATGTGATACCAGACAGCACCATAAGGTATTGGACCAACGCTAAGATAAACACCCCTTTTTCCATCCTGAAAACACACATAAGTTGTCACTACCAGCTGCTGGTGCCAACCGAGGTCAGGAGCAGCAGTGCAGCACCACTGCATAAGCACACAGCCTATTAAGATCTGCATCACCCTGTTCACATCTTATGTTGCTACATGTAGAGCAGTATGCGCGAGCCCAGGCTGTCGCCCTGCATGCACCCTAAATGTTCAACCCGCCATCACAGTATCATTCAACTGGGCCCCTTCACCCTCCAATTCGTGAAGCCACGTATGTGTCTTAAAAGCATTGCCTGCCAACTCTTTAATGCAGACAGAGGTGGCCCATGATTCAGACACAAAGGATGATGTCATCCACTCAGCTTCTGTCTCATGGAGCCACGTGTGTGCATCGAACATAGAATTGGCAGCCAGATGGGCTAAAAACCTATTGACAGCACATGTCACAAGCGGCAACTCTGGTCTGACCTATATGATCCATGCTTGGTTTCTCCATGTAAACAATACCAACAGCAAGCTTTCTTCTTCATATGCATGGTGGGTCAGCATGGCACAGAGCAGAGACAAAAGCAAGGCTGCCGCCCAACGGAGCAGCTGCCACAAGACTGCCAACCATTTACTGCATGATTCTGATGATGCCCCCCTGTAACTACTGCACAAACGGGCAACACAGCAAGGCGGCATATGCCAAAATCTTACCCACCACCACCCATCCACCCATGCCTGGATTAACATGCTCGGAACTTGCCCGCTGCAAAAGACACACATCATGCTACATTCCCAGCAACTATCGTAGTGCCCTTAGGACAAGACCCACTGCAGCTGACCACTGTTCCACCCTAACTCACACCCAAAATGCCCGCGCTGTACCTATAACCAGACACTGCATTCTGCTACATTCCCAGCAACTAGTGCCCCCAGATGGCAACACCCCCCTAACCACCGTTCCAGCTTTAACCCAGAATGCCCGGAGCTACAGTGCTTATTGGCGTGGGCCACGGCTTCTCATCTACCACCACATGTGTGCCCTTCATCCTGCCATAGTAACCACTATCAACCAGCGCTTGTGTCCCTGCAAGCCCTAACAACTCCAACTCCTGAAGCCCCGTCAGCAGCGTCAGCATGCACAGCGCAGAGCATTCTAACACTTCCTCAGTATAGTCAGGGCATCCCAAGGATAGGCGTGTCAGACCTGTCAGGTGTGCTGCTACTGCCGCAACGTGTGTTTCGGAGAACCAGCAGCTCCCTAGCTCTAAGTCCTGCAGCTGGGTCAGGCTTGTCAGCATGCTTAGCGCTGGGAGCATGGCATCAGCATGTTGCATGTCGAAACAGCTGAGGCTTAGGCTTTCTAGGCTTGATAGGCCTGTAAAGCCTGATAGATCCCCAGTCAGCTTCAGCGGGGTGTACCTCTCGCGAACGCCGCTCGTGTCCACCCCGTTTGGTTTCAAAGTCCTGAGCCTGCTCATTTGCTGCAATGCAGCCATGAACTCTTGCCCCACATCAATGCAGTTCCACACAAGCGCTGTGAGGTGGTGCATGGGAGCTATGGCAGCGATGGGGATGATCTCTCCCGGGATGAAGTAATGATGATCATGCCCGCCTAAATCATAGTGAAAGCTCTCGAGTTGGGTTAAGGAAGGGAGCTGACTGCTGATCACAACAGCATGTCCAATGACAGTCAGCTGCCGCAAAGCTGTCAAGTGGATAACACCGGGCATCCCATCCTCGACTCCTGCAATCCCCACACGCACTGCTTCTGTTATTGTAGGTAGTTTAAGGTAGAGGCGGGTGAGGCTGCACAACGCGCTGATTCCGACCCCGAAAGCGCTTACCGGGAAGCGGCTGTTGAGGCTCAAGGTTAAGTCTCGTAGGGAGGTGAGCGCGGTGACAACAGGCAGGGCTGCATGATCGTACTCAAAGATGCTGGCATCCACGACGAGTTTTGTCAAGCTGCTATTGAGAGATGTGAGAGGGTTTATGCTCCTTGGGACCTGGTCGTCTATGGTTAGGTGGAGCTGCTGCAAGCCTTGGAGACAGCTGAGCAGAGGCAATGCTCTCCAGGAAAGACACGGCCTTGCAAAACCAATGGGTACATAGTAGGCACCTGTTGGTTCTGGGGTCGAGAGGTTGAGGCTGGTTAAGCCACGCCCAGGGAGGAGGGAGAGAGCTGACACCGGCACTGAAAGGAAGGACAGCGGGCTGGTCATCATATTTCTGTCGCTGGGGGAAGGAATAGTGTCGTTGGAGGCGGCAAAAGTACGGTGGATAGCAACATGCTGGAGCTGAGGAGCTGGGGTCTGGGCTGCACAAGAGGTTGTGCCAGATTTTGGTCCAGGCTGCGAGCCCTCTCCCTTCCGCAGGTATGTTATCGTCGTACGTATTGCTAATCCACTCGCCATCTGCCGTGATGGTGAGGCTAGGGATGTGCCTGCCATGCTTGGCAACCCACAGTGCGAAGCTTTCTGCTTGGTCAGCGGAGCGCAAGACGACAACCAGGGGATGGTTATAATAGGGTTCACATAGTGGCCCCAGGGGCTTAGAAACGTGTGCAAGGGCCGCGAGGGCCTCAAAGTTGATGACCCCAGGTTGAGACAAGATCTGCTGCAAAACGGAGGGCAGGGCAGTCTTTTTCTCAGCGCTGGCGGTGCTCATACTGATGTAGAGCTGTAAGACACCCGTGTTATCGTGTTGTCAGAGATTCCCAACAGGTCTCACAGACTTTCCGAAACACTCGAGGGTGCGGAGCAATCACGACTGGGGGTGAGTGTGCAACGCAACGACATCCGGCACTGCAGAGGCATATATACAATTTAGCATTCGGGAGGGTCGAGAGGTACACGACATGTCTACTGGCTGTTAGGCTGGACCGGTTGCCGGCTTTGCAGTGACTTGCAAGTGACCCAAAATCGCACCAGGGCAGGCGGAGATGCCGGGAACAGGACTGGCAGGGACAAAAGCGAATCAAAGGGGATACAAATGCCAACCACAACAAATGCCTATTGGAAAAATCCTGAAAGACAAGGACCTTCAAACGATGCCATACTGCTATACCCTCATGCCAGTTGGTGCTGCTGGTCCAAAGCATTCGCGACCACCAGACCCCTGCATAAACATGAGCATGCCATTTCTCCCTGTGCTACCACACCCTTTCTCATTGTCTTTGTCCAGTGTTCCAAGGGTCCCCCCCTCAGGGGGGAAAAAGCGGAAACACTAGAGGCACCTCTGCTGCTAGTTTGCACCTGTAGGCTATACTTCTCCTGCTTTTCACCTAAAGGCTACAAACCAAAGAACAAACAATACGAAAACCCCGATCTGACTGTTAGTCACACAAGATGAGCAATTGGAGCAGCATCAACAATCTCAAACAAAAGGACAAACAAATAAAGCAAAGATGACCCCAGCTAGTCTGGCTGCTAGTCACACAAACCGAGCAATTGGAGCAGCAGCAATAGCCTCAAACAATAGCACAAACAAATCCAAGAACCCAATCTGACTGCTAGTCACACAAACCCATCCAGCAGTTGGAGCAGCAGCAATAGCCTCAACTGGACACCTCGACTGTTGTGCTCATGACACGCCCAAATGTAAATGTAAATGGCGTAGGCTTTGCAAAGTGCCCTCTGATACCCTATTGGGCATGGCTGTGCGTGAATCTTTGGCATCTTACGCAGGCGAGGGGGTTGGTTCTGCTCCTAAGAGCTGGGCTGGACGGTTTATGCATACAGTACGCTCTCTTTCTCAGGGTAGAGACGCAGATGGGACCATTGCAGAGTTTCTGGCAACAAATGGCCTACTAGCTGAGCCGGACAATGATAAACTTGCAGCTATTCCATGGCTTAAAGTGTGGGGTGCTTGGGATACCATGTTGCAAGAGCCATGGGACAAGGTGGCCGCATATGCAAACCCCAGGCAATCTGTCAGCTCAAATTTGATCAAGCTTTCCACATATCATTCGTGGTTTATGACGGGAGACATCCCTCAGGAGGAGTTAGAGGCTGGCTATCCTCAGGGTATGCCAAGGTATATCAGGCACACATCAGGTATCCCGTTTACTTACGTGAAACAGTTAATGCGGTTTCGTACTGGTGCACACCATCTTGCTATTGAAGCTGGGAGGTGGGCTCGTCCCAAACTGCCAAGGCAGCATCGTGTATGTTCAAAATGTTCTTGCACAGTGGTTGAGGACGAGGTACACTTTCTTTTTGAATGCCCAGCATATGATAGAATTCGTGAGAAGTATAATTCCGTTTTGTTTGCACAGTTTGGAGGTTGCCAGGAAGCTTCTAGTACAATGAAGCATAATTCAGACAACGTGAGATTGTTCATGGACCAAGAGCCAAGTTTCCAAGTTGCAAAGATTGTTTATGAATGCATGGAATTTCGGAGGTCGGAGGAATGTGAGGACTATAATCCTTACTTTGATTTGTCATTATTCGGGGATGAATGGCAAGGTCGTATTTTCGATACCTTTTCTTCTGGACCAAGAGGTGATATTGCTGAGACATTCACTTCTGATGGACCAGGTTCCAGTATTTCTGCCCATGGAGCCTAGGTTGGCTCCGTACGGGCGCCCCCTTTGAGGGGCCATGATGTAATCGTAATCGTAATCGTAACTGGATCAGACACTTCTCCAGATGGGTAACACAGAAAAGGAAGGAAGGCATAAGGCGAGAGCATAGACCCAAAGTTTCTTGGGTGATGGGTTTGGCCTATGCACAACCCCACCAACATGGGCCATTTGACCACGGAGTTTTTTTGACCATGGGTTTGGCTGAAATCCAACCCCGCAGATATGGGCCATTTGGGCACAGAAGATTTTTGGCCATGGGTTTGGCTGAAAAACTACCACGTCGATATGGGCCACATGAAGGCATAATACTTCCTGAAAAATGCTTTTTAGTGTTCATCTCAGCATGTTTGTGTGGAATGTACATCCTATCACCCCCGAACAGGTAGGTCGGTCCGGCTGGAGTCGGGCGGTAATCCATTTGGTAAACCCATGGCTGGAAGGAGGGCATGGGTTTGTCACAACTACCACCGCACCACTCATTCACAGGTTTGTGCATGTCTCTAGTCTCTCTTAGCTAGTTGCTTTCTATGCAGCTAGACCATTAGCAACGTGTTGTCTACTACTTGATTTCCGCTAGCTGGACGAAGTCATGCCCGCCATGGGTCCGTCCCCTGACTTCAATGAAAACCCCACTTCTAAGAGTCCAATTCCCTTCTTCTGACAATGAACAACTATGGTCGATTCCCTTCTTCTGACAATGAACAACCACAATCGACCATAGTTGGGGCTCGATTTGAGCGATCGCCCGGCTCTGAAAGCCTTAATGAGAGGGACAAGAAGGCCAAGGGCTCCGAAACCAGTGCTGAAGTCCCACATTGGGACTTTACTAATCATTACTAATTGACATGTGACACAAGAATGACCACATCCGTGAAAGCAGACCTACACCAGAGGAACCACTATCAAGCCGATGGGGGGCATGGGTCTCATCGCTGCAACTATAAGGCACTGTTTTTCTGACTAGCTGTCAACCCATGCGGCTCAGGGGTTCAAACAACGTCTGCAACAGTCTGGATAAATAAAAGAGAGGCCGTTCAAGTGCCCAAACCATGAACAAAACTTCATGCGCATGGGTTCAGCCAAAAAACTACCCCGTCGGCATGGGGCGAATTGAAGGCAGAATTTTCCTGGGCATGGGTTTGGCCAAAACCCTACCCCGCCGACAATTCTTCTTTCGTGATACGAAATAGCTTTCCCATGGGTCTTGCTGGCCGGCCACCTCGTTACCCATTCAAAGAAGTGTCTGTTCTGGATGGGCAGCCCATGAGTTCAGCTGGGAGATCCAGGTTTTTTGAATTGCAATGGGGACCACGTAAGACCGGCCACAGCAGCATGTCACTTTGTGATGTAACCCAAGAACCAAAAACATGTAATACATTACGGAGTCGCCTGCTATATATTTTCACAAACCAAAAAACAAACAAACATTTATGACAGTGTGGCAACCGCTAGTCACATTGCTCACATACAAGTATTCACAGAGACTGTGTTGGCACTCAAGTTAAGCAGGCGGCCCAGTCCGTCCACTCCTGCACCACCCCTGACAATGAACATATGGTTGATAATACGCCATAAAAAAGCCCAGATGGCCTATGCTCAATTAACAAGTAAGGCCTAGTACCCCGACCCCTGCAACTTACAGACACCCGTCCGTTTAGGATTGCCCTAACTGCATGCCCTACCATAGCTGCGAACTCCAATCATCAGTGTTATCTCACTATCACAGATTCCAGTCCAGCTCCATGTGCATACATCTTCTCATGATGGTAGCACTCGGCTCGGGCAACCAGCCCATATGATACCACAGCTTCCAATAGAGAGAGTCACTGACAGGGGTATTCAGCAACATCCAGGGCAAAAGTGACATCCATCTAGCTATAGCCCCTATCTATAGCCCCAGATCTGGCAAGTCTCCAAGTAACTTACAGTGGCACTGTGCTACAATGCTACCACAACTTGGTAGGCAGTTAACTTGCCAGTGCCATGACGTATCACTCAGTCGTTGCACTAGGTAACACGCTGATGCATGAGTAGGAGAATCACTTCACAAAACTGGCTTCAACCAAGCAAACACTGGGAATTTTGTACAAAAGACCCTGCAGCTTGACCTTGCAGCACAGTGCACCTCAGATGACACACTGGTAAACATCATAGTGCACCTCAGACAACATGTGCACCCATTCTTGACACCTCTCATGCATCAACAAGTACCGTAGATCTCAGCATGCCCTCCCCAGGAGCACAGTTTGAATATTTCAGATTCAGCAGTGCTCTGATGCACACTCTTCCAAACAAATGACTACTGAACTATAACGTTGCCCACCTCAGCGTACATGACCTTGACTTTCTCCCTTACCACTCCCGCCAAGACTCTGAATCATTGCTATGTCATCATGTTTGGCGTACTGAATCAAAACCACTTTCTAAACCGGGTAAGGAAGCGGCTCCTTCCCATCAGAGGGTCAGCAGCAGCTCTCCTTGCCAGCATTATCCGCCCAGCGCCAGCGCCCTCTCAATGTCATCATCCATGGAATATGACATGGACGACGACTATGAGGAGGCGCTGGCACTCAGCACTAAGGCTGGCCATGAGAAGGCAAATCATTTACCACAATGGTGCAAAGCCCAGTGAGTGCTCCATTCCTCCAATGCACAACAAACAAAGCATTCTGGCCGGTAGAGTACCATACTAGTTACCAGGCTACCAACTAGCCCAGAAGGAGAGACACAATGAAGACTCATAGGCCTAAAAGCCACTTACTGCTACCTTAGGGCACAATAAACTCACTTAGCAACCACCCTTTTAAGCTTAGAGAAGTAGTCGTTATCAACCAGGCCCTCAGCAACACGCATATCCTTAAACACCAGCTCTTCCAACCCAGTCAGCAATGTGAGCATGCACAGCGCGGCTGGATCCAACTCTAAGTTGTGGACGTACGGCCAGTTATCACCTTGCATGAGCCCCAGAGTGAGATGAGTCAAACAAGTCAAGTTGACTGCAACCGCCGCCACATGGTCACTAGTGCACAAGCAGCTGTCCAACTCCAGGTGGTGTAACCCGGTGAGACTGGTCAGCACGCTCAGCATGGGTCTCACTGCCTCAGAGTGATGGCATGCGATCCACCTAAAGCACAGCTTTGTGAGTGCAGTCAACCTCGCAATGCCTGAAACTACGGCCTCGACATACAGGGGACCGTCAGGGTCCAAGCCGCATAGCTCCAGTGACCGCAGTTCCCGCATCTCTTTCAAGCTGCTTACGAAGTCCTCATCCAGCGTGTCAAGATGCCCAGAGAGGCTTGTGAGCCCTTGCAAGGGCGCAAGAGCCGAAGCAGGAATGATGTCATCTACTGTAACAACCCCCAAGTGACACCCGCGTGAGGTGTCATATAGGAGGCTCCTCAGTCCAGTGAGCAATGGCAGCTGCTCCCGAATCAGCCCGGCCGGCCCAAGGTATGTGAACTGCTGCAAGCCGGTTAGGTGGGCTAGTGCAGGTAAACCTGTGATACCGTCATCGTCTGGCCTCTCTGCTTTAAGGTACAGGCTGGTTAAGCTGCTCAAGGCACTGAGCCCTGAGAGGAAGTCCAGAGTAGAGGGTTGACCAAGGGTGAGGCTGAGGTTGCTAAGTGAAGGAAGGGAGGGGATGAAGCTAATGGCATCGGACTCCGGTGTGGGGCCGCTTGCATCTATCACAAGCTTAGTAAGTGTGGTAAGGCAGCTCAGTCCGGAAACCGTGTCATCCTGCTTTGGCCACGTGATCTGCAGCTGCTGGAGGTTGCTGAAGTAGCGGAGGTAGGGCAAAGCAGAGCTTGCCACTGCTGCATGCTGACACAGATCTGCAGGGTACTGTGGCTCTGGTGTTGCGAGGTGTAGGGCTGTGATCGTTTGGCGAGGGAGGAGTGAGAGGGCCGACATGGGAACGGAAAGGTAGCATGCAGTGGTGCTGTGCTGCAGACGGCTCTTACCTAATAGCCTGCGTCTCAGGTAGACTTGCTGCAGCTGAGGTGCAGCTGACTGGACTGCTAGCAGCTTGTACCACAGCCTGCTCCATGCTCCGTAGCCGTTTGCATCCGATGGTGTGCTGCTGTCGGCTTTGCTCATCCAGTTCCCCTCTGCGGTGATCGTGAGGCTGCGGAGCCTGCTGCCATGCTTCCCTACCCACAACGAGAAGCTCTCTGCTTGATCTTTAGAACGCAGAACGACGTCTATTTGGTAGTTATTAGACTCACACAGGCTCCCTAGGGCACGTGAAACGCGAGGCAGAGCACCAAACAGCTCCTTGCTGCCGATCCCAGGTTGCACTAAGATATGTTTCTGCACACTCGCCGGGAGGATAGAGAATTTGTCACGCATATTTTCAGACATTACGTTTACAGTATGTGCTATGGAATAATAGCGGTAAGCCGCAGATATGCGCGGCCGCCCAAGAGAGGGCAACGAGCCCCACTGACAAGAAATAGTGCGGCGTCCAGAGGCCACCTGCAGACACGGATTGTTTCTGCAACTAGCAGCGATTCATCGGACTTCTTGTGAGCACAAACTGAGCCGGCATGAACGATGAATGTCGGTAGCAGTAAAGCGTGAGAATGACTAGGGTGACCCGTCGTGACTGGAGTGACTACTCCACACCAGAGCTCACGAATGGAGTAAGCTGGATAAACCTGCCATATAGTCGTCTCCCATGTATAGAACAAGCCGCTCGTTGTTTGTAGCAGCGTTTACGGGCCAAAAATCACATCAAGCGGCTTGCAGTGATCTTTGGGCCTCCAGGATGCGATCGACTTTTCGGTCTTTGGTGTAGAACAAGACATTCTCTGGTAGTAAATCGAGTGTCAGCCTGAGAACATTTGCATCATCACCAAAAGACGTCTGTGTCTGCGCGGACCAGTTTACTAAGACATTCTTGTATTCGGCCAAAGCCAGGCCCCGGCCAGAAGCCAGTCCACATCCATGTCATGCTCCTGCCAATGCAAAGGACCAAATGTTCACACAGCATTAGTTCACGCAGGTGGTTAAAACTAAAGCGTGAAGCAGCTACCGATATTCATTCAGCTCCCATTCCTCTACAGAATGACAAGGAAAGCATGCCGCCCGCTTTCCTCCCAGCGGTTTACAGCCCAATACATGGCTAGTCTTGCCAGCCGTGAAAAAATACACACTCACTCAAAGGCGTCTGCTCTGCCATGACCAAGAGCAAGTCAGGTATGTGTTTTTGCCCTTCCTGCACACATTACACACAATGGCAAGGCATTGACCCAGTAGCTTTTGCAAGCAATCAATCAATCACCCCAAGCAAGCAATCAATCACCCCAGAGTGATACACCCCTACCCGTGGGTACGCAAAAAAGAGGGACAATCCCTTGCACACGTTAAGGAAGTAGGCCCTTACCTAACATATAGTAAATAGGTCCACTGCCATCCTGCAGCAAGAAGTTGCTCTGCCCCAAGCAGTGCAGCCACGACCTGGCACTGCATGCAAGCAATTCAAAAACCTTCAACCTCCGAAGCACTGTAACCATACATGCAGTGTACAATGAGAACCTCTCCACCCTTATCAACTGCAGAAAAGCATGCGTCAAAGCTTACTATGGTGAATATAGTTGCACATGCTCACTGAACTGCGCAGCATGGATAGCTTCCTCACAACGCCTCCACCCTTGTGATGTGTTCAACTATTGCTGGGCCCCACCACCAATAACAATTAGTCAATCCCTTTACGGTGGAAGAATGACAACACCACTGCCTAAACACCTCACTCATATGCAAGACCTGGCTCAAATCGTTCATTGATGCAGTATAATGATAGTGCTTCCAACCATGCAATAGTTGAGCGGTCCTACGTACATTCTATGCACCACCACCCCAAGACTAATCTTGCACCTGGCTGCAAACGGTGGACCTTATTCAATGCTAGACCCCAAGACATGTAACACATGACCCGTTTCCAGGCACTACATTGGAGAACCTGTCATGGGCTTCCCTGATATGCCATAGCAAAAGAGTGCCAGTAGGCCCCGCACCCCAAGCTGTCACAAAACAAGCGAGATGGTCCAACAGAATTTGGGGTGTCTTCGGCATGCATGGCAACATAAGACTAGACATGAGGTCCAGCAGCTATGCCAAAAGCATCCAAAACCTCCACTGCCCAAATAGGGGTTGCCTAAGTGCCTCCCTCCTACTCACATTGGAGAACCTAGCTGCCACATGCAAAAGTTCATGTACACTTCATACATCATCCCTCTACAATGCTGTGACTTGAACCTTGCTGAGAATGTATTCACTCAAGAGGCTGCCACGGCACAAAGCATCAGGCGACACCCTATCCATCGAGCTCAGCAGAGCGGTCAACTCCACACCGATCCACTGCAAACACATTACCACCGTCTTACAGCAGGACCCAAGCTATAGATATAGTACTCCTTGTGATTTTCACACCCAGAAAGTTTCCATGGAGATCAGGACACACCCTCTTCATAGCCCCAGTTCCACATGCCCTTAAAACCAGATACTGAGACTTGGGCAATCTCATCAGCATAGTAGCCAGAAGCCAACCAATGGCTGGCTAGGACACATAAACATATTTCTATCCACCAGGTAGCATGATCCACCCTACACCTGCTGAATGAATTACTCAAGAATGTGCAGACCATCGCCACCGCCTTTCATGCTGGTGACACTGGCTAGCCCTAAGAATACTGTATACGATACACCTTGCAATGGAAAAAACCCTTCTGCAACAGCTCCTCGACTCCCGATATGTTTCCCAAGTGCAGCTCCTCCAGCTTTGTCAGCATGATCAGCGTCTCAAGCGCAGACAAGCTGATCTCCTCCTCGTAACCTAAACCATGGGAGACGAGTTTGAGATTGGTCAAGGCTGTAAGGTTTTGGGCAATGGCCGCAACATGAGCGTCCACGAAGCCGCAGTGCCTCAATTCTAGCTGCTGTAGCCAAGTGACAGAGGAAAGCACCCTCAACATGGATGTCACCGCAATGACATCAAGAGCAAAGTCGAACCCTTCTAGGCACAGCCTGGTGAGCTGCGACAAGCTGCCCAACGTGCTACAGAGAGCTGGGTTTGTGTTCGTGGGGACATCGTCTCCAAGATTTCCACGGAGCTTCAATTGTCTGAGACTAGACAACTGCCTCAAGCTCCTGGCAAGTGTTTCAAATTTGCCACTGCAGTCCCATGACAAGCGAGTGAGCTGCTGCAGTGGTGCAAGGGCACTCTCTGTGATCAGGTCGCTAGGTTCCGGGGTCTCAGAGCTGTAGGTAGCACAGAAGTCAAGGCCTTCTAGTGTGGTCAAACGGGGCAGAACCGCTGCCAACTGCACAGCTGGAGCTTCATAGGTCAGCTGCTTTAAGCCCTGCAGGTGGACCAGCCCCGACAGCGTGGGGAGCTCGACCGCAGGTTTCTCCCGGTCATCCAGTGCCCGGAGTTGCAGGCGTGTGAGATTGCTGAGCCCTGCAAGGCCAGACGCGAGGGCAAGGCTTATGCCAGAAGGCAGCTGCAGGTTTAGGCAGCGCAGAGCCGTCAAGGACGTGACCAGCTGTGCTACGGGGACCCCAGGGCTTCTGCTGTCATGTGCTGGGCTGTTGTCAATGCCCAGCTCTGTCAGGCCTGTGAGCTGCGTAAGGCTGCTTATGAATATCAATCAATCAAAACGCAAGACCAGCGATGCCAATGGCCAAACAAACCTAGGCCACAAACACAAGGCTCCTGATCACAATCACGAAGCCACACAACCGATGGTGGATTTGCCACACACAAGCTGAGGCTAGATGCAACGGCGTGCACACCAAGGGGAAACAAACACCACCACTAAAACCCAAAACCTGCTCCACTTCCATCACACATGGGTGGCGGGGAGGCAGCAGGATCAAGCACCACCCTAGTAGGGGCTGGAGGTGGCTCCCACCACCTAGGTACTGGTGAACCACCATCCTCCCAGCCACTGAAAGGCACCACATAGCGCTCCACATGCTTATCAATAGCTTGCTTAGTGCGCCTTCTACACCTCACTAACCGTTGGCTTTCCCAAGGGTGCGTAAGATCCCACAACCTCTTCCTCCAAGCACTCTTAATCTGACATGAAGCCTCCCAGCTCCCCTCATCTTGACCAAGCACCTTCAGATCAGCACACACGCATTTCTCCCAGGTATGGCGAGGCCTACCCACTGGCCTCGTCATGTCACCATGTAATGAAGAGAACAACGCAATATGCGGCAACCTGCCCTCCTCCATGCGGCCCACATGCCCCAGCCACCTCAGCCTATTTGCTGTGATGTATGCTGACAAGGTGGCTACCCCACATGATTTCCTGATATGCTCATTGGTGTGCCGATCTGACAGCCTGACCCCCAGGATGCTCCTAAGGCAGCTAGAGTGCACCCGCTCAAGCTTTTGCGATTGCCCTTTGGTCAGGGACCAACACTCACTCCCGAACAGCAGAATTGGCAACACATATGCCTTGTAACACTTCACCTTCGTAGCCAATGACAGATGCTTGGTACCCCACATCTTTTCAAACTGCTTAAACCTCCCCACAGCCTTACCCCTCCTGATATTCAACTCCACATCCAACCTGCCATCAGTCACAAGCACACTTCCCAAGTACTTGAACTGTGACACCTCTTTTACCACACCCTCACTGATAACCACCTCTGGTCCTTGCTGCACTGGCACATCCCCCTCCTTCCAATCCTTGTCAATGGACAGGATCTCAGTCTTGCTTGCATTGATGCGCAACCCAAGACTAGCAGCAACCTTGTCCATCACCTGCAGCATGACCACCAACTCCTCCCTGCTGGGACTTAGCAACACCATATCATCTGCATACAGCAGAACAGACAACAGCTCCACACACCCACCACTACCACACCCATCACGCTCAAGTTTCCCATCTGCATGATAGGCTAGCTTCACCCCACATCCCTCCGGCATCTGAGCCATTGCCTGCCGAACCACAAAGTCCATGTAGATGTTGAACAGCAAGGGAGCAATGACACATCCCTGCCGCACCCCGCCATGCACATCAAACCACTCAGACACCACACCACCCATCCTAACAGCAGCCTGTGTGCCAGTATGCAAGTCCATCAGCAACTCTATCAGCTTTGTGTGTACCCCGTACACATGCAGGATGCGCCATAGCGTGTCTCGCGGTACAGAATCATATGCCTTACGCAAATCCACAAAAGCCATGAATAGAGGCTGATCGAATGCTACAGACTTAGAGATGACCTGGCGTATGGTGAACAGAGCATCAGTGAGGCCCCTCCCCTTCCTAAAAGCAGACTGGTTATCAAGCAGTTGTGCATCGATATGAGAACTGATCTTAGCCAAAATGACCAAGACATACACCTTCCCCGGTATACTTAGCAAGCTTATCCCCCTATAGCTATCTCTCACTTTGCGCTCTCCTTTGCCTTTATACAGTGCCACCAACAGTGCACGTTTCCACTCCACTGGCGCTTTCCCTGACTCCCACACCGCCACAATGACCCTGTGCAACCATTTCAGCATGGTCCCACTGAGCTTTAGCATAGGCGCTGCGATACCATCAACCCCAGGAGCTGCCCCATTACGACAGGCAAAGACAGCTTCTTCAACCTCCTGCACAGTAGGTGGCTGAGCTGCTGCTTCACTCTGCTGGTTTGCACCTTGCCCTGCCTCCATCTTCTGCACTAACTCCTCAATGGTCTGCTGCATTTGCTGGTCGAGCTTGGCAGGGCAGTTGAGGACATCAGCAAAGTGCTCAGCAAAGCACTTCACCACCTCCTCCCTGCTTTGGAACAGCTGCTTGCCATCAGCACCCCCTAGCACAGCTGTAGGAGCAGCAGAGCTACTGCCCTGCTGCTCCTTGAAGATCCGCTGGACATGCTTGTGGAACACGGCTAGATTACCAGCTTTTAGAGCATGTTCCGCAAACAGCGCTTGCTGCTTGAAGTACCGCTCCTGATCCTTCTTAACCGCTCGCCTAGCAGCATTATTGGCCTCCCTGTAATCTGCCCTGGTAGCATCATTAGGAGAGGACAGCACCGCTGCATGTGCTGCATGTTTCCGCTCAATCTTCTGCAAGGTCGCATCGGATATAGCGAAATCTCGGCGCCGCTGCTGAGGCTTGAGGTTTAGACCAGCCTTATGGGCTGCTTGGCTGGCTGCCGCTGTTAGCTGTGTCCATTCGTCTTGTGCGCTCTGCAACTGAGCCCCTACCAGACGGCTGAACTGGTTAGACATTGCCAGCTCAAAGCACTGCTGAGTTGCTGCAGATTCTTGCAGCCGGCTGCAGTCATAGGGCCGTGCTGGCTGTCCCTTCGCACTGTGCTGCTTGGCCACTAACAAGCGGAGGCGCATCGTAAGCACCAGCATTCTATGATCAGAGCCACCTGTATCAAAGCTGCGAAAGACCCTGCAGTCTGTCACACTTGACATGAACCGCTTGGAGACAGCTATGTAATCGATGACCCTGAGCACATCCTGCTTGTTTCTATTAACCATCTTGTGAGTAGCAGTCCGGTAATTGCTGTGCTTGAAGAAGGTGTTGGCTAAGCGAAGGTTCAAGGCACCAGCCAGCTGCAAGAGTCGCTCACCATTCCCTGAAGGCTGCTGCTTCCCAAAGCCATGAGGCCCCATAACACCACCATACGCTTCTGGATCAGTGCCAACCTGGGCGTTGAAGTCACCCAGAAGGACTAGCATGTCCCTGGAAGGCAGCGCTGCCAAGATAGCTTCCAACTGCAGGTAGAAAGCTTCCTTGACCTCCTCAGGGGTGGACTCGGTATCAGTCGGCGAATATGCTACCACGATTGAGGCGTTTATCCCACTGCTGATTCTCACACGGACTACCAGGATTCGCTCACTGACAGCAGACCAGTCGATTAGGCAACGGGACCACTTCGAGTTAAGAAACAGGCCCACCCCATATGAATATCTCTAAGTATTTGTCACAGCTGAAATAAACCTGCCGCAAGCCTGTCAAGCTGCACAGAAGCCTGAAAGCAGATTCTGACAAGATTGGGGCCTCAAGCTTGCTGGTGCTCGATCGTAGCTGGGACGCACAAGGTGTGGACACATTCAGGCTCACTAAGCTCTGCTGGGGAAACTGCGCCAGAACAGACAACGGGGCGGTCGAGAAGAATGAAGGTGTCTTACGATTCTGCCCTGGCTGATCTGGCGCAGCTGCTCTCTGAATGACTAAGTGCTGCAGCTGCGGAGCTGAGGACTGTGCTGAGAGGACACTGTACCAAAGACGGGTCCAGGCGCTGGGGCCTTTGCCAGCATGAGGACTGTTTTCGGCTGCTGGCCTTAACCAGTCTCCTTGAACGATAACTGAGAGGCTGCGAATGTGGTGCCCATGCTTGGCAAACCAGACTGCGAACTGGTCAGCATGGGCAGGCGAGCGAAGGGTAACCTCCAGCGGCCTGTCATACAGGCCATCTGAAAGGTCATACATCGATCGGCATATGCGTGGTATGATGCCAATCTGGTCCATGACACCGAGGAGGGGCTGGCTAACTATTTGCTTCTGCAGGAGTAATGGTAGACTAGAGAAGCGACAGGGTTTTTTGTGAGCCATGGTCGTAAAGCAAGAGAATATACTGAAAACCTTGCAAGCTATAAGCTGGGCCGCTTATCCACTCGGATCGAGCGTACTTGACGTTTCTGAGGTCAAGGTATGCCAGCATGCAGTCGGAGCTCGCTCGTCCATGAGATTGACCAGTAAGCATACACCCAAGCAGTGCAGCATCAACTTACTTTTAAGGCGATGCAGCTGAGATGGATACTTAATGGGCTTCAGCAGCCGTTGACGAATAGTAACCGACCAAGCTACAACCCTCAACCCTCAACCCTCAACTACTGACTGGTGACAACTCGGAGGTGGTACAGGATAATATGCAGGGGTGCTCGCTAGATGACAAAAGCAGGGTTCATGACAGGCTGGCACGGCACATACAAAGCAAAAAGCATACTTAGACCAACACCCCAAACCTGCTATTGACGAGCATACTGAAGCTTCTTGTCCTTTTGCAGCTGGCACTCCCGAGGCCTGGTTTCTGTTCCTGGAGAAGGCATGTGCAATGCACTGTGATGCAGCAGCAGGGGACATCATGGAACAGTACAAGCAAGGCCTCGGAATGGGGCAACAGCTGCTACGTACTACAGTGGCTCACGGGTACGTTCAAGAACCCAGATCCTAAAAGGCCCAGGAAGGGGTAGCATTCACTAAAGTTTAACCCTCAATTCCAGGCTCAGGTGCAAGCACCTCACACCACTAGCGGCAGAGGTAATATTGTTCCTTAATGCTTGACAAACACCGTTTTATCTCTGCTGCACATAGTCTTGCCCTTCATGACAGTGTGAGGACCGCAGTAGGCACTTGTGGGAGTGTACATCATTTTAGCGGAGTGACTTTTCTTTCAGGTCATGCCTGGTTGGCACCCCAGTCGACATTAGTGACACCAAGTGATCAACTCACATACATGTTGCGTACAAGCCATCAAAGCAGGACAAAATAGTAGGCCTAATTAAACACCTGCAGCTCAGATTTCCAGGCATTCCAGCCAAGCTGACGCTGTCGCGGAGCCGTCCCACTGCTGGCGGGAACACCAAATGACACCTGGTGACATGCGGTGACAGAAAGTGACAGCAAGTGACATCAATATAATGCAAGTAAAAGCTGCAATCATGCAGGCTGACACACCTGCTGCCACTGTGACGCCACACAGGGTAAGCTTACCATTGCTGGTTACATGCTTCCTGCGGGCCCTGTTTGTAGGTGGACTTCCGGTTGACTTTGTGTGCAAGCCTGATTCTGAGTCAACCACATGGGTTGGCTGCAAGCCAGAAGATGCGACGGAGACAGAAAAGGATCTGAACTTAGGAGACGAAGCGTCTGCAGTGGAGCTTGATAGTGAGCAGGTCGGCAGCTTCTGAGCAATGCCCAGGACAATGGGGGGCTGATGTGCACTGGCATTGGGGCAGCTGTGGGATGTGGACTAAGGGGGGCTGGGTGACTCCCATGCCTAAACCATTCTTGGGGTGAGTAATGGATCAAGCAAGCCATTGCTATTCAACATTACAATATCTTGGGAGAATGACCGCAGCATCTTATGTCAAGTAGGGCAGCTTGTCATTGTTGTTACGTTCCTGATATGCCATAGCATATGCTCGGTTGTTCATCTATCAATTCTGTATCCATATTTTTATTGAAAAATTCTTCTATTTCTGAACAAAATTCTTCTATTTCTGAACTTTTCATTTTATATATGTCTTTTTTGCACCGCTGGAGCACTTCATTCCATTTGATGCTTTGAGCGGAGGTGCCCCATAAACCATGCTTGTTGTCAGTCAGATGATTGACTCGACATGTGCGTAAGAAGCTGCAAGGCATCATAGGGGTTCAGACGATTCACTACATACAGATGCGGCAGTAGTCGCCTGCAAACAAGCCCAGGCGCCTCACAGTCTATCACAGCGCGGCCCAGCAAGACAAAGATTGCTACTTGCGGCACTCATTACTTGCTGTTGGCATGGCATGGCTTAGCAACTTGCATTTAAGAATCCCCGCATGACATGGCTTAGACTAGTCTCTGTGCTGGCCCTGATTTCCTCCTAAATAGGGTAACAGCTTCCAACAACTTCCAACAACTCAGGTATCATCAGGGTTAGCAGCTAGCTATCCTGCTAATGGCACCATTGCCCCCTCTGCCTCCAGAGAGACAGAGAGAGAGATATCTATGCAAGGAGACCATGTATCGTTCTCCAGCGTGGGATTGTGGGAAGGGTTCCTTGGTGTACAGATTACACGGACCCCTTACCCTTACACGGATCCCTCTGTATACTTCTCCACACAGGTAGCAGAGACTGAAGATGGCAAGCGCATCATTGCCATCCGCAACCCTTTGGCTGACCAGGTGCCTGAGTTCCAGGCTCACGTGGACCTGGGGGAAGAGGGGGCAGCTGCCTTTGAGGACTTCAGTGGCAAAGATGGATGCTTCTTCATGATGCTGGAGGACTTCTTGGCGTAATTGTCCCAAAAGGCACTTGTTATGGAAGTTTGGTTGGCATCTGTTGCTTTTGAAGGATGGATGTATCCCATATAGCGTGTGCAACAAACAACCTACTGTGGAATAAATGATTGGATAGAGCCGAGTGTGTATGGTCGGACCCTCCTTAGTCACGATCCACTCTAGGATGTGATGCCCATAACCAGTCTCTATTTGCTTTAGTTCTGCAGGGCCTTTTCCAGGCAGTTCTTGCATGCATGCTTATGATTTGCACAGCTTGCTTCAACTTGCTTGTGCTAAGTAGTTTCTGGAGCATGGTCTGAGATGGAAAGAGGGGAGGGCCTTGTTGGGCGGCTGCAGAGGGCCAAGCTAGGACTGCTTGGGGCGTAGGGCTTTTGTCTATTGTCGCCGACGTCCTCGCCCATCATATGAACCCTGCCAGCATGTGGTTTTCTAGCAGTGCATCAGCAGTGTTCAGACTCAAATCAATTAGATGTGCACGCAGTTGAATCAAAGCACAACATCAGCACAAGGTCTCGACCTTGGATTCTGCTCTGCATCAGCAGTGTTTCCATTATTACATTTCACAATATGCCATAGCAAAAGTGCCCTAGGCCCCGCACCTCAAGCTGTCACAATGAACAGCGAGGTGGAACAAAATTTCTACTACAGTCTGTTTCAGCAGTAGTGCAATGTCCATGTAATCCGCTGCAGGTAGCATTATCATACATCTGCCATTGGTTGCACTTCCTCAACGTATGCATGAAAGGTCGCCCCACTTCTCTGCGTAGTTCTCTCTCTCTCCGTTGTCACTAGTTTCAGGTCCTGTCCCTTGCACTGCTGTACTTGTAACCCATGCATGCCTCGATTCTCATTCCCATTATATGTCTCATTTACACAGGTAATTTTCGTTCGTTTGTGTTCTGAACTACAACACTCAGGCGTATGGTCTGGACGCCTTAAGCCCCATGTCCTAGTGGTACTACCTGCACAGTTGAGGGTGAGGGGGAAACCCTGAACAGCATTGCAGCAGCATATATGGAGTCACTAGGTGTCATTCCTGAGCAGTTGCTGGAGCTGAACAGTCATTTGGGCTAAGAGGAGACAGACCCTGATGACCCTTGCAATGTGGTGCTGGAGGTGGGCGCTGAGGTGCTGCTGCCAGAGATGGAGGGAGAGGGGGAATGCTTGCTAGGGCTGTAGAATCTGCAGCTGAGTTCTAACAGGTATTAGAACTTACTATGGCACTTATTGCTATGGCATATCATGAAATGTAATTAGAACTTACTACACTGGGCTTGCAGATATGATCAGGGGAAGAGGGAAATGAGACTACATGCTGACTACAGGGGACAGGAACCAGGTGAAGGAAGCAATGCTGCTTTTCGTATTGCTCAAAACAGGTCCAGACGTTGGCACGAGGGCATCACATGCTACTGTAGGGTTTAGGGGTTTAAGATCATGCAATCAGAGACTCTCCAAAAGTTGGCACTCTGACAGAGGGCATCACTGCTACTGTTCAAGGTCGTACCTGGCGTGGTAGCCATTGCAAAGCACTGGAAATGCTGGTTCTCGGGCTGCCGCCCAGTTAGTTTGGGGCTCGTTTTGAGCACAGCAGTTCTGCATGCTGCTTAGCACTGATTGAATCATTGACCTTCCTTTGCTTTGGAAAAACAGCTGGTATGTGGAGTGGCATGGTTAGTGAGCATATTGCGCAAATGTTAATGCGGCTCAGTCATCAACGAACCCGTGATAGAAGGCCAGGAGCAGTGAACTTCACACATGCATGTACTGCCAAGAGGACCGGAGCTAAAACAGTGCAGCATGCCGGTAGGTAAAGATATAGCAACCAGATCAATATTGTGATACCATTAACCAAACCCCATGTTCTGCGCATAGCGAACAGTCACAGTCAATGTTTGCCAGGGTTGAGGGTTGAGTTGTGGCTTGGTCGGTTCGTCAACGGTTGAAGCGCATTACTCCATCTCAGCTGCATCGCATTATTGAAAAAGTAGTTGATGCTGCACTGCTTGGGTGTATGCTTACTGGTCAATCTCATGGACAAGCGAGCTCCGACTACTGGCATGACACCGACCTGGGCCACATTCAAACGTCAAGTACGCTCGATTAGAGTTTAATCCGCGGGGCAACTTATAGCTTGCAAGCCTCTTCAGTAGATAATCTTGCTTTACCAATATGGCTTACGAAGCACCTGATCGTCTCTCTAGTTTACCTTTACCCCTGCAGAAGCAAATAGTTAGCCAGCCCCTCCTCAGTGTCATGGACCAGATTGGCACCCTACCACGCATATCCCGATCCCTCTATGACCTTTCAGATGGCCTTTATGACAAGCCTCTGGAGGTTACCCTTCGCTCGCCTGCCCATGCTGACCAGTTCGCAGTCTGGTTTGCTAGGCATGGGCATCACGTTCGTAGTCTATTAGTTACCATCCAAGGCGACTGGCTAAGCCCAGCAGATGAAAGCAGTCCTCATGCTGGCAAGGGGTCCAGCACCTGGACCCGTCTGTGGTACAGTGTCCTCTCAGCACAGTCCTCAGGTGCTCAGCTGCAGCATTTAGCCATACAGGCAGCACTTGCTGCGCCAGAGGAGCCAGGTCAGCGGGATCTGAAGACCCCTTCGTTCTTCTGTACCGCTCCATTGTCTGTCGTGGTGCAGTTCCCCCAGCAGAGCTTGGTCAGCCTGGACTTGTCAACATCTCGTGTGTTCCAGCTACGGCCACGGGGTTCCAACAAATGTGCAGCCCCGATCTTGTCAGGGTCTGCTTTCTACCTTCTGTGCAGCTTGACAGGCTTGCAGCAGTTGTACATCAGCTGTGACTCAGACTTAGAGGCAGACATTATCAGCCTTACGCAGCTCACAGGCCTGACAGAGCTGGGCATTGACAACAGCCCAGCAGTGCGCTTTAGTGGCAGCCTTGGCGTCCCCGTAACGCAGCTGGTCACGTCCCTGACGGCTCTGTGCTGCCTAAGCCTGCAGCTGCCTTGTGACATAAGCCTTGCCCTCGCGGCCGGCCTTGCAGGGCTTACGAACCTGACACGCCTGCATCTTCGGGCATTTGACGACATGCAGGTCAACCCTGCAGGTGCCACGCTATCGGGGCTGGTCCGTCTGCAGGGCTTGAAGCAGCTGACTTATGAAGCTCCAGTTGTGCACTTGGCACGGGTTTTGCCGAGTCTAACCACACTAGAAGGCCTTGACTTCTATGCTGACTACCTTGAGACCCCCGAAACCAATGTCCTGATTGCAGAGAGTGCCCTCGCACCCCTCCAGCAGCTCACTCGCTTGTCATGGGACTGCAGCGGGGACTTAGAAGCACTTGCCAGCAACTTAAAGCAGCTGTCTAGTCTGAGAGAATTAGAGCTCCGCGGCAATGTTGTACTCGCCATCATAGAGATGGACCAGGCATTACAGCACTAAACTAGCACGGTAACGTCCCACTCCTCAGAGTGAAGAAAGATCCACTGGCCCTAGAATGGGTAGTTCCAGCAGAATCATCCCAGATATACGAGGCCTGGCGTCACAAGGATACCAGGATGCGCAGCCTTTGGTTATAATCGAGCGCAGGGAGGCAACCCCTACGTCACCCCCACGAGGAGGGTCACCAATGTTTGCGCAGTGGCGTAATGTAGGGCTGGGTATACATGTTTCGGCTGCAGCCCAATGCGGCCTCATCAGTACCCTTTAGTGAATGAACCTCAAGCACAGCTGCCTTAATAGCTCGTCCAGAACACATAGAACTAGGCCTTTGCTCCAGCAAACTGGAATGCCACGTCAGCTATGCCCCACTGCTGACGCACAACTGCATGCTGCTGCTAACGCTGCTGCCACAAGCTGCGACCATCATGGAGGAATTCACTTCGAATTGGGGATCGATCCCGAAGCCAGACTGCTGCTGACGCTGCACAAGCTCCACCACGTAGGCATTGCCGACTTGCTCGCATGGTATGACGAGTGCCAGCAATGTTCGGGCAACCAGCGGCCAAGCTGCCCTAGAGGAAGTCATGTTGTACTCGCCATCATAGAGATGGACCAGGCATTACAGCACTAAACTAGCACGGTAACGTCCCACTCCTCAGAGTGAAGAAAGATCCACTGGCCCTAGAATGGGTAGTTCCAGCAGAATCATCCCAGATATACGAGGCCTGGCGTCACAAGGATACCAGGATGCGCAGCCTTTGGTTATAATCGAGCGCAGGGAGGCAACCCCTACGTCACCCCCACGAGGAGGGTCACCAATGTTTGCGCAGTGGCGTAATGTAGGGCTGGGTATACATGTTTCGGCTGCAGCCCAATGCGGCCTCATCAGTACCCTTTAGTGAATGAACCTCAAGCACAGCTGCCTTATGAGCTCGTCCAGAACACATAGAACTAGGCCTTTGCTCCAGCAAACTGGAATGCCACGTCAGCTATGCCCCACTGCTGACGCACAACTGCATGCTGCTGCTAACGCTGCTGCCACAAGCTGCGACCATCATGGAGGAATTCACTTCGAATTGGGGATCGATCCCGAAGCCAGACTGCTGCTGACGCTGCACAAGCTCCACCACGTAGGCATTGCCGACTTGCTCGCATGGTATGACGAGTGCCAGCAACAATCCGCGGCAATCCTGGAGAGAACCTCCCCACATTCACAACCCCAGCGCTCTGTAGCACATTGAGCACCTTGTCGCAGCTCACCAGGCTATGCCTAGACGGTTTTGACTTTTCTCTCAGTGCCACTGCGGTGACACCCATGTTGAGGGTGCTTTCGAGTGTCACTGGGCTACGGCATCTAGATTTGAGGTACTGCGGCTTTGTGGACGCTCATGTTGCGGCCATTGCCCAGAACCTTACAGCCTTGACCACCCTCAAGCTTGACTCCCATGGTTTGAATTACGAAGAGCAGATCAGCTTGGCTGCCCTTGAGACGCTGATTATGCTGAGGAAGCTGGAGCTGCATTTGCGGAACATGTATGCAGCTGAGGAGCTGCTGCAGAAGGGTTTCTTCCATTGCAAGGTGTATGTTTAAGGCTACCACTAGGCAGTGTACCACTATGTCAAGCATGGCTTTGGTCTGCACATGCTTGGGTATGTTGTTCATCGGGTGTAGGGTGTTGATGCTACCTGGCCAATATAGAATGGTTTACATGTCCTGGTCAGCCGCTGGTAGGTTTCGGCTGCTATAATGTCAACCGCCCAAATGCTCGTGCGTGAATTCCAGGGCATGTAGGAAAAGGAGCTATGCAGAGATTGTGTCTTAGTCTCCATATGCCGTCCCAACTGCAGTGTAAGAATCACAAGGAGTTAGCTAGCTTGGGTCATCTGCTTTAAGGCTGATAGTGAGTTTCAATGTGCTTGCGGCAGCAGGAATGAGTGTGGACTGGATGCATGCTTACCGCTCTGCTGAGCTTTGGTGGGGTATGGCCTGTTGCTCTGTGCGGCAATTTCAGCAAGGTTGGCCAGGCACAACACTGTAAAGGGAAATGCGTGGGGGATTCATGAGCTCTCGCATGCCGAGCAGCTAGGTTCTCTACAGCATTTGGGTTATGCCTTGGGGCCTATTCAGTGAGGCCCACCCCGCTCTGCAGCCACTCATTGTGCAAGAGTGGTGTCTGGTTGGTGTGGTAGAGCTTATGTAGGGTATGAAAGTAGTTGCGTGATTGGCCATGTCATCAGATATCACTGCGTGGCAATGGTTTTGGAAAGTCTTGTATGATGTATGTATGCGGTGGGCTTAGTGTCTACTCATTGTAACACTTCACAAGGGTGACTGATGGATATTTAGTGATGGGGCCAAGCATCTTGACATTTAGAAGGGCTGAAACAGTGTTGAGCAAGCTACTTTTACTGCACAGGCGCGCCGTTGCATCTAGCCTTAACTTGTGTGTAGCAAATCCACCATCGGTTGTGTGGCTTCGTGAGTGATCAGGAGCCTTGTGTTTATGGCCTAGGCTTGATTGGCCATTGGCATAGCTGGTCTTGCGTCTTGATTGATTGATTGATTGACAGTGGCGGCTATGTGCAGTCAGGTTTGTAGTAAGCTTCTTATGCATGGGCTTTTGTGCTGAGCACCTGATAAGGATGGAGAGGTACTCAGGTACTCTTCGGTATGTTCATTGTGCTAGGATGATAAAAGATATGATCTGCTTGCATGCCGGCCAGGTCTCAGCTACAGCTGGGGGCAGAGCAAGTGAGTACTTTCTGTGGGATTGGGTCTTTACTAGTGCCTGGTGTTGGGTTGGGCCGTGAGTGCCTTGCTGGAATGTGAAAGTGAGTGTAGTGAGGAATTAAACACATCTCTGACTTGCTCTCCTGGGTTCATGCCTGGTCATGGCCAAGCAGACGCCGTTGAGTGTGCACTATGTATTTCTTGTGAATGCTGGCATAAATCTGGCATATTGTGTCGTGTGCTTGGAGGAAAGCGGGTGGCATGTTAGTCCTTGCTCCTGTAGATGGACAGCTGACTGATAACTGATTGGTCTTTTATGCTTTACTTGTGATCAATCATCTGTGTGATCTGACATATGATGTATAAACATTTGGTCCTTTAGAGCATGACACAGAAGAATTCCACTGGCCTTCCTCTCTCGGCCTTGGTCAAGTTTGTGGCTGTGTGTGCTCGTGTTTGTTGGTACTGCCATCAGTCTGTTGGTACTGATGTGGTGGCTTTGCCAGACTTCCTGCTTGAACCTGAAGATCAGTGTTTGGATTTGTTTGATTTGGAGTCCGATCTTTCTGGTGCTTTGTCTGACGATGAACTGGTTGACGTTCCCTAGATAGACTCCTGGTTGAGTGGGTATCGCTCAGTTGGTGGTCTGGAATCCATTTCTTTTTGGATCCATCCGATGGTGTGTCTGGTCGTTTCGACCTAGCAGTATGGCCTATCGTACCGAGTGAGAATCACCCAAGTGCCAAGTGCCTAAGCAGCCTTTGCGGATGCCACACCTTAAATCTTTGTTTGTTTGTTCACAGTGCTGCTGGGGCCTGAGGTTGGGTACAGGTAATTGAAGCAAGGGGGGGTGATGCGACAAGAAAAGCAGGGTCTGTTATGCAGTGAGACTGAAGGCGAGAAAAGCAGGGGCCTGGCTTTGGAACATTGAAATGTATTGTATGTGGTTCGCTGCAGACACAGAGGTTTTTGGGTGATGAGGCAAATGTCAGGCTGACACCATCTTCCGCATTACCAGAGGATCCGCGTTCTACAGCTGAAGCCGAAGCACGTGCAACGTTGCCATCCCAGTGGTCATTGTAGGCTTGGTGTGGTGTTGTGCCCGTAAAAGTTGCCACGAACAGTGGGATGCTTGTTGCATACATGATAGATGACCATACCCATAGGAATAAGGCTCTAAACCATTAGTGCTGGTGTGGAGTGGTCACTTGACGAGTCACTCTTTGAAATCATTGCCACGCATTCTGGGTACTCGTACATACATCGTTCAGGCGCTCCAACTCGTGCGTACAGAAGTAGATGAAGCGCTGCTCAAGTGCAAAATATATTTCATGCCCTGCAGGTGGCCTCTGGACGCTGCACTAATGCTTGTCAGTGGGCTGTTGTTTTCGCCTTTTCTTGGGGGGGTGCGCAAAATCTGCTGCTTACCGCTGTTCTTCTATGCTATTCGTTATGTCTGGAGATCTGCGCGACCGATTCTCTGTCCTCCCAGCTAGTGCGCAGAAACATATCTTAGGGCAGGCTGGGATTGGCAGCAATGAGCTGTTTGGTGCTCTGCCTCGCTGTGGTACAAGCTGCTAGCAGTCCAGTCAGCGGCACCTGAGCTGCAGCAAGTCTACTTAAGACGCAGATCTTCTGGCGAAGCAGTCCGGCTTCCACCTGGCTATGTTAAAAGCGACGGTCTGATCTACACCACCGCTGCAGGCTACCTTTCCGTCCCCATGTCGGTGCTCTCACTCCTCCCTCGCCAAACGGTGACAGCCCTACACCTCGCAACACCAGAACCACAGTACCCTGCAGATGGGTTTCAGAGTGCAGCAGTGGCAAGCTCGGCCTTGCCCTACCTCCGCTACTTCAGCAACCTGCAGCAACTGCAGATCACATGGCCAATGCAGGACGACACGGATTCCGTACTAAGCTGCCTTACAAGGCTTACAAAGCTTGTGGTAGATGCACGCTGCTTCACGACCACTGTGCCGGCCAGTAGCTTTATTCCGCCCCTTCCTTCACTCAGCAGCTTCAGCCTCACCCTTGGTGACAACTTTACCGTGAGCTCGCTCTCAGCGCTCAGTGCCTTGGGCAGATTAACCAGCCTGTACCTTGAAGCAGGGAGACCAGATGATGAGGGCATGGCAGGTTTACCCGCACTAGCCCACCTAACCGCCTTGCAGCAGTTCACCTATCTGGGGCCGTCCTGGGTGATTCGGCAGCAGCTGCCATTGCTCACCGGTCTGAGGAGCCTCCTATATGACAGCCCAGTCCTCTATTGGGGGATTACCACAGCAGAAGACATCATTCCTGCAGCAGCTCTTGCGCCCTTGCAAAGGCTCACCAGCCTCTCTGGGCACTGTGGGGTGCTAGATGAGGAGTTCGTAAGCAGCTTGAGACAGATGCGGGAATTGCGGGCGCTGAAGCTGTTTGGCTTGGACGATGGCATGACCGTGTCTGCGACAGCCGCAGTTTCGTACGTTGCTAGCTTGACTGCACTCACAAAGCTGTGCTTCAAGTTGATCGCATTCGATCAATCTGAACTAGCACTGAGGCCCATGCTGAGTGTGCTGACCAGTCTCACCGGGTTACACCACCTGGAGTTGGACAGGTGCTTCTGCACTAGTGACCATGTGGCGGCGGTTGCAGTCAACTTGACAGGTTTGACTCATCTTACTCTGGGACTTCTGGAAGCTGATTCATACCATGAGGTTGAATTGGATCCGGCTGCGCTGTCGATATTGACGATGCTGCCTGGGTTGCAAGAGCTGGTGTTTAAGGGTATGCATGTTGCTAGGGGCCTGGTTGAGAATAACCACTTCTCTAGTATTAGGAGGGTGGTTGCTGTCGGCCCTTATGGGTCTCCGCGGTAGGAGTAACTTGCTACCAGCCAGAATGTCTTGTTTCGTTGAGGGCACTGGAGGAATGGAGTAGTCAACGGGGCTTTGCAGTGTGGTAGATACCTTGCCTTCTCCTTGCAAGCCCGTTATTGCTCAGCGCCAGTGCCCTCTTATAGCCTTTGTTCATGGCATACTCCATGGATGATGAGTTTGAGAGGGCGCTGGTGCTGGGCAATAATGCTGGTGAGGAGAGCTGCTGCTGAGCGTTTTTTGGGGATGGGAAGGAGCCACTTCCGTTACTTGGTTTACAAAGTGGTTTTGGAGCAGTACACCAAACATGATGACATAGCAAGGATTCAGAGTCTTGGCGGGAGGAGGGAGAAAGTCAAGATTATGTACGGGGAGGTGGATGGCGTTGCAGTTCAGTAGTCAGTTGTATGGAAAAGTGTGCAACAGAGCAGTGCTGAATGTGAGATAATCAAACAGTATTCCTGGGAAGGGCATGCTGGTATCTACTTGCTGATGCATGAGACGTCTCAAGAGTGTGTACATGCGTCGTCTGAGGTCCACTATGTTGCAAGGTCAAGCTGCGGGATCTTTCACTGTAGGGAGCCACCAGTGCCTTTGGGTTGAAGCCTGTTTTGTAAAGTGTTTGTCCTACTCATGCATGTAAGCATTTTATCTAGCGCTACGACTGAGTGATACATCATGGCACTGGCAAGATAACTGCCTGCCAAGTTGTGGTAGTATTGCAGCACAATGCTTACTTTGAGACCAATGAATGCCGGATAGGGCCTACACCTAGATGGAGGGCACTTGTGCCCTGGACCGCTGTATGTGCTAAATGCTCATGTGACACGGCTTCTATTGATAGCGGTGGTATCATGTGCTGGTGCCGAGCGGGGTGCTACCATCATGACAAGATGTATGCACATGGAGTGGTACTGCACTGAATTTGATGAAGTAACAACTCATGAGTGGACTAAGCAGCTGTGATAGCATGCACTTAGGGCCATCCTAAGCGGAGTGATGTCTGTTGTAAGGTTCTGGGTACTTGATCTTATTGATTGAGCATTGGTCATCTGGTGCTTTTTTGTATGGCGTACTATCAACCAGATGATCATGATTAGGGGCAGTGCAAGTGAATGGATGGATGGACGGAGCGGTCTGCTTTCACATTCACTGCTCTGAGAACGTCCAGATGTTGGCACTCAAGCATCACATGCTACTGCGGGAGATCTCATTGCACATTGGAGATCTGGGATCTCCCAGCTAAACCATGGGCTGCCCTGTTACTGTTAAGTTTGTCATGAGTGACTCAGCAGCCAACTAGCTGTCAGTGATTGTTAAGGGTAGTGCTGCTGCTCCAATTGCTGAGTTGTGACTAGCAGTCAATTGCGGGTGTATTTTGTTTGCTTGTATCTTTTGTTTGTAGCCTGTGCAAAGCAGAAGTGTAGCCTGTAGGTGCCTGTAGGTGCAAAGCAGAAGAAGTGCTGAAAGTTGGGCCCATGGAACCCTGAACAATGACAGGGAGAAAGGGTGTGGTAGCTATGGTATTCTCATGTTGATTCAGGGGTCCCCTGGTCCGGCTACCAGCACTGGACCATCTGCCATGATGGCATCATGGGCATCGGCTTTATTAGGGTCCTGCTCTTTCAGTTTTCCCTTATATGCAAACAGTGTTATTAATTGGCATTTGCGTACTCTTCGAACCGCTTTTGTTCCTGTGCACCGGCCTCTCACCTGGTGTTTGGGTCACTTACATGTCACTGCGAAGCCGGCAACCGCTCCAGCAGTCCAGCCTAGCAGAAAGACAGTACCTTGCAGCTCTCGTCCCTGCCCAGTTCTAAAGTGGCTAGAAGACTATGCCGTCCAGGCTGTTGGTGCGTTGCACACTACGGCCAATTCACAGGTGGCTGCTCCTCGCCCGGGAATGTTTCAAGCTTTCTTGAAACCTGTTTGGAAGCTTTGCCAGTACAATATCACTGTGAATTCCGCTACTGCTACACTATGAGCACCGTCAGGCTTGATAGGTGGACTGCCCTGCCCTCCGTCTTGCAGAAGCAGATCTTGTCTCAGCCTGGGACCAGCAACATAGAGGTCCTCGCTGCCCTTGTATGCGTTTCTAAGCCCCTGGGGCCACTCTGTGAACCCTATTATAAGCAGCCCCTAGTTGTCGTCTTGCGCTCCGCCGACCAAGCAGAAAGTTTCGCGCTATGGGTTGCCAAGCACGGCAGGCACATCCCTATCCTCACCATTACGGCAGATGGGGAGTGGATTAGCAACACGCATGACAACAACATCCCTGCAGACGGAAGAGGGTTCGCAGCCTGGGCCAAAATCTGGCACAACCTCGTGTCAGCCCAGACCCCAGCCCCTCAGCTCCAGCATGTTGCTATCCACCGTACTTTCGCCTCCTCGAAGGATTTTTCCGCTTCCCCCAGCGACAGAAATACGATGACCAGCCCGCTGTCCTTCCTATCAGTGCCGGTGTCAGCTCTCTCCCTCCTCCCTGGACGTGGCTTAACCAGCTTAAACCTCTCGACCCCAGAACCAGGCCGTGCCTATTATGACCCCAATGGTTTTGCTAGGCCATTGCTATCAAGAGGAGCAGTGCCTCTGCTCAGCAGTCTCCAGGGCTTGCAGCAGCTCCACCTAACCATAGACAACCAGGTCTTAAGGAGCATAACCCCTGTCACTACCCTCAGTAGCAGCTTGACAAAACTCGTTCTCGACGCCAGCATCTTTGGGTACGATCCTGCAGCCGTATGTGTCGTCACCGCCCTCACCTCCCTACGAGACTTATCCTTGAGCCTTGGACGCTTCCCGGAAAGCGAGTTCGGGGTTGGAATCAGCGCTTTAAGCAGCCTCACCCGCCTCTACCTCGGTCTACCCACAGTAACAGAAGTAGAGCATGCAGGGCTTGCAGAGGTTGAGGATGGGATGCCGGGTCTTATCCACTTGACTGCCTTGCAGCAGCTGGCCGTCATTGGACATGCCGTCGTGGTAAGCGATCAGCTCCCTTTCTTAACCCAGCTCGAGCGCTTCTACTACGACTTAGGTGGGCACGATCAGCATTGCTTCATTCCCGAAGAGTTGATCCCGGTCACAGCCATAGCTTCCATGCACAATCTCACGGAGCTGGTGTGGAATTGCACCAACATGGCAGATGAGCTGCTGCCTGCCTTGCAACAGATGAGTAAGCTCCAGACTTTAAAACTAGCAGGAATTGACACCAGCGGCGAGAGGGACAGCCCGCTGATTCTCACCGGGGATTTGTCAGGGTTTACAGGCCTATCAAGCCTGAAAAGCCTAAGCCTCCATTGGTTCAACATGCAACATGCTGATGCCGTGCTCCCGGCTCTATGCATGCTGACGAGCCTAACCCAGCTGCAGGAGTTAGCTCTAATGGGCTGCTACTTCTCCGAAACACACGTTGCGGCAGTGGCAGCAAACCTGACAGGTCTAACACGCCTATCACTTGAACCCCCGATGTATAGTGAAGGGGTAGAGCCTGCTGCGCTGTGCATGCTGACGCTGCTGACTGGGCTTCAGGAGTTGGAGTTGTTAGGGCTTGAAGGGGCCCAAGCGCTGGTTGATAATGGTTACTATAGCAGGATGGAGGGTACACATGTGAAAGTAGGGCAGAACCCATGGCCCATGATGGTAACGAGCACGGCGTCCGACCTAGTGTTCATGTAGAGGGGTTAGCTAGGTCCTTTTTTAGTGGGGGCAATAGTTGCTGGGAACATAGCACCATGCAGCATGTGGCTGCTGGCAAGTTCCTAGCATGTTTATCCAGGCACGAGTGGATGGGTGCTGGGTATGAGTTTCATGATCTTATGCACTCATTGTACATGTTATGGCCCTCTGTGCAGTAGTTGCTTGGCTGTCATGTGGTTGCTTATTCATAAGTCGGTTACAGCCTTGCTTGAATGTTTATTGACTCTCTGTGGCATGGCGACCCTGCAATGTGGTTGACGAAGAATGTGTGCTGGTCGAACAATTTGTGCGCACGGACAAACTTCACGGGCAATCCTTATACATTGGTGCCAGTTTAGACTAGTTGCCTGTCGGACCTAGTGCCCATCTTCCTGCCAACTCTTTGATGCACAAACGTGGCTTCATGAACAAGAACACAGTTGACGACATCTTCAACTGTGTCCGATTCATGGGGCCAGGTATGTGTATCAAAGAGTTGGCATGCAAATTTTCTGACGCACATAGGCGGCTTCAGGAGTTGGATGGTGAGCAACTCCATTTGATTTTGTGCTGCTGGCTAGGCTGCAGGATTGAGCTGTGGTATGAAATAAAGTGCACTTTGGTGACGACCTGGGCCTGGGCATACTGTTTCACCTGTGGGGATATGAACAGATGGTGTAGGTCTTGGTTAACCATACAACGTTGTATGGTTGATTATGCAGAGCTGCTGCTCCTGGCACCAGCGGGCCAGTTATGGATGCTATTGAAGTGAAAGCAGGGGTGCTTTCTTGGTGTGTTCATGGCAGCGTGCACTTTTATGAACTCACCATTTTTATCCTGTAGCAGGGGTGCTTTCGAAAAGAAGGCAGGCTGGGGTGCTTCTTGATATCCTGCGGTGATGGTTCTGTTGTGCCTGAGCTTGTCAGAACTTTGACAGGCTGTTATGGGGGGTTCTCACTGCCGTTTGCTCTGGTGAGTTGTAGTGAAGCTGAGTGGAATGTATTGCTGTGCTCATGGCCATGGAACAGCAATGGTGACTTATGGGCACGTTTTTTTTGACAGTTTTCTGAAGGGGTAGACTTCTCAGCGTGAATTTCTATCTAAAGATTGCTTCCTGGTATCGTGTAGACTTGCTGTAGCTGATCCTGTCAGTTCTTGGGAACTACGTTTGGCAGCCTCTTATGTGGAGTTTTCACTGCTTTGTCGGGGTGAGTTGAAGTGTTCATTTACATACCGTTATCAGCAGATGCACTAATGGTTATGAAGTTCTTCGTGCATAGCTGCCTCTGTTTGTGTTTTGAGGTGCTGATGGTGTCTACAGCAGTTCTACCTGGATGCTTTCATGGAGATAGGAGGGGTGTGAGTCAGGCAGAAATTGTGTCCTATCATCGGCGGAGTTCAATGGGTATAAACAATTATTCTCATTGCAAATTGATGACAGAAGCTGCTGTGTCAGAAGAGAAGAGCTGCCCTATATATCCATCAGTTCGCTGCACTGTGATTGCATGCAAGTTTGGACTTCAGTTCGGACTTTTCGATGCAAAACGCTCAGGCAACACCCAGCTGTGTTTGTGCAGTCAGTGCAAAGTCACACCAGACATGACTCTAGATAGTAAATGGGATGGTAAGTTGCTTGCATGACTGCCATCCGTATGGAGCATGGTATCGCTGTTACCGCATGGTACTTATCGCTGTTGGAGACTGATGGCAGTCACACAAGCAAGTCACCATCCAACTAAGGCTTGTTGATGGGCATGGGCAGGAGCTATAGCTGTTGGTGTCGGTCAGGTGGTGAGGACTGGTGCCAACCAACCATGGTCCTTAGGCCACTACTAGTACTTGTGGTGTATGCAGGAGTTTAGGGTTTAGTTGTGCATGCAGGAGTTTAGGGTTTAGCTGTGCATGCAGGAGTTTAGGGTTTAGTTGTGCATGCAGGATTCTAGGGTAATTGTGCATGCAGGAGCTTAGGGTTTAGTTGCCCATGTAGGAGTTTAGGGTTTTGCTGTGCACGCAGGAGTTTAGGGTTTAGCTGTGCACGCAGGAGTTTAGGGTTCAGCTGTGCACGCATGAGTTTAGGGTTTGGTTGTCCATGCAGGAGTTTAGGGTTTAGTTGTCCATGCAGGAGTTCAGGGCTTAGTTGTCCATGCAGGAGTTTAGGGTTTAGCTGTGCACGGAGGAGTTTAGGGTGTAGCTGTGCACGCATGAGTTTAGTGTTTAGCTGTGCACGCAGAAGTTCAGGGTTTAGTTGTGCACGCATGAGTTTAGGGTTTGGTTGTGCATGCAGGACTTTAGGGTTTGGTTGTCCATGCAGGAGTTTATAGTTTTGCTGTGCACGCAGGAGTTTAGGGTTTAGCTGTGCATGCATGAGTGATTCATGTGGGAGCGAGGGATGCCAGTTTCCAGCAGGACTTCAGGTGAAGCAGCTTTTGAGCTTGCGATCATTAGCTGTGGCTGAGAGAAGGCATATGCCATGGGTCCAAGAGAATGGTAACAAATGGAGCCCTTGTTGACTTGTTATAACTCTTTCAAGGTTATATGGAAGCTATGCAGAGATGCAATACATTGGGTTGTGGATTGCTTTAATGTAGATTGTGTCTGTATTAGTTCCACCGAAACGTAAGGTATCAATGCTGTGAGTCCTAAGGACTCGCTCTAGTCTGTCGGCTGTTGGCACCTTTGAGAAGCAAGGACATCCATGGCACAATGTATGGGGTCATCCTTGTGCACTTTTGCTGCACTTTTACGGTTTAGGGTTCAGGGGTCATCCTTGTGCACTTTTGCTGCAGTTTTAAGCTTTGGGGTTCAGGGGTCATCCTTGTGCACTTTTGCTGCAGTTTTAAGCTTTGGGGTTCAGGGGTCATCCTTGTGCACTTTTGCTGCAGTTTTAGGCTTTGGGGTTCAGGGGTCATCCTTGTGCATTTTTGCTGCACTCCATTGCATTGGCTTCGAGCCTATCTAGCTTAACCTTTTGGGCAAGTTTGCCTTCACGGTGGCAGAAACTCTGCAAGGCATTGAGCCTGCATTCAAGAGTGTTTTACCCTCCTTTGATGGCTGTAGGGTCAGATGTTGCTTTCCTCATTGACTTTCCATGGTTCCCCTTGGCAACGTTTTGGCGTGTGTAGGCCATGTCAGGGACGATTATGCTGGATGTAGAAGCTGGGGCTGAAGGCAGCCAGTTTTAGGCAATGGTGCTGCTTTTAAATGCAATGGTACGGCTGTCTCAGGTGCTGTTTGGTTTTGTTTGGGCTGGGTTGGGCTGCTGTTTTCAGTTGTGCTGTTGCCAGCTCAAAGCAGTGTCACTACTGCTGCAAGTTTTAATAATTTGCCCAAGGCTTCTGAGTCATGCCATCATCCGAATACAGTTGTGTAGGTTTGTATGAGTCAGCAAGCTGACTGGGCGGATCCAATGGTTCGGTGCCAGTAGTCACCAGCTTTGGCTGAGGTTGTCCATGACACTGACTCAGGGGATCGCGTACTCAGCCGTGTAAATAGGCGCATTTCCTTGAGCTGGGCCCTTCGGTCCCTGCATGGATGCTTACTTCGTAGTCACCCGAGTGATGTCGAGTGTGAGTCAAGAAGTGGTTGAGATGCAGGCCTTTGTTGCGCAAGGGAGACTGACGCCATGTCGTAGAAAGGTATCAGAGTGCAGTTACGATCTTCTACGTTTGCGGAGCGTGACAGTTGCATGTCTGAAGGCTACCCTTCTTCATTTTCATGCCCGTTCGTGCGGTCTGTGTTTCCGAATACTTCCAACCATGGGCCAAAGTGTCAGTGCAACGCGTGCAGGACTCCAGGCTGGAGCCAGAGCTCAGCCCTATGCTGCTCAGTATATCAACCAGAACATGGAGCAGCTGGGCTTCCTCTACAGGATGGCCCAACATAACAAGCTTGATATAGCTGTAGGGACTTTCATCGCGGGCTTCCGCAATCCAGGGTGTCAGAACAATTACCAATTACCAATTACCAAATGACCCCGTCAAAGCGGGGCGCCGGTGGGGGCAGCGCCACCCACAAGGAGCCAACTTAGGCTCCAACGGCATACTCAATTTCCTGTCCAAGCTCAAACAATGGCTGCCACCAGCCCACCCTAAATCCCTTGCAACAAGATCCAGGTACTCGATGACAGAGCAATGCGCACCGAGCGACGCTACATTGCCAACGTGAAGGATGATAGTGCCAGTCCCAAGGTGCGACACAGTTTGCCACGGAGCTACAGACGTTTTTTTTTTTTTTTACAGAGCTGATAAAATTGCGCAAACGCAATGATTGAAAATTTAGCTCAGAACAAGGCTGTACCTCCCTTGGCTTCACTCCTGCTTTCCATTGAACTTGCAGGTGTCCAACAGCATCCAAGGAGGCATTGAGTGCTGCTTTCCCCAGTCGCTCAGGACGACAACACAGCCACCTGTCCCCAACCAGACACCAAAGGCTGCTATGCTCATGGCCCAGCCGGAGCAAATCCCTAGCCGGCTCAAGCTACGTGGGCCGCTAGGGTTTGGCAAGCCCCTAGACCTTGCTAGATCCATGGCGGCTCTTGCTAATCCTCTTGAGAACCCCACCCGTCCCGCCCCCTTTACCAAGGTTGCCCCAATCGCCCCCAGTCCTCCCACAGACCCAGCCATTATACCCATACCCGATTGGGTGCAGGATTACAAGTATGTGAACGCCAAAACAGAGAGCGAATACCAGGCGTACTGGGCCAAGCGAAATGCAGATTTTAAGGAGTACAGCAACCAGTTTGCTGCATACAAAAAAAAGTACGATGCCTACAAAATCAATCTGGATGCTTACATGGTGGATATGAAGGCACATCGAGATGAGATGAGAGCGTATATGGAGAAGAAAGCGCTGTACGACGCGGCAACGCGTGGAAGTGGTGCGGGAGGACTGGGAACTTGAATGGCAACCTTGGTGCATGCCAAAGGGCAGAGCAGCCGGATGAGGTAGCGCAGGGGATGCAGGGAGTGTGCAAAGATGCTGAAAGCCCAGTCCTTCCTCCTCGTACATTCGCCTCTTTCTGCATGCATCCTTATTGCCATGTGATGTTTTCCATTCATAATTCACGTATGTGTGTTCTAGGAGATTATGTGCTCGTGGCTTTGGAGTGGCTGAGCACTGCCCGTTTCACCATTAGCAAGCGGCTTGAGCGTTGGGTTATGAAAGAAGCTGCAGCAGTTCGACCTCACGGTCCACTACTTCAAAGAAGACACAAATGTAGTTGCTGACTATTGCATGTGATGTAGATGTTGTGAGAATGGCATGGCTGTGTTGGTGTGTGTGTGGATGCATGTAGCAGTGACTCTGTGCTTAGGTGGTTTTACCCCCATTGGGGCAGTGGAGGTTTTGGGTGATTTTGACCTAGCTGCTGGACCTCATGTTTAGGCATGCATATATTGTCATACATGTCGAAGTTTACCCGTATTCTGTTCCACCTCGCTGCTCTTTGTGACAGCTTGAGGTGCGGGGCCTATGGCACTTATTGCTATGGCATATCATGAAATGTAATAATAGGTGGTGTGGCCTGGGCTGGGGCAGATGTTAAGCATTCTGAACTAGATGCCATTTTGCATGAGATCTCCCTGCCGCATGATCCTGACAGTGGCTTTGACAACATGGCCAAAGGATCTGGGTGCCATTGGTGTTTTTCATCTGCGCTTCATTATGCCTAGCCCTCTTAGCACTGTATACAGATCATAACGGATCACAACACTGATCACAACTAGGTCAAAACCAGTCACCACTAGGTATGTATGTACCTAGTGGTGATTGGTATTGCCCTCGTCATGATCCCTTGCATTGCAAGTCAATTGGCAGTGTTGTCACACTAAGTGTCACACGGTGTATTTAGTGATCCTCAATGTATGGTTTAAAATGCTATTTGTGGCCCCTACGAGTACCTCGTACCTCACTGAGTTCTTTCACCCCCCCCCCCCTGTCTATGTGCGTTGTGATTTTCGGTTTGTGTGTTTGGTCCAAGTTGGCCGGATTTGAGTGGACGTGACTAGCTCCATTGGGAGGGAAAGGAAAGGAGCGGGTACGGGTGGCAAGAATGTGATTGGGCATTGGGCTATTATGATGAGTCACGGTGGTTTTGCTACTGGTCTCCTTTTTGTGGCGTACCCTTTTATACCGGGTTTTGACCGTAAACATAGCAGCACGGACGGGAGGCGCATAGCGGATGGGTGTCCTTTCCCTTCTTGACATCAATGCGAGCTGCTGAGCGTTGAGGTATGTTGGCCTCGGTCGCCCTAGTAGCAGCATACATGGCGGCATGTTCAAGCTGCTCCTTGGCATGGCTGCTGTTCAGTATGAATCATCAAAAGCATGTATTGAGTGGGTAGGGCTGGCCGTTGGCTCCTGTGAAGCATTTGCCATGGTTGCATTGGGTTCTGAGGCTATCTGCAGAGGTAATAAAACCCTAATGGAACACCTGGATGGCCTGGCCATTTGGAATGGACAATCCTTTGTACTCCTGCGGTGGCACTTTTGTGAGTCTTATAAAGCTGGGACAGTGATGTTGTGTGGATACATGGAGGGGCAAAGTTGGTGGTATTGCGGCATTCCGACAGGGTGTACACCAATCCCGTGGATTGAGCCTCGTTTCTCCGGGTTCTGATGGCTATAGCAACTTATGCCGTAGGGTGCTTTGCTCACTATTTGCCCCCATGTAAGAGCTGAAGCGGGCAGCCGGTTGTGTGGCAACGAGTTTTGCTGTCGGCGTTTGTACTCCATTATATGCTATTTGCTTGTGCTCTCGTTCCTCGGTTGGCCTTATGTTGTTTGTGCTGTTGCAACCTGCAAGGTTACAGATTACAACAGATTACAAGTTGGCCCCACACCGGGGGCGCCCGTAACGGAGCCAGACTAGGCTCCATGGGCATCTAACTCAACTCTAAACTCATCAACAAAGTCATCGTAATCAGACGAAAATGTATCAACATTGTACTCAACCAGACCTAACTCCTGAAGCGTCTCACTTGTCACATATGGATGCAGGTCCGGTGCCTCAAAACGCCTATAGTCCCGAGCACTCTGAAACAAAGGCAGCAACCTTTTTTGGCTCCTGATCCATAAAAGCACTAACCTTCCTGAGGAAACTTCACTGACCTAGCAACCCGTGACACTCCACCAAATTTGGAGAACAAAGCAGTCTCATACTTCAACCTGATGCGGTGATACGCAGGGCATTCAAACAACACATGATACTCATCCTCGACCGTGGAACCCCACGTGCATTTTTGACAGACCCTCAGTGACCTTGGCAACCTAGGCTTCAACCATCTCCCAGTTTCCCGCGAATGATGTGCACCAGTTCGGAAACGCATTAATTGTTTAACCTGAGCAAAGGGAATTCCACCAGTATGCTTAATGTAGTTGGGCATGCCTTTCGGGTAACCCTTCTCCTGTGCTTGACCATCCCCCTGAGGTATAGCAAACCAACCATTATATGTAGCAAGCGGCACATGACAGGGGAAACAGGCTTTTTACTGGGACACACACTAGCGGGGTCACTAGACTAGCGTCGGCAACTTTGGTGAACGAAGCAGCGCAGGGAAATATTTGCAATTATTTGTGAAGGCTCCGTACAAGTCGAGTAGTGGTTTGACAACGTTACTGCCCTGCTAATGGTTTGCTCTTACTCTTAAGTCCGCTCAACCACATCTCGCGGACTTTCCGCGAGAAGCACCTTCCCGAGCCGAAAGCACACCTCCGCTTCATCAATATTATTGCTTACACGTACATGAACCTGAATCTGGCCACCAAGACACTTACAAAGCGTTTCTCCGAACTTTCGTCTGAGCATCTGGTCACCAGCATCGGCAAAGCTAAAGCAAGACTTGCAATGGTCTGGCATGCATCTTTTAAAGACTCGGATGTATCGTGATGATCCGTGGGAGCCTTCGGATGCAATTAGATCGCCTGGTTTTGATGGCCAGCTGCTGGAGCTCTCACATCTGCTCACTCTGTTGCTGCTGGTTTGTAGCACGAAACAAGCTCTGATTGATGGTGTGACAGCGGGCATGAACAGTCTTTACGCATATAAGCACAACCTAGCAGAGCGCAGCAGGTGGCTCAAAAGATGAAATCTGGTGCTGTCCTGGAAAAAGGGGTGTTTCCACTGCGATGACGACTGATGTATCTGCTGTCCTAGGGTCTGACCCTAAACCCTCCCAAGGCTCTATTGCAATAAACTTCTCCCATGCAGCCCAAACGACTCCACTTGGAACGGGCAAAATACGATTGGCTGATGAGGCATCATAACCACAATGTGTGACAAAATTCTGCACGGTGGCAGCGTCATCCCTAGCACCCTGTCCAGTAATCATATACAACATTGACATGAATCGTCCAGCCCATGCTGCATTCCTCTGGGCACGACTCTGTGCCATTTGAATGGATTCCCTGGCAGCAATACCCAGCAGACTGTTGCTAGGTGCACCCTGCAGCCTTTTCCATAATGCAATGGACGATCGTAACCAACCCTTAGCCACTGGATCCATGCACATTTCCTTGTGTAGCACTGTCTTGGACACTGATCTGCGTAGCTGCCCTAGACCTCGCAAAAATGTAGTCTGAACCGCTTGCAAAGGGTTATCAAAGACCTGACAAATCTTCTTGCTAGAGGCAAGCATATCGGGGCCCCAAATGGCACCACAATATTCCAAAATTGGCATCACAAGGGCTTTGTACATGCGCAGTTTTATGGAGATGTCCCTTACTTTACCCACTCGAAAACGGGAGATCATGGCCCAAGTGGCACGCCTAGCAGCTGTAGCAAGGGAGCTGACTGCTACAGAGACACCCTCAGTTTCATGGAAGATCACCCCTAGGTACTTGAAGTCTTTTGCTCTTATGACAGGCTGACCATTGTACTGCCACTGCCATGCCCGACCACCATCAGGAAACGCAGGATGCCTGAAAACCACCACCTCTGTTTTACCAACATTCACCTCCATGCCCTTCTCTAACAACAACAAACATTTAAGGTGTGGCAACCGCAAAACAGAACCCTCCATGCCCTTCTCTAAACAGAACTGATGCAAGGAGTGCCATGGCCAACTTCAGAGGTCACAGCAGCCGTCAGGGCAGTCATTGCGGTACCTCCACCTCAAGTGTACACATGATATTTTTTTCTAAGTTCCTTAGAAAAAAGTAAGAGAGATTTGATCCTGATTCGTTTCCTTGGATCGTTTCCCGGGCTGAGTTTCCACAGCGTACGTAAACTCAACTCTCCAAGCTGAAGGGAAGCGTTCACTGCATGAGAGGCGCAAGAAGCACAATGCTAGCTGCTGCAACGGGCTTTGATTGCTATTTTCGAAGGAGATATGGCGACCTCTCGGGAGAGCATGATTGAGCGAGGCGAGCGAGTCATTTGCTTCACAGCTGCAGCTCACGGTCTATTTCATTCCTTACTTCGGGATTCAAGACTGCCAGTGCGCCAATTGAACGATAACAGTGCCTACTTTATTAAAAAGTTACCGCTGTTCACTGATAAGATCCAGTACAGCGGCCATGTTTCCCTGTACTTAACGCCGCATGATCTCGACAAGGGGCTAGCCACTACAGTTACGTACTACATGTCTCACTTTTCAGAGCCGCTCTGTAGACCCATGTAGTAGATTGTAGTAAGGCTGAACTACATGACAAGTCACCTCAACTACCCTGACCATACACTTACTACACTTTTTCCAAAATGGGCTGTAGCATGTAGTAGCATCTGCCTGTGAAAGGGTACTTTCTCTTGTAGTTTGTAGTAAAATGTAGTAATCATTGCCAATAATGACCCAAGAATTACTACAAAACAAATAAAAATATTAAAACTTTACTACAGTTGCTACATGATTCCCTTGGACCTGCCGGTAGTATGTAGTAAGGATTGCCCTGGGGGAGTCAACTTCCTGTGTAGTTTGTAGTAAAATGTAGTAAAACACGCATCCTGAGCATGCAAAACATGAGCATCATGATTCTGCTTTTACTACAAGCAACTACACAACCATTTGGACGGCTCTGAAAATTGAGACATGTAGTAGCTGTAGTGGCTAGCCCCTAATCTCGACCTAACAATCGCAATTGCAACTGGTCCTCGGCAGCCTGAGTATCGTGAAGTTCAGATATACAGCGAACCGTGTGTGTTCTACTGGGACATAGATCAGAAATGCACCGTCCACGATCTGGACCGTGCAGACGAGTCTGAAGCGGAACACAGCCTGGAGCCTCCTGAGCGGTAAGGCCAACGACTACCAACGCGAGAAGACGGACCAAAAAGGCAAATAAACTAACTGATGCTTACTTTTCTGGTTTTTGTACAGGCAATATGCGGGGAGCTCCGCATCGTGCCAGGTTTTAACCCCACCAAGACTGACAGTATCTTCTTTACAAGCTGTAATCTGTAATTTGTACAGCCTAGCAAACTGAAAGCACAAGCCCAGTGCCTGTGCCCTTTGTATAGAACAACTATACTGTTATCACCCCTTTCCCCACTCTGTTTCCAAGCGCATGCACTCCTCACACCCCAGCCCTCCAGCCCCCATTTTTAACCCCCACTGGACATCCACAGTACGCAGCAGCACCATCAACACATACATCGTTGTACATTAATACACAGCTCTGGGTAAAGAATTTATGCACAGCGATGACGATGGATACCTTACCCCACACTACCTGCAGCAGCAGCTGCTACTGCCCTCTGCGCCCTGATAAACAACAACATGTTCTCCTCCTCCTTCCTACTCTTCTCATGCATCTGCACCTCCCTCGCCCCCATATTTGCCCCCCATGTCACATCCCCATCCTGCAGCAGTGTCACAAACTCGCTGACTTGTGCTCTGCTGCGTCCCTTGCTCTGTATGCGTTGTGTACCGCTGGTGGCAGCATTGTACCGCACTACAAAGCTGCAGGTGGGGACATCAACACCCTCTTCTGCAGCTGAGGTGGAAATCAGCAGGTGACGACCTGGAACCTGAATCAGCAAAAGCAGCAGCAGCAGAAGGATCACCAGCAGTGGTAGCAGAAGTTTAAGGAGACAATAACGAAAGTAGCAGCCAGGCCAGCAGCTATGTTTATTACATTTCATTATATGCCACAGCAAAAAAGTGCCAGTGAAACTTACACGGAGTGCCATATAGAAGGCTAGAAGGCTACAAGGCATCACCGTCTCTCCCACTAGCACAGATGGCGATAAGGAAGCCCCTTGTTCATCTGCGCACTGACAGTAGAACAAGGCTAAACACTTCCAGATGAATGAGGAGATAAAAGCCCTGAGCCCCAGACACCTAAACCCTAAGCCCTAGACACTAAACCCCTAAACCCTAAGCCCTAGACACTAAACCCCTCACCTTAAATTGCTCCATTGCCTGTTGCTGCTGCCTCCCAGACATCCCCTTCTTCCTCTCAGCAGCAACAGAACGATCTGGCAAGAGGCTGCTGCTGCTGCCATTGCCCCCTCCTCCTCCTCCTGCTGCTGTTAGTCCCCCTGGCTCCAGTCCCATTCCTTTGCTGCTGCTGCCACCAGCGTTGTGGCCTGTGAACTCAATGATCTTGTCAATGAAGGAGACCTCGGGGCAGCAGCGGAGGGCATCTGCTAGGTAGTGGACAACCTATTAGGAGAAAGCAGGGGGGGTATTCTCACATTTCATGATATGCCATAGCAGAAAGTGTCACAGTACGCTCCACACCTCCAACCGTTACAAAATAGCAAGGTGGAACATAATACGGATTGTCTTCGCCATGCAACCAGACATACTTGTAGGTCAGAAGCACCCAAAAGCTCCCAAAACCTCCTCTGCCTCGATGACCACCTGTGACATACAAGCAGCAGTAAGGAGAAACCAGAGGGATGGAATGGGGGTTGGGGGGGGGGGGGCGGGGCCGAAGGTCTGAGAGCCTTGGAGGCCGCCCCAACACTGCTTACAGCTGAACTTCCTCAGTTCTCCATCCACCACCTCCTGAAAGACAGCGCCATACACTTTTACCCATTAACCTGCCGCCTCATAGCATCCATGCTGCCATAGACCCAGAACCATAAACCTGCCACCTCCTGAGAAAGACACTGTTGTAAAGCCTAAACCTAACCTCCACATCTTAAATGGCTCCCCTGTTGCCACCTGACAAACCATGTAACCATAAACCCTGAACCTGCCGACTCTTTATAAACGTTGCCCTAAATGATCCTAAAACTATTATTAGAAACTAACATGCGTATATGCCTCACCTGCCTCCTCCTTACAAACACAATGCCATGGAACCCCTCCTGGTCCTTGAACTTCTGAAGGTACTCCACCAGGGCTAGCAGCCGGGGGAAGGAACCTAGTGGAACAAGATGGCAGCAGGGAGAGGGGGAGATGAGTTCAGCTGTCTCACTCACGCAATCAAAACGCAATTTCAGCCAAAAGGCGACTCAAAAGCAGGCAGTATTCTACCTAAATTGATCAAGGCTGTGGGTCTTGCTGCGACTAGTGACATATTTTTAAAAAAACATCTTCCCACAGAGAACAAGCGCAGCTGCCAAACCAGCGCTGGCAACCAAATTGTAGCTACATCTGCCGTGGACGTGAGACTTGTAACGCTTCTTTGCCCTGGAACATGTCCGAGCGGGTTGGTCAGGTACTGGCAGTAGTGTTTTATTTGAGCATATGACTTTCAGTCCAAACAACCCTGAGGTGCACCACCCACCAAAACACAATCCGAAGTTAACATCACAATTTTAGGCATCCATTTCTAGATAGTAGATTTTTGACTACAAGGACACCCATACTTTGATGCTCACTGGACAAACAGGATTTTTACAGTCAACGAACAGCATAGGATCTTCAAGCAAACCTCTTGAAAGCAAAGAGCACGTACACCAGTCTTTGAAAATGGGCCAACACAGTGATCCCACAGAAGTCAGCATACCGTCTCTGCAGCTGGGCTCCTCCTGTGCTCACAAGCAGTACAATTGACAAGGTGCCAAGCGCAAGAGGAACCCGTATACGTAAACAACAGACAACAAGTTTTGACAACTACGCCCGGCTGCAGCCGCAATATCTCACTCACCACGTTTAACATCTTGTGCACTCCTGAGCCCGAGGTCTGGACAAGACAGAGGAGAGCCGCACAGAGCCCACTAGGCAGGGTGGATCAATAAAAACAACAAAACAAATAGATGTATAATAAGATCTCACTTACCATGCTGAATGTCTTGTGCACTTCTGAGCACCAGGTCTGGATCCCCCAGCACACTCCCCCTCATCAACTCTTCCATCAGCTCCCAGCTGGTCAAACCCCAAGGTAACCCAAGTGCCTCTGCCTTTGACTGGTTGTTGACCGCCGCTACCATCTGTTTGACCGCATCAGTCAAAACCTTGCCAGGGTTTAGTAAATTCCCAACATTACCGGTTCCAGCTGTAGCTTGTGGTGCTCCAAAAAGTTTTCCGAAACCAGCGTTGCTCGCACCACCACCACCACCCTTACTAGCAGCAGCAGCAGCAGTAGCAGCAGTAGCAGCAGCACCTGCCCCATTCTGGTCATCGTCGTCATCATCGCTGCTATCCAAAGATGAAAGTTCCTCCTCCTCCTCCTCCCCCCCTCCTCCTCCTGCTGCTGCTGCTGACCTGCTGCTGTTGCTGTTGCTAGTGTTATGTGAAGCGGTTCTGTCAGCTAGCTCATATAAGTGAGCAGCTAGGAAGCTGAAGGCGGCTTCAAAACCGCCATCTTCCACAATGTCCAAACCCTTGCGCAGCTCCTAGTCCATCAGGAGCAGCAGCAACAACAACAAAGCAGCAGGAGAAGCTTAGCCAAAGTATCTCTTCTAACGAGAAGAGCCTTAGGGGGCACCATGTTAAGTTTGGGGCATTCATGCAGAAGGTATACAAGAGCACTCATCACAAATCGGACATGGCTTGATTGCCGACTAGAGATCTTCATAGTTGCATGTGTGAGCTTGCAAGCATGCTTCTTCTTTCCAACCCACCCATAAAACAAAGCAGTTGCCCAGCTCCTGAGCTTAGGACGTTTACCAGCATAACCGCATCTGTGCATACCAGCTGCATACATATCGGTCTCATAACCCTGAACCCCAGCATAACCCCCAACTTAACCCCTATGCACACATGTCACCCTAGAAACATCGGCTAAGCCCTAAACCCTAACATTTGAACCCTGAACCCTTAACACCTACCTGTGCCAGATGAAAGCATCTCTTCAGTTCAGTTGGTGCCACTTTCATGTTGGTGCGTACCTCCTCAACACAACCACGCAATGCAGTGTTCACCTGGGGGAAGGATGAGGGGTAAAAGAGCTTAAACGACGGGTACATCTTCGGGGGGGGGGGGGGTCTAATTTGTGCGTGATTGGGGCTGACTGCTTTTCCATTGTGGAGGAGTTTGACCTTTTGACAATCCCTTGAAAGCAAATGACTAGGTTGCTTGTTACATGCATCATGTTATGGTGATCGCCCACTTAGAGAACAAACTCCTGTCAATACTCCTAGCGCCCATGCATTACATTGAAAGTGGGGAGGAGGGGGTGCTAACAGGCGCCGATCAGCCCCCCTCCCCCCCTGTACATCTGATTAGACCCAAGCGTGTTCCTCTTCCATCTCACTGGAGCATAGAGGACAACTTCATCACAATGCCTTTTGCCTCTGTGAACAAATAGCATGTGCACCAATAGCCAAGGCTCTTGCAAGGGAAAAAAAACATTAACAATCATTACATATAATTGATTAAAAGATATTGAATAAAAAATTGAATTGGATTCATTGTCATGATTGACTCTATTTCAAAGAACTTCTCATGCCTGGGACATGGGATGCTATGGCACGGCTACCATTCCAACACATCTAAATTGTACAAAGGCAGTAGGGCTAGATCTATTCCAGTCAATGACATGGCAGGACGACTCATGCACTGAACGAACAAAAGTCGACAATCTGCAATGCCCAAAGGCTTGGCCCCTCCTTTTACTGCAAGTAGCCGGCACACGGCCGACAGGAGGCAAGACACCGTGGACCTATACCCTAATCCCTAAACTTGAACCTTAAATCCTCAACAACCCTATACGTATAAGATCAGTGTCCCACTTACCTGGTTGACCAGTGTGTCTCTGCTGCTTTGTCCCATCATTGCAATGCTGTTGCTGGTGGTTGTCATGAAGCTGATGGCAAGGAGGGCAGTGGACATCTTAGACAGACTGGCAGCATAGGAGGAGTGCTCAGGGGAGGGGGGCTGCTGCTGGAGGTCTGGGGGGACATAGACAGCATGAGAGAAAGAAACAAGACAAAATGTCTCAGGATACGGGTCTTACTTTTTGGGTTTAGGGCATTTGGGTAAGAGATGCTAAATCTAGCGAATGTTGAGGGCACTTAAGCGTGATTCCGTGTGGTAGTAACGGCAACTTTGCTGGATGTCTGGCAGCACACAGGCAGCGAGAAAAAGCAGGCAAAGCAAAGAGTGTCCAAAAACCTGAGGGTTTTAGGGTGTAGGTTTATTGCTAGGTTTTAGGGTGATAAAAATCAGAAGGGGCCACAAACCAGCTCATGCATGGAGGTAGCTATGCCGATGTCCCTGAGTGTGCAGCTACAGCGCAACTCGATATATGTATTCTGACTGAAGTGGCAAGAAGCTCAGCGCAAAGTCTCCAGCCCACTAGTGCACCATGAACAACAGTCCAGGTAGGGTGGGGAACTGTGTACATATATAGTGGGGCCGGATGCTAGTTGGTGAAACCCCAAAGCATGCATCTGCACAAAGCCTGTGTGGAAGGTGATAGAGGTGGCCAAAAGACGTTGGACCATAGTATTGCCTTCTGTACTGCTGCTCACCTTGTATTGCCTCTTGTACTGCATGATGTATGGATGATAACGTGTTGATCAAGGACACCAGCAGTGAACACCACACCTAGGGACAGCAAAGCAGACATTATTTGTATCATTGTTATGGGGCTGCCGCATGTGTTCAGGGATTTGGGGCTAGGTGTGTCTGCTCAAAATTCTGCCTGAAAGCAAAGGGATCCTCGCCATATTTATATGATAAACAACGACCCATGCCTGGTATACGGGAACCCGCCCTTTTGACATGTCAGACCAATTCAAAGCACAGGGAAGATGACACAGCGGGCACTGCACAATGTTCTAAGTTACTAAGTGTTGCACAACCCTTGGTCTGGTGGCATGTGCCAGCACAATATGCAGGCAAGTGTACTACTGCTCAAAACTAAGCACTACGTTACTTTCCCGGCTTATACTTTGAAGATGGATATATTTTGCGATCTCAAGACGTGGCACAATGGTCAATAGTTTGGGAATGTTGCTCATTCATAATGACTGCTGTGCCAGACTGGGGACTGCTTCAATCAACAACCTGATAAGATCATCATGGGCTCCATTGACAGGATCCAATGCAGTCAGTCCATATCCCGGAAAGCCCAATCAAACCCCCAGCAAAACAAGCAAACCCTTCAATCCAAAGCTACACATGCAAAACCCACAACACAACCTGCTACCTACCCCGCAGTCCATAAATCAAAGGCTTAATCCTAGGTTGAACCCTAAGCGACTCACCTGTCCATCTTCACTCCTATGGGCCACAGGCACCACCATCTCTGTTGGGGAAGGTACCACCTGAACATCATAAACCCCAACAGCACCCACTTGACGATTCAGAGTTTAGGATTTAGGTGACCACCTTGGTTGCAGAGATAACCATTTGAGCACATCACCAATGAACCTCAACATCATAAGACAGCAATTAATGCATTTTTGCTTCTTGCAGATAGCACACTGACACAACCTCACAACAACAACTCCTGCAACCAAATGCACCAAGCTTAGCCAGCCACAGCAGCCACCACAGCAGCTCAAGATGCATTACCATGTCCCCCCATTCATACCACAGGCCGCAACTAATGGGCAAGCTTGCTTGAGTGGACCCATGTCAGAAGCAGCAGAAAGTGAAACCCTGGTTCGTGATGGCGCTGCTCTGTCCAGAAGCTTTGCGCCCACTTAATAATACATCCGAGCAGTCCTGGAGGACGGGCTTGGGGGACGGGGGTTTGAGGCAGGGAGGTCAGCAAAGCCACTGACATATTTTGATCATATTCCTGCGATAAAACCCACGGCTCCTTGCCTGTACTTGCCTCTCACATGCTCAGAATATGCTGCTGGTACTTCACATCAGGAATTGCGCCCACCACTTGATATGTCCCAGGTAGAACTAAGGGTAGGGCTAAAACACTAAATTATAACCCAGGGTAGGACTGAAACCATCCGATTTTTACGGTATAAGAAGTACTTTAGTAATTGTGCGGCATATAGGTGTGGACAAATGAGGCTGTGAGTGACAAATTCGGACCGTAAACATTTGGGCTTTTTCCTTGCTATGGGACTTGGTGCAGGCCTCCATCTGGGGTGGGGCTCAGTGTTCCAGAGAGTGCTTGGTGTGCTGCTTCTATGACTGCAAAGCCAGCGCAAATCCATGGCTCCTTGGTCTTCTGCAGTGTGTGTACATTTTGCAACATTTTGCCCACTGAAACACCATCTCCAGGCAGGTACAGTTTGCACTTGTCCTTATCCTGTGCTGAGCTGATTTGCATTCTTGCTTTTCACTCACTTTTCTAGTGCAGTAGGGGCCATGCATTCCCATGCACAGCTGGGAAAAATAAAGCAGCACAGCTGTGAGCTGCTGTTTGTTGTGAGTGTGGGTACCACACTGGGTAGGTGGCTGCAAAAACTGTCAGATGTTGCCATTGCCAGCTTATGCAGGATCACCAGTCCAAATACCATGTGGTATGGGCCTTGCTGTGTGAGCTTTACAATCGTGCCAGCTGCTTCCCCAGCTGGTCCTCACATTCAGCAAGGGCACCTTGGGTTGCTGCTTGTGAAAGCTGCGTGCGTGATTTTGTGAACGAAACATCCCAAACTTCTGTCAATGCTTAGTGACCCAATGAATCCTTTTACTGTGCACTCCTATGCACTCTCAGTAAAGGTAGCTAGCTGTTGGCAGTAACACTACATGTTTGTGTTGAGCAATGCTAGATCGCAGTCCTTGAGAAGGTGTCCAGTTTAAGGTGTCACGACCTAATAATACCACTCTGGTCAATGTCAAGACTGTAGGACTTTGCCTGCAGCAGTTCAGTCCTGTAACAGTAACTGTAACCCTAAACCCTAAACCCTAACCTTATAACCTAACCAGGCCCCTAAACCCTAATCCTAAACCCTAACCCACCTGGCTAACTTCTTCATCTTGTTCATGCACCAGGTAGAACTTTGCCTGCATCATCTCCTGGAGCTGCCCCACCCTCAAAATGGTGCCCGGCATGGTGGAGTCAGCAGCAGGACTAGCTGTCATACCAAGGATACGAGGGAGGGGGGAAACAGCCTGGGAAGGCTCAACATATAATGAACAGAGAGCAAGGAAACACTCAGCATTGCTCCCAACTGTTCCAACACACACATGACAAACTGCAATGGTAGCTTGTATGGCATCCCCCACCCCAAATCCTTTCCTCTCCCTCCTCACCGTGCCTCCCTCAAGTGGCATCCTTTTGATCAGCCAACATTCCACCTCTATTCACGGCCTCACATGCATGTGCTCATCCTCTCCCTTCCATCCTTTCCTCCCCTATGTCAATCCCTGCCTGTTACCTGCCAACATGTTTATCACTGGATTGGCCACTACATAGTTCTTGTCCCTGATACCTTCGCTCCCGACCCCACTTAGACCACATGGTATCTTTTCCACGACATGCAGCACTTTTCATTCCTCCGCAATCTCCCTCCCTGTTGCCCCTCTCTTGGCGTTGTACGGTAGTCCCTCTCCTCGTCTTCCTGCTTCTTTTTGGCAAAGGTTTCCCCCGTCATCCAAAGTTTTCCCCCAGCCCACCCTTACCTCCCCCCCCTGCCCCTCTCACCCTAGCTCTGAGTTCATTGTAAACCCTCAGCACCAGGGCATAAGGATGGTCCTTCATTGCATGATGCACCTCATCAAATATCAGCAGGTCTAACTCCTGTAGTGCCTGAAACATAGACATACAAAACACATTTTACCGCATGAGAGTTTCATGGCATGACCATGGTATGTTATCAGGCCCAGTCATACTGCCTCATGTGTTATGTGACAGCACAGTTCTAAAACCATGGTACTGGCAAGAATGGCATCCTGATTTCAACTTTTGAAAATGAGGATCAAGGTGGATTCAAGACCTAAACCCTGTCATTCCAATAAGACATGTCGAGCGCAATTATGGAAAGGTCAAAGCAGCAACTCTGATCTTGGAGCCTACAGCCGCAACCCTACGGCCCCCGGCAAAAGCTCCCCTCTGCTTGTTGGACCAACCACCGTGCAGTCTGCCTCCCTCCCAGAACTAAAGCAGCAACCATATTCCTAGACCATAATGCTATAACTGCTACCTCTTCCCCCAGCCCTGAGCCTTACCTCAGGTCGTTTCACCAACACATTGACCAGCAGCTGTGCAGTAGCAACCATCACATTATTAGATTTGACATTCTAATTCTGAGCTTCAACTAAACCCGTAAATTCCACCCTAACACCCACAAAGTAGCCGGCATTGATATGCCATTCTGTTCAGCTAAAGCAGCAACTTTAATCTTGGAGAGGAGAGCCATGGCCTTAGTTCCACCCCGCGAGCCTTACCTCTGGACGTTTGACCAACACATTGACCAGCAGCTGTGCCGTAGCAATCATCAAATTATTACTCTTGACATTCTGATGCCAGTTGCTGAAGTTCAGTGGGTGTTCAGAAGAGAAGGGTGTGGTTTTAGTCACTCCACGTCTCATAAATTCAGCAGCTTGTTGATTGGTCAACACAACCTCGGGCACCAACATCAGGATACGGGCATTGGGCTTGGCATCTATCATCTGCCTAATGAGAGAACAGAGCACAACATATCATTATCATGAAATGCTTATGACATTCCATGACATGCCATAGCAAAAAGTGCTATATTTGTAGGCACCAGACCCCACCCCATCACACAGAACAGCAAAGAACAGCAGAAAACTGCAGAAACAGCAAAATCAGCACAACAGATGGCAGACAAGGGTTTTAGTGACTCCACCTCTGATGAATGCAGCTGCTTGTTGCTTAGTCAACACCACCTCACGGACCAACATAAGGATATGGACATTGACATTGGCATCAACCGTCTGCCTGCAAGGCCACAGCAACAGATGCTGAGCACTTAAGCTACCTTGGGGCCACGCTTGCAATCCAGATGGAGGAGCCTAGAGACATGCATTTGGTACCGTGACCTACATAAGGATTTGGGCAGTGAGTATTAGCATGAACCATCCGCAGAAGAGCAGCATAAGATATGCCCGAAACCCTAAAACCTAAGCCCTAAAGCCTAACCCCAGCGGCTGGGCTGGGAGCCTGCCATACATGCCATGAGAGAATGGCGTGCCCACATTAAGACCCATGCTTGCAGGCCATACAGTCTGATAACTATCACGCAGGAACATCACGCTCGTCACTGATCATCACTTGAGTTTCTGAATATAATCATCGATGGTCCATACACAATGATTTCTGGAGGGACAGCTTGCCTGCAGGGGCCAGCAGGATGGGCTCATCTTTTTCCGTCGCCAGGCAGAGATGCAATCGATGAAGCATGCAACAGACATTGTGTGGTTTGTTCAAACACACATTCAGAACTGAAATCACACAGGTCCTTTCGTGTGTACAGTGCAATAACTGCCACCCCTGGAGCCTATAACATGCATCCTAAATGTAGAAATCCTGGCGTCACCATATCTTGACCGCTTACTTTGTCAGTGTTGCTGCCACTGCAGTTTTCCCGCTACCAGTTGGTGCCACCAGTATGTAGTTGATGCCACCAGCAGCAGAAATCTCATCAACAGCAGCTTGCTGGTAAGACCTGAGCGGGAAGGAATCAGAGCCAGCAGAGGGACACAAGCAGACAATGTTACAGGAATGGCTTAGAACGGCCCACGATACCGCAAAGATGAGCTTAATGGTAAGACACGGGATTGCGCAAGACCATCGCAAGGGGATACGCAGACAGCTTTAGAGAATTAGCTCGTTGCATTACGGCTTGCTGGTAAACTTCGTGATGGCAAGAGACCACATTGTCTGTCATGTTATGCCAGAGCGAAAGTGCTACAGACCCCGCACGTCAAGCTGTTACAAGCCGGAATGTGTGGACCAGGGGTTGAGGAAGGCCATCCGCAAGAGACAAAAAGATGGCTATTATCAAGAGCAGTAGATTGAGGAGTTGGACTGGTTGAGTCATACTCTGGGAAAGGTGGTCCTCAGTAAATAGGCCTACTCCTTATTTGTCCGCCACAAATGATGTGCGTAGATGTGACCATGTAACTAACCAAGGGTAACCGCCCCATTCATTCTTGGCCTATCATATCTCCCTGAACATCATTGGAAGTAAGCTGCCTTGAGCCTAAACCATTTTGACCAGATACAATGATTGCTAAAACCTAAACCACGTACATTTGACTGTTAGGGAATCTTTTCCGGAGGAGGGTTTTCACTAATCTACAGTGTCTTGCAACCAAGACAGATTAAGCAAACACCAAACAAAGAGAGGTTCCTACTACTCTCCCTCGACTGCGGCGGCCAAGACGTCACAAGCGACTCCACAGCTTAGAGGAGGCACGGGCTCCAAGGACTTCAAGTAGTTCAAGGGAGGTCCCTGCTCTTCTCTACTCTCCCTTTGTGCAACCAAGCAGGACGGTTGCAGCATTCCCTACAACCATGTACTCCACCGTTGATGGTTGGCTCTTCCAAAGCAAGGGAGATACCTACTACTCTCTACTGGTTTGAGACCAAGACAGTTCAAACAAACTCTGTCAAAAAGCGAATTCTACTCTCCCTCACTGCAGCCAATACACTTCAATCGGACTCTCACCTTAGAGGAGGCATTGGCTCCAATGACTTCATAGCTGCCCCAGTGTGGGCCTTGTTGCGCTTCTTACTGATGCCTTTCAGGAAGATTCCACCCAGGGAGCGCTTGCGGCTGCCATCTGCTACCAGCTCACCACCTGCAATCCGGCAGAGGTAACAAATGATCAAATGTTGGAGTTTTCATAATTGAACTCAGGGCGCTAAACCCTAAACCATGGAGTGCGTAATCTGCCATCCGCTACCAGCTCGCCACCTGCAGCAGCAGAGGTGGTTACAGGACACATGTCGGGCTTGATTCAAAAGAGGAGTGACGATGGAGGCTCCTGCATGTGTAAGAAACAAGAGGTGAGCTACAGGGCTCTTTGCTACAGTTGAAAAAACTGTTCAGCACTGATCTAGCTCATAGCAGTTCCACATGTACGTGAGGACCCTTATTACTTCTAAAACGACGGGGATGAAACACAAAAAAACAAACATGACAGTGACTGGCTTCACAGAAGGTAGAAAGCTCTCTGCTTTGAAGGACGGTGTGTTGTACTTTGGCTTGTTGACAAGCACCAGCTCTAGTTTAGCCGTGGTAGCGAAAGCACTTGCTATGCTGAAGATACCACCATGGAGCGTTTTACAGCACAGTCCAGGGTGGCAGGCGGGCAAGTGGGCAAGTGGGCGGGCAGGCAGGTGGGCGACAGGCCCAGGCAAGCAGGCAAGCAGGCAGGGAGGTAGGCAGATGCAGGCAGGTAGGCGGACAGGAGGGCAGGTGGGCAGGCAAATAAGCATCCTCTCCCTGGACGGCGCCTTAATCAGCACAGGACAGGGGCTATAGCCTTTCTGCTGTGGCATAGTTATCGTGGAATGACGACCAGGACATGTGCAGCAACACTATGTGACAGTAAAGGTGAAATGTTTAGCTGTATGCTCCACAGTGCTGTATCCCGACCTAGGATCAGCTCCTTACCACTGCCAGCCAAGGAATCTGATGACCCCATGCACTCAGTGTACGATTCATGATGGCTTTAGTTCTGTTTCTGTAGCTGCTACCTCCAGCAGTCCTTACACAGCTACTTACCACTGTCAAATAAGGCCCTGGATTCACAGTAAGTTTCCCAGACGACCTCAGCCCCTAGCTCGTCCAGCCTCCTCCTGTACATCTCTGGGAGGCCAGGATTGGTACCGCTGCAATCAGCCTCTTGCAGCAGTGCAATCAGGCAAGCCACTGCATCTTCGATGCTCTTACCTAGGAGTGGGTTATTGAAGGGGCTGGGTTTATCTGCTGCAGTGGAAGTTGTGTGGTCGGACGCCCCTGCTGCTGCTTGCTGTGTTTCTTGCTCATGTAACAGTGCTGCTTGGAGGGCGGGGGTTAACATGCCTGTCGTCGGAACTGGGGCGCGAGCGGAATCGGAGCCGGACTGCTGCAGCTGTAGGGCGTGGGAGGAGAGCAAGAGGGCGAGAGCCCGCTTTTCTGGGGGTGAAGATTGAAGCTGGCCGTCTAGTGTTGTCAGGAGTTGGTTTAGGGGGGCGCAGCAGACGCCTCCAGCTTGCTGCGGGATCATGCGGGCTGCTATGGTTTTTGCTGCATTGGGTTGCACGGCCTTGCTGAGCAACAGGGCTCGTTCCGCAAGAGAAGCAGCGTCCTCTGTGGTTTGAAGTGTTACCGGCATCGTGGCTACACGACACTTTGCCTTGCGTACAGGTTGCCTGTGGCTGAATGGGGTACGAGTAGTAAGCCTTGTACCATATCCTAGGAGCATGGCCACGAAATGCGAGCTAATAGGCAAGATCTGTCGAAGCCAGACTCGACAGACAGATCGTGCGGCAACATTTGAGGTATGCAGGGCCAGTTAACATGCACCATGGCCAGCATAACCAGTTGGGTTTGCCCAAACAGTGGACTACAAGGATTTTGAGTCGGGTGGTTGCCATTCTGGCCTGTCCGTGACGAGTCCGAGAAAGTCGAGTGCCTGAGTCACTGGGATGCCACCCGGGTGTCGAGGCGGCGCAGAAGTACAAGTGTGACCAAGCTGCGGATGGGGCGTTTCGAGATTTCCACCCATTACCGTGGGGTCAGGTACGAGGGATGCCATAATGCATTGCTCTGGGTTGAGCGCATGCAATCCGAATACTAGTCTTACCAGTGAGTTACAATAGTGTCAATGCGACAGCAGCAGTAGTGGGCTAGCCAACCAGAGCAACGAACCGATAGCAGCCTCAGAGCTGCGTCTCCGCAGCTATTTGGAACCACCAAACCCCGATAGCGCAGCTGAAATAGGGGCTGCAACCTCACTCTAAAGCTGCAGCAGCGGGACTCACTACCAAAACAAACAAACAAACAAACAAACAAAAAAATAAAGGTGTTGCTGCACCAAAAACAACAATAAACGTTTAAGGATGGTATCAGCTGTCAACTGAGCAAAGAGTGCATCAAAAACAGACATGTCCACACCTCTCTCTCAGCAACCATACACCTTCCAGCTAACGGCGATAGTCTGTAAAACAGTTCGACAACCACTGCTCCATTCATCCCCTAAATGTATTATCAGATTACCAAATGGTCCCCTTCATAATGGCGCGCTGGTGGGGACAGCGTCAACCACAAGAGCCACTAACTTAGGCCCCAACGGCATATCCAAAGTAGATCATCCCCTATATTCACCATCATCTCTTAGGCATGACACTGCTAGGGCTGATCATGTACAGCCCCTTGCTGCGCTTCTTCTTCGCTGCTAGAGCCTCTGCTAGCTGCCTACCAGCCACCTCCTCTGACTGTAGTGCTGTAATGTACAACACGTACCGCGCCTGGGGCGCAGTCAAACCTAAGGAGACAGCAGAGCAGTACACAATCAGAGGAAGTGAGTGCAGAGAATCAAAAACGCCAGCCAAGGATTAGAAATTTTATGCGTGCAGCTCTCAAATTACTGCATACTCTGCTTCAGATGGGCTTAGGATCAAATAACTTGTGAATCAACTCGGAGTTGAAGCCATCACTTTTGTCAGAGGTCTTAAAACCTCGGGGCTGGTTTTAAGACCTCTGCTTTTGTGCAATGAGCCCAAGCAGATAATGAACCTCAGTCTCCCCAAATGATATGCTGCAGAGCCACAAGGCTGTGAATGACGGAGCTACCGCTCCAGAATCTTGCAAGGTTCTGTCTACACAGCTTTGCCAACCGCTGCACATCAGCACCCCTAGCCAGCACCACCATCCGCTCACCTGCTGCGGCTTCCCCAGATTCTTAGGCTATACCCTGAACCCTACATTTAACCAAACCCTAGATCCTAAGTGACACTCAACAACCCCTAGCCACCAGTTTCCATCCTCTCACCTACTGCTGCTGCTGCTTCCCCAGATTCCCTGGCCAAATCCTAAACCTTACGTCAACCAAAACCCTCATCACTAAACCCTAAACCTTAAGCAGTCACCCCCCCCCCCCAACATCCCCATCCTCTCACCTGCTGCTGCTCCTGTCTCCCTTGGCTGAATTTTCAACCCCACCTGAACCTAAACCCTTAATTCCTGGACCCTAAATGGCAACTAAACCATCCCTAACCATCACTCCCATCCTCTCACCTGCTGCTGCTCCTGTCTCCTCCCCATATTCCCCAGTTGAACCCTGAACCTGAACCCTAAACTTGAAAACCCTAAGCAGCCAACCACCCCCAGCCATCATCCCCATCCCCTCACCAGCTGCTGCTGCTCCTGTCTCCTCTCCAGCAGCTCCTCCCACCACCAGCTGTAGTTCCCTCACCCGTGCCAGTTGACTGGCTGTAGCAGGTGACTCAGGCATCCCCTTTGACTTGGCAGCACGCAGGAGCTCACGTGCAGCGTCCAAGGAGGAGTAGCGGGGGCTGCTGGGTAGACCATATGATAATAGAGCATCTAATTGCTGAGGGGCTGTGGGGGACAGAGATGGAAGATAAAGTAGCATATTATCACCAAGACATATTTAGCAGTTGGTGCATATTGAATGTGCCCATGTCCCTTTTCCTACATTTAAAAAGCAACACCCGCTCTAGAGGAAGACACTCAAAGGTGGTTTTCTGCACGTAAGGAGGAGTAGCGTGGGCTGGCGGGCCGACCATCTGATGATAGAGCATACAACTGCTGAGGGGCTGTGGGGGACAAAGAAAGAAGATGGCTAATATAAGATACAAGCTGCAATACTTTATTCTTCACCCTGCCTGGCCTCCTGTCAATGGTGCACTACTTGTGAGCAAAGGATGACAAAACGTTCAACTGCTGAGGGGCTGACAGGGACAAACAAGGGAGATGTAAAGTATATATCAACACCATAAGAGATTAGCTTCAAATGAAGTATTGAAGAGAGGAATGTAAGCAGCCTTGCACTTTCTCAGAACATGCACAAGATATCGAGTACCACAGCAGCTACTTCAGCACCTTATTCTGCCATGAACTGTCCGGCTACCACCTTCCACGGCGCCCTAGACCCTCAATCATGCAAAGCCATGCTGCTACTTTTTCTCAGGCCGTTGCAATACAAGACCCCTCAACCGTCAGCGTAAACTACTTTCGCCACAAGACTGCACCCCTGAAACCCTGCACCCCTAAACCCTGCACCCCTGAAACTCTGCACCCCTAAACCCTGCACCCCCTCAAAAAGCTATGACACCCTTAAGCCTGCCCAATTAAACCCTGCACCCTGCGCCCCCACCAACAGCACACACCCCCTGCCCTCCTTACCAGCCGCTATACTGTTCAACGTTCCAGCCGCCTTGCTCGGAACGCTCCATCCCCCCAACATCCCCGTCACCCTCATCTGATGTGCCCTAGAAACTAACACCAGCTTCTGAACCGCCCAGCGCTGAACCATGGCCTCAGCTCTCACAGCTGCTATATGGAGGGGGAGGGGGGAGGGAGGGGGGGCAGGGGTGGGGACATTCACACCCCCACGGTCGGCTCTGCTGCTCCTGGTACCGGCTGCACGGTAGCTATGGCTGCTGCTACTGCTGTCGGCCGTACTGCTGATGTTGTCACCAATGTAGCCGTCGCCGCCGATGCCAACATCGCCACCGGTGCCATTACCGCTGCTGCTGTTTATTCCATCAACCATACTGCTGCCATTTATTCCGTCGTGGCCAGCGCTGCCGATGCCGGCATCGCCGCCGCCGCCGCCGATGCCGTCGCTGTCCCTGCCATCGCTGCCGCTGCCGCTGCCATTGGCACTCCTGTCACCGCCGTCGCTGCCACTGCTGCCATCGTCCGAGCCGCCACTGCTGCTGCCTTCTTTGCTATCGCTGCTGCTGCTGCTGCTGCTGGTAGTGTTTGTGTCCGCTGCAATTTCTGGCTCTGCTGTGTGGAAGTTTGGAAGCTGGAATATGTCCCGTGGTTTCCTCGCCCCTGCTGAGACATAAACCATGCTCCCATCTGGGCGCTGAACCAAAATGTGATACAACTGATCAGCATCTAATCTGATCTTTTCCACACCACTACCATTACCACTACTGCCACTGCTGCTGCCGCTGCTGCTGCTGCTGCTATCATCTCCTTCAATTCCACCTTCACTTTTGTTGCTGATAGTAGTAGATGTCATACCATTCATTTCTTTCCCATCACTCACAATGCCAACATGATCATCAGCATCATTACTGCCGGGATAATAATCGTTATTATCATCATCACCACCACTAGCAGTAGCAGTAGCGTCTGCGGCGGCTACAGCCCCGTCAGCCGCCGGTACCAACCACAGATAGCACCCATTCATCAGATCTAGCAGTAGCCTCCCTCCAGGCAGTACAATCCAGCTGTACCGCAGCTGCCTAAGCCCTGCCTCCCACACCGCCTCTAGATCTTCCAGGAGGGCCTGGCGGGCAGGGAGGGGGCTGCTGGCCCCCCCGGTGAGGGCGGTTTGGATGAGGAGGTTTGCTGTGGAGCGGTAGGGGGTGGGGCGACGCATTTGACCGGCGACGTGACCGGGGGCGAAATGTGAGAGGTGTGAGAGGAGGAATTGCTGGTGCTCAGTCACCGGGTGACGCATCTCCTGTGAGAGGGTTTAAAAGACGAGGAGAGAGTTATTTGGGGGGGGGGCGGGTTCAACAGGGGAGAGAAATGCTAGGGTTTTCCTAGAGGAAATGGGCTGAGACAAAGACAAGTGCTTAGGATAGGCCATGATATAAGCTACAAGAAAGATAGCAGTTAATGCGCCCACTGAAAAATCGCAGTGTTCACCTACTACCCTTTGCTCATCTGGGTGGCGCATCTCTTGCAAGGGAGTTTGACAAGGGAGAGAGGGGCTTTGGGGCTTTTAGAAAGGGCGATATGGCAGGCAGCTATAAGGAAGAAGTAATTGCAGTCTTTGCACCCACACCCTTTTTTGCAGCTTTTGCAGCTTTTTGCACCCACACCCACACCCTTTTTTGCAGCTTTTGCACCCGTTTTTTCCTGGTTTCTCACTATTTATAAGTATGCATTTATTTTTTCTTAATAAATACGTATAAAATAAAAAATAATAAATCGCGCAAAGTAGCGCGAAGAAGTAGCACGAAGTAGCGCGCCACACCCTTTCCCCATCTTTCTCCCTCCTCTTAGTGCCCGTTCCTCTGCCACCCCTTACACCCAGCACCACCCATAAACGATTTCTCACACCTCTGCCTTCAAACCCCCTTGACTCCTCATTCTTCCCCCTCCTTAACATCTGGCAACCACATGCTTGTAGAAATGTTGGTTCAAGAGCTAACACCATTGGCATTGTAGCTGAATGTGGCTCCCGAAAGTTGCCAGCTGGCCAATTCTCCTACACACGTCATCACCACTCAAGGTGTTCTGACTCCTCAGACCCACACCAAACCCACCCTAAACATTCCTCCCGCTCCTCCCTCCCCTCCCCCCCCTCCTTACCTCCAGCCTCCACTTGACTTGTGCCGCATGACCCTGCCCCCCTGGCCCCCACCACCACCACCACTTAACCCCCCTGCCTCCTTCCCCCCCTCCTTACCGCCCCCTACCCACCCACCCATTACCCCCCCCCCCTTCTTACCTCCAGTCTCCATTTGACTTGTACCGCATGAGCCTGCCCCCTGCTCCAGTACTGCTGGTAGGGTACATCATGACGCAAGAAGAAAGTGGCTTGACTAGCACTCAAGGGTTTAGCACGCCACTCTGCAGCCTCATCATATAACTCATACGTATCAGGCTCATGCTTCTTCACCCAAGCTTCAGCTGCATTCTGCAAAGGCAACACGGAAGGATAAATGTAGAAAAAAATGAATTGACGTGCTGCTAGACCACCATCACACACTGTCAATCAACATTCAAGCAAAACACAATGAATAGCATACAAAGACAAAACTACTAAGAGTAAAGGCTAAAACAGTGGTTTGCAACATCTGTGTGTTATTCCATGCAGGCCAAGCCTTTCACATAGGATTTGTGCACCCATGCGTGATACAATTACTACGTCAAGATCTCCGCAGCTTGTCACAAAACATCTAGACCAGTACATAGAGTGACAGGCCAGCAGTGGACACCCCCTGCCCCTCCCTCTTCCCACTTCTCCTTCCCATTTTCCATCATTACTAGTCAGTTGACACCCTTGCCTTACTGAACCCTGCCGACGTGCCCAAGGTCCCCAAGCTGACCACCTGCCTGACCTACACCCTCTCCACCCCCTCCCCCAAGCCATCGCTGACCTCCTCCCACAGTCTCTGCCTCTTCCTCTTTCGATTACCCCCTCTAGACCCTCTAGAGCCATCTGCCCCCACCCTACACTGCGCTCAGAATACTAGTCCTCCGCCTTTCCCACAATCTTCCTTCCGACGTTCCTCTTACTCCCTTTCTGCCAGTCCATTCCCCCCGTCCTATTCACCCTTCCACCATCTCTGCCTCTTCCCCCTTCATCTGGCCCCTCCCCATCCATCCAACCCCTGTGCTGAGAAAGCTCATTTCCCACTATGCCCAATCTTCCTCTCTTCTTACAATCTCCCCCCTCTTGCCCTTCTGCCAGTCCTTTCCACCTCCCACTCACCTTCCCGTCCCACTCACGCTTGCCTTCTGAAGACTGGTCCCCTTCCCACACCCAACCCCCACATCCCCGCACCCCCTTCCCTCCCCCCCCCAAACCCCTTCCCCCACCTTCCAAGTCACCCTTGCCTTCTGAAGGCTGGTTCCGCACCCACAACACCCCCCCAAACCCCCACGCCCCCGCCGCCCCTTCCCCACCCTCCCGCCAACCCCCCGCCCCTGCCTTCCCCCTCACCCTTGCTTTTTGAAGACTGGTCCCCCGCCCCGAGGGCCGCAGCAGCACCACCTGCCCGTCACTGCTCGTCACTTCCGCGACATAAACCCCAGGCCTCTTCTCCCTCAACCACAAAACCCTCTCTCCAGTCATTGCCGCTACTGCTGCTGCTACCACTTCCGGACTCCCGCTACTACCACCACCAGCAGCAGCAGCACCAACAGCAGTAGATCCTTCTCTTGCTGCTGTCGCCGCCGCTGCTGCTGCTGCCGCTGCTGAAAGCTTACTGCTTCTCTTGCCGCTCATCCCCCCCACCTTCCTAGCCCGCGCCTTGCGTTTTAGCGTAAGTCCCCAAGTCCCGTCATCTAAAACCGACCAAGTCAGAACCCCATTAGATGAAGCCCGTAATCCAAGGTTATTCTGATTACTCTCAGTAACAGGAAGTGATGACTCACTCAGATCAGTCGATGTACTGCTACTGATTGTACTGCTGCCGTCATCACCACCATCAGCACCAGCTACTGCCGGAGAGCCGTCACTTGCTGCTGCCGCTGCTGCCGCTGGGAGTTGAGGACGTACCTTTACCACAGAGGGTGGAAGGACTTCGTGACATAATACCACTTCTGTTCTAATGCTTCTCCCGTTGCTACGTTCCGTGCTACCCCTATCTGCAGCAGTTGCAGTAGCAGCAGCCGCAGCAGTATGCGTGGATAGTCCCTTTTTGTCCGCCCACTCATCCATCATATCGATTACAACACATTTCTCCTTCCCAGCTGCTGGTAGTAATCCAATCGCTAATCGTTCAGCATAATCCCTTGCATTAGTAATAGGCGTTGCCATTACGACACATTCTACCCCTCCTGCTGCTACAGCTGCTGCTGGAAGGCGATCTGCCCGTAGTGTCTCACTAGTCACCAGCAAAAGGTCACCCGGTGCCTCCCAGAAGTGACCCAGCACTGCCTCTTGCTCTTCCTGTGGCTGTAGCTCATGCAGCACCGAGGCACTACATCCCTTGAGGCTCAGAGCTACAGCTAGGGCCCGGGCGTGGTTTGCATCCAGGGCATAGACTAAACCCTTGCGCATGTTGCCGTGGTTTTGGTACCCTTGGACCACAGCTTGGACTCTCTCAGGACTTAACAATGCTGCTGCTAGAGGTAGAGAGGCGTGAGCTACTGCTGCTGCTGCTGCTGGTGACGGCTGCTGCTGCTGCTGCTCTTTATGGGGTTGACGCCTTCTCTTGCTACTACTACTGCTACTGCCCCTCCCTCCTGTATTCCCCCCGCCGCTGCTGCTGCCCCTACTGCTACTGCTCTGCTGCAGCCATTGCCCTTCCATGCTACACCCCGTCTGCACTTGGTAAACCTCAGCTGGTGCCACTAAACCCCAATCAGCTGCAGCCTCCAGCGGGAGCTGTAGCGTAAGATCTGGTCGCACCGGCAGCTTATGACCATGATGATGGTGATGACTGCCGTAGTGATGACGATCTGACGGTGGCGGCTGCTGCTGCTGCTGCGACGGCTGCTGCTGCTGAGCTGCCTGTGACGGCATCAAACCCCCCGAGGATGGTTTCGGCATGCGGTCGGTTACCAGCCACTCAGATAGCCATGGCTGCAGCTCCTGCTGCTGCTGGTGTTGCTGCTGCTTCTGCACCCGCTGCTGCTGGTGCTGAAATGATGATAAGTGATGACTAACATGACCCGGCACCCCTCTTCCCTTTTTGTCCTGCTCCTGTTGCTCAACAAAAACCTCCCAGTACTTCTTGTTGCTAAACCGCAACGTCCTGCGGCTTAAGCTGACTTTATCAAACTGCAGGTCCTGCAGTAGCTTTGAAGCCGCAGCTGTAGCTGAGCTGCTGCTGCTGCTACCTCTGCTACCATGAGCAGCAGCAGCAGCAGTAATGTGTCGAGAGCTGGGGAACCAGGCGGTTTTGTGGGGCTTAAGGATTGGAGTTACACTAGTGTCACCCATGATTGCGATGGCAGATCTATGGCTGAAGTGTCGTGTTAAGTGCCAGATGTGCCTGGGGTGTTTAGCTAGCTCGCAAAGGTCAGCTATAACCACGGCAGCGTCGTCTTGGAGCTGATGGCTTGGGATCACTCCGATCACACTGCTGCTGCTGCTGCTGCTACTGCTGCTGCTGCTGCTACTGCTGCTGCTGCTGCTACTACTGCTACTGCTGCTGCTACTGCTGCTGGGCTGCTTGGCATCGGGTTCACTGCTGCTGCTGCTTCTCGGCCCACTGCTGCTGCCACCAGCAAAACCAGCGGACTCAAAACTACTGCTGCTGCTGCTGCTGCTACTGCTATTGCCGCTACTACTGCTTGCAGCCCCAGGCCATGCAAGGTTGCTGCCATTATCTTCCTGCAGCAATTCCTCCAGCATTTGCTTACATTGCTTCACCTGCTGCTCTCCCTCCACAAGGAGGAAGGGGATGTAGCCGCCACTACGAGCAGCTGCTGCTGCCGCTAATGTAGCTGTAGCAAGAGTGTCTGCTGCTGGTGGCAGTAGCAGGAGGAGGTTCTGGGGGCGAGTATCTGCGAGAGCTGAGAAAGCAGCATCGACAGCAGCAGCTGCGTATCTAGGGACGTGATCGGGCAACGACGCTGCCAGCGAAATATGCTGCCTCTCTTCCAAGGTCCATGGCGGTCCTTCAATCCTTTGACAGCTGGCCGCATCCTGCTGCTCCTGCTGCTGCTGCTGCTGATTGCTCTGCTGCTGCTGCGGCTGCTGGCCCGTAGCTTGTGGTCCTTGAGTCTGATGTTGCTGCTGCTGACTATTGACCGCCTCTTCCTCCTGCTGGAGTCCGCTGGTCGCTCCTTGACTGCTGTAACTCTGCAGTCGGAGATGACCTGGAACGCCGGTGCCGCTGACGTGCTGCCAGGCCTCATGGATCCGAGGCAATTTGTCTAGCGCATACTTGGGCTGGTGTGGTGGTTTGTATTGATGATTTGAGGGGAGGCATTGGCCTTGTGGCAACCGCGCGGCTGTACGTGACTCCGCGTGGTCTAGATGACATATACGCTGGACGCCTACAAGCGAGCTGGTATGCCAGCGGCGAGCAAGCTCTGCATTACACGCTCTTTCTGCTAAGCACACCAGCGCTGTGTAGGTGCGTTTCATGCAGCTGGAGCAAGCCACAAGCTTAAACACATCTGGACAAAGCGTTTACTGGCTTGGCAGCCTCCTCTCAGAACGCCGAAAGGCCTCGTCCTGGTGTATTCAGCACATTCTCGTGCGTAAGTCTATTCTTCGCGTCTAAAAGGGTACTGGATGGATCAAGGCACTTGTACAGCCTGCGCCGCTGTCACTTGAGTGACACGCAAGTGAGTGAAACCTTGGCAGTTCGGAGCAAAGAGGATAGATTATACTGAACTTTGATGACAAAACTTTGATGACAAGGCAACAGGACATGCGTGCATAGATATTCACAAGGCTAAACCAGAGGGTCACTCACGGGGTTGTCAAACAAAGTTACTCACAGCTGCAGGCCATCAGGCAAAGTCAGTGAGGCTTGGCTGGCCCCATAACCAGCACACGATTTATACAGGACGATAACAATCAGGTACTGTGATGCATGTACAGATTACATATTACAGATTACAAGTTGGCCTCACACAGGGGACGCCCGTGACGGAGCCAAACTAGCCTCCATGGTCATGCTCCAGTGACGCAGGTCAATCCCAAAACGCCAAGACTACACCATGTGCCTCTGTGTGCTGGTTCTCAACCTATGTATAGGCTCATAGCAAACAAATAAACAAACATTTAAGGTGTGGCAGCCGCACGAGGGCTGCTAGCTCGACACGACCACTAAACACACCCAGTAGCAGCAGGGGCAGCAGCAGCAGCTGGTGATTTTTACTATTACATTTCATGATATGCCCTAGCAAAAAGTGCCACAGGCCCTGCAGCTGGTAATATGCAAGATGAGAACAGCACTCTTCCATGGATAGCAGTGGTGACAAAGGTGATCAAGAAGGAGTCATTTGGACTTAGCTGAGAAACTGAGAGCTGAACTACGGCAATCCTCACAGGTTGCTGCCGAAATCGCAGCATTTAGCACACCACTGCAGTCAGATTTGCCATGCATGTGCTGGCTTGGTAGTCGCAGTGCAACTGCCTGGAGGGGCCAGCATATCATTATTACATTTCATGATGTGCCATAGCAAAATGTGCCATAGGCCCCACACCTCAAGCTGTCACAAAGAACAGCGAGGGGCCAGCATACGCTTCAATTTGAGGTCTAGAGGATTCTTAGTGCTCTTTGTCCTGCTATGCTGGTCCTAATGGCTGTATAAGCTGTGGTCATTGACATTGTTGACTCCCAGGCAAGTTAATAGCTGCTCTGGAGGGCTGGAGCCAGGCAACTATCATGCTTGATATGTCCAACATGAATGGTGATTGAAGAGATGAGACTGAGAGCTAAGCGGACATGAAGTGCTGCTGATCCATGTTGTTGAGGTCATGCCTCATCTCTCTAAGCGAAGCTCCCTGAATGATGCATGTAAGCAATACTGTCGGAGGATTAATGTAAGCTGCTTGATGTGCTGTGGCACAGAATGCAGGAGTTACGGGTAGCTCAAGGCGGGAACTGCTGCTGTTCAAGATATCCCACCACCAGGGATGCCGAAGGCATTTGTACCAGATCCCATATAGAGCTGCAGGCTAGAGGAACTATAGATGAGAACAGCGTGGGGCTTGCCCTGCTCGTATCTCTTGCTGAGAGCTCTGGGTGCTGTTCTTCGCCTAAGGCTGGCTTCTAAGCGGTAGCAATAATCACCTGATGCAACTCTAAGCCACAGTCCGTCTCTTGAAATGATGGCCCAGAAATCTCCATGTTGTCCTCCAGATATTTCATAATTGAGGAACAACCCATAACTAGAGTGGAACATCTACTCAGGCAAGGTCACTGGAGTGTGGGCTATGCATCAAGGTAACATCTGCACGCCGTCTCTTGTGTTAAGATTCTGTCCAAGCACATCGCATTTTGAGCACAAGCGTTTTCCTGTTCCCCAAATTGTAGGTCTGGCCCAGCAGATCTCCTGTAAAGGACAAGCAGACGCCCTGTCAAAACATTGAATTGATCCCCCCTCGACACGACCGATCAGGACGACCTCTATCATGTGTGCCTGTGCGAGGAACAAATGCAGCATGGAGGCATGAAGGTGGAAAGCTGAGTGTGGTCGGGTGACAGCTAGTCACCCGTTTGTTTTGCACTCCTGAACGACAGTTGCGAGACATGTGGCGCCTTGAAGCCTGTGAACCTTATTCATGACTTGAGGTGTGTCTTCGGGCCGCCATTGACCATGAACAGCCTTCCGGGCCTGCACATGTGCAACATGAGGCTGCTGAACGGTCTCCAGGCACCCGGACAGCACCCTCGCTGCCCTTAGCATGCTATTTGTGCTGTTCTCATTGCTAAAACATGGCTCCATTTCCAGCGCTGCAGCATCCGCACAAGCGTATCAAGAAGCTGGGAGCCAAGCTTGCGGAGTTTGCCGTGAAGCACCCCAACTTAAGACTCAGCCTAGAGGAGGTCTCAGATGCACAGATGTTATTGCCCTACCTCACGCCATACGCCGTTGAGGTCCTAGCTCCCCTCACGACTGCCACCATCCCGGAGTTGCAGTTGTACATCGAGTGCAAAGTCCTTTTGAACCTGACCAAGCTGCTGGAAGGGCTTGTGTACATCTGCATACCGCAGCACTTAGACGATCTCTGCGAAAAGGGGCTTGCCGTCTACTGTTCGGCACTCGCAGCTGTGACCAGGATAGCAGAACATGCCAGGGTTCAGGAGACTTCCCAGGGCAAGGCATTAGCACGGAAGCTTCTGGATCAGCTGCAGCCAGAGGACAATGAACAAGCGCCAGGTATGTATGCCTTCCAGAGGGGATCAGTCGTGACAGAAAGGCAGTGTGAAACAGTAACAGCAACAGTTAGGCAGTTTCGGCCACACAGGGCCCTGGCCAAGAACACAGTGTGATCTCCTGCTCCACTGGAGGGAGATAGCAGTCTGTGCACAGCATGATCTGTATGCAGCGAAGCTTGGACAGCTTTGGCACCCATGATGAAGCAACAGCACGCATGCTATAGCTGCTGGTCAAAATGTGGCCTTGAAGGTTGTACAGGCAAAAACGCAGGGGTGCAAGCGAAGGGCGAAAGACAGAATGGCATGGCGCATACAAAGCTGAGAGTATATACCTGAAGTTGTGGCCACCACCCCAAACTTATGAGTGTGGCCTCTCCGGGTTGAAGGCCCTTTACACCATTGGTCTCGTACCCTCAGCATATGTAGCAAATCTGCTTTCAAACCATTCCAACTTCGTCAACAAGCTCACAAATGTAGCCCTCCTTAACATCTCCCTCTCCATGTCCTAGCCTACTGCACAGCAATCATGTCACTCCATGCACCCTGACTCCGTCTTTTCCCCGTCTCCTGCTTTCTTCCTGCAGTGCTCCTCCACCATTGTCTCCACTGGTGCAACTGGGTCAACAAAACTTCTTGTCAAGTTACTATATGCAGCGGGCTTGTCACCATTTCTGTCTGCATCTTGCTGTAGGAACACATGTGGCGCCAGTGCTTCCATACTGACTCATTTTCTTGCTCTTCTCTTGCTCTCTTGCCGCAGTGCTCCTCCATCATTGTCTCCACTGGTGCAACTGGGTCAACAAAGCTTCCGACAAGCTCCCAGATGTAGCCCTTGTCACCATCTCCCTTTGCGTCCTGGTCTACTGGGCTAATGCAGCATCCCTCTGTGCCGACTTCCGGCCAGATGCTCCTCCTTGGATGGCCATGGCAGGACCTCCCTTGTGTCAGCTGTTGGAGTGGGTGCTGAAGGAGGACCCAGGACTGTGGTTGAGGGCACATACTGCAGTGGAGTTCCTACCCTGGGCTGCATGCACCACTTGCAGGTATAGGGGTGTAGGGGTTATCTTAGGTGCCCTTATAGTCTCTGATGTTGTGGTACGCAGTCACGCATGCGGAACATGAGTTCAGGCATGCAATTAGCCTTATAAGGTGTTGGGAGAGGATGCTGGATGATGAAACGGGCTGTGGTTGAAGGCACATACAGCGGTGGAGTCTTACCATGGGCTGCATGCACAACTTGCAGGTATGGGGTTCCGGGGTTGAATACCTCGTCGCTGGTGCATGAGTCATAGCATGCAATGTATCATGCAAGCATTCAGCTGTGGGAAAAGCTGTGGAGTTCCTACCATGGGCAGCTTGCAATAATTGCAGGTATAGGGCTGTACTGAGGCATTTTCATAGTTCTTATGGTATAGTACGTACTCTAGCCTAGGGGCACATGAGGTCATGGCATGGGAGGTGGTCTGCAAGCAAGCAGCTGTCGGGAAAGGGTGCTCACCAGAAAACCCTGGGCTGTGACTGAGGGCACATACAGTGGTTGCATCACCTGTAGGGGTTTGTGGTTCAGTGTTTGATAGGACTGTCATTGGCAGAGCCTGACAGGCTTGTGCAGAGTTGTCTGATACCAAGCTGAAGGCTTGGGAATAGGAGGTGTGACAGGGAGGCAAAACACCCTCGGAAAGTGACTTTGTGTATCCAGAGTTGATGAGTGGGCATTATTCCATATGCTGTATGGGATATTGCACCTCTCTCAGTGATGAGACAGCAGCACCATTTAGAAGCAGATCTTTCATAATGACATAGCAGCACCCTTCCAATCCAAACAGATCTCCACCTACAACCCCTACTTTAATCAGCATTTCTTTTGATTCTGATCCCTAAACCCCTAGTGTAATCACCATGAGTCATGCTTTTCGTTGGGTTTCATAAATTATCTCTCATGTTTGTTCTTCTTCCCTCGCAGGTACCTCCCCATCATTGGCAGCATGCCTTCTGACGACCCCATCCACCTCTGGCTCCGGGAGAACCCTGATATTTCTGAGCAGGTGAAGCAGGCCGTCATCAGCAGCAGCTTCAGATGGTGCATATGGTCAGGCTTCACAACCATGGTCAGCCTGCTGTACAAGTACACTGAGGGCAAGTGCAGGGCATTTGAGGGGGAGGTGCCGCCCGATCACGACCTAGCAGCTCCTGCGCAGCTGCTGCAAGTGGGGAGTAGCTGGTATATAGACGGGCGGGCGATACATGGGTTGCTGAGTACTTTTGCGTGTTCTTACGTGCACTTGCCGTCTGAGGAGTTGAATAGGAGGTTGATGCCATCGGATGCTGGTGTGAGATCACTGGGGGCAAGTATTGTGAATAGAGCGAGCAGTAGGAGGGTTCAGGAGGAGAAGGGGGAGGGCAAGGAGGGGGAGGGGGAGAAGGATGGCAAAGATGGGGAGAAGAGTAGCAGCAGCAGCAGCAAGGATAAGAAAGGTGGGAAGAAGGGCAGCAGCAGCAGCAAGGCTGGGAAGGACAGCAAAGCAGGAACGGGCACCACCAGCAAGGCTGATCCCATTAAGGGAGACAGTAAGGGTGGGAAAGGGGAGGAGGTGGGGGAAGGTGGGGAGAAGGGCAGCAGCAGCAGCAAGGCTGGGAAGCACAGCAAAGCAGAGAAGAGCAGCAGTAGCAGCAGCACTAAGGGGCATCTGGAGGAGAAGGAGGCGGCCAGCAGCAAGGGGGGCAACAACAGTGGGATTGGGGAGGGGGAGGGAGAAGATGGAAAGAAGGGCAGCAGCAGCAGCAGCAATGCTGGGAACGAGATCAAAGCGGAGAAGAGCAGCAGCAGCATTAATGAGCATCAGGAAACAGAGGCGGCTATCAGCAAGGGCGGTCAGGATGGGAGGGGAAACAACGGTGCCAGCAGCAGCAGCAGCAGTGGGGGTGGCAGCAGCAAAGCTAGCGATGAGGGCAAGGTAGAGAAGGGCAGCAGCAGCAGCAGCAGCAACAGTGATGGTGCCAGTGGTGGCGACAGTCTCAGCAAGGACAAGAAGGGTGGTATGGGCAGCAGCAGTGATGCTGCAGCAACGGTTGCCAGCACAAGCGGTGATGGCAAAGGGGATGTGGCAGCAGGTAGCAGCAGCAGCACAGAGAAGGGTCCGACAGAGCAGGGCAGCAGTCTTGGCGGTAGCGGTGGGGAGGGTCTTGAAGAGGATGAGAGCGATGCGAGCGATGAGGAGTCATATGAGGATTATAATGGGGTCCCGTCTGCTGACCTGCCAGGGGGTCTGAACCCGAGCACTCTATGGGAGATAGCGGCGCAGAACACAGCAGTAGCAGCAGCTTACGCAAAGAAGGTCAAGGCTGAGAAAGCAGCAGCGGAGAAACGTGGGGAGGAGCCGGAGGAGGCGCGTCCTTTCCGGTTTACGTGGCCGGGGAAGCCGTTTGATGATGTGTTTGCTCACTGGGTTTTTACGAATCTGCCGGTAGGTAGTGTGAAAACGCCGCCGCCGCCTAACTACCCGTCAGCTACCTTAGGTGGTGTTCCTACGGCACTGCATGTGCAATTGATCATAGAGCTGCTGCTGCTATGTTGGCCGGATCCGCAGGTGCCGTATGTAGCAGTTACGACAGCGGAAGGGGAGGTGTCACCGACGGAATTTGTGGCGGGGTTGAGATGGGATTGGCTGCTGCTGCTCATGGCGCTGCTGCAGCAGACGTCTACTGAGGACAAGCAGCAGGTCTTACGGGAACGGGGGCCCCTACTGATGCAGCTGCTGTATCACGTCTTACTCGAGGATGAGGGTTTAGGGGCTGAGAAAGCGGACGCGAGTGCGCTGGTGACGACAAGTGGTGAGACGGCGTGGTACTCGTGGTTCTTGGCGGTGACTATTGGAGGGGAGGGGAACTACTCGCAGATTCCTGGGAAGATATCATGGGCGGCAAGCGTGCCGATGGCGGTTACGATGGTGCTGCAGAATCTGCTGTTTGAGTCTCTGCCTGAGGCCTGGGTGGACCCTAAGACGGCAAGGATTGGCAAGGTGCTTACAAGCCCACTTCGTAAGTGTATTTGGTGGGGGGAGTGGGGGGGGGGGATGGGGGGGGGGGAGGTTTGGGCGGCTGGTGGGGACATTGGTTATCCTTGTTGTCTTAGGATCCTTGGATTGGCAAGGTCCTTACCAGCCCCGTTTGTAAGTGTATTGGGTGGGGGGTGGGGGTGAGGGGGGGTGGAAGAAGGTGGGGGTGGGGATTAAGGGGGGTGTCAAGGGGCTGGAGGGGACCTTTGCAGTTTGCGTTGTGTTAGGATCCTTGGGTTGGCAAGGTCCTTGCAAGCCCCCTTTGTAAGTGCACGCGTGAGAAGACAAAGGAAAATGTTATGTGTCAATCCAGCCTGCATTTGATTAAAACTATAATGAGTTGTTTCGTAGATCACGAATACGATAGTTCATTGGACCGTGCAATGCGAGTTTATGTCCATGTACTCAACCTTCACCCACGGCTGCCTTGAACAACTCCTTGTTTTTGGGACATATGCAGCAGATCTCCATCAGCTTCCCATTCTACTTCAGCGCAATACACCCACCGCCCCCAGCAGTGCACGCGTCCTTTGCCCCTTACCCCTCTGTGCCTACAGGTCACCTTGCTTCTCCCTTGCTATGTCACTTGGTATAACTCTCCCCCATCCCCCACATCACTGCCATATAAAAAGGAGAGAGGTTGGTTGTCAAGAGAGAGGTTGGTCGTCTTTTATTCTATAGCTCTTCGCTCCTCTGGTTGCGTACGCTATGTAGCCTGGATTACCCCAGTGTACCATCGGAAGCAACTTACATTTCTTGCTTCTGGTCCCTCCTTAAACCATTTCTTTTTACGTTCCCATACAGGTCACCTCACCCCCCTCCTCCTAGCCCCCTTCCAGCAGCTCTCCCCCATCCCTCATATGACCTCCATCCCCACAACCTTTATCATAATGGAGATGATTCCATGCAGCAACATTGCTCTCTGCTCTCCATAGTACATGCTTACATGTACTGGCTAGCTTCTGCAAACATGCACGACTGCAAGCAACTCACACTCCTTGCTCCTTGCCTCTCCTTACCCCATTTCTTGGTATGTTTCCCTTCAGGTCACCTCACCCCTCTTCTTCTAGTCCCCTTCCAGCAGCTCTCCCCCATCCCTCACATGACCTCCATCCCCCACCACCTTTATCCTAATGGAGATGAGCCCACGCAGCAGCATTGCTCTCTGCTCTTCTTGGTACATGCTTACATGTACTGGCTAGCTTCTGCAAACATGCACGACTGCAAGCAACTCACACTCCTTGCTCCTTGCCTCTCCTTACCCCATTTCTTGGTATGTTTCCCTTCAGGTCACCTCACCCCTCTTCTTCTAGTCCCCTTCCAGCAGCTCTCCCCCATCCCTCACATGACCTCCATACCCACCACATTCATCCTAATGGAGATGATCCTACGTAGCACTACAGCAGACGCTCAGCTCCGACTACAAGCCATGCACACCCTCTCCATCCTCACAGCACCCAATAGGTGCAGAGCAGTCGTGGCTCCCCCTTCTATGGCTGGTACTCTGCCCCTTCTGGGTGCGCTGGTCAGCAGCAGTAAAGCCTTGCGAGCTAAAGGGTGGAAGCTGGAGTCTTTAGCTGTGGCGCTGGATCTGTTGACTGTGATTGCTAGGAATGTGTTTGAGCTGGTGGGGGAGCTAATTAAACCTCCAGGCAGCGGGGTGAGCGGCAGTAGCGGAAGTAGAACTGGGACTGGCGGCAGCAGCAGTAGCAGTGGGGCTGGCAGCAGTAGTACTGGGGTGTATGGTGTAGCTCGGGGGTATGTAGCGGATATGTCGGGGGTTGATGTGCAGCCTCATAAGAAGCAGAGGGTGCAGGCGCCTGATCGGCAGCAGCCACAGCAACTCAAGCAGCAGGTGCAGGGGCACCAATCGCTAGAAAAGGGACAGCAGCAGCAGCAGATGGGGGTGGAGGAGCAGCGCAGGGGTGGGGCACTCAATCAACAGCAGCAGCAGCAACAGGGAGGGATGGGTGGGGTGAAGGATCAGTCAGCAGCAGCAGAGGGGGAGCTCAAAACCAGTGAGCCGGCATTAGTGCCACAGCAGCAGCAGCAGCAGTGGCCCCAGGAGGAGGATGGCGTTCCTATGCATGAGGTGGAGCAGCAGCAGCAGCAAAAAGAGGGTCAAGTGGGGAGGGGAGGACAGAGCGAAAAGCAGCAGCAGCAGCAGGAGCAGCCATCCAAGCAAAGGGAGCTGCAAGAGAGGTCCCACCTGGAAGAGTTTATGAAGCAAAGGGAGAAGGAGAAGCTGAAGGTGAAGAAGGACATGGAGCGAGTGCAGAGGGAGATAGAGGAGGGCGAGGAGCAACTGAAGGGGTTGGGTAAATTCAAAGATCCTCAAAAGAAGGAGCTGTTGCAACAAGTGAAGTGTTCCCTTCAGCGACAGAAGCAGCAAATGAAGGAGCTGGTGCAGCTGATGGAGGTGGTGGACGAGCAGGACCTGTTGTTCAAGCAGCAGAAGCAGCAGCATGGGAAGCAGCATGGTGTGGAGAAGCAGCAGCAGGAACAGCCACTCCAGCAGCAGCAGCGGGAGCGGGCGCTGGGGGTCGAGGAGCAGTGCAGGGGTGGGATACTCAATCAGCAGCAGCAGGGAGGGGCAGATGGGGTGAAGAATGAGACAGCAGCAGCAGAGGGTGAGGACAAAAGTGGTGAGCCGGCATCAGTGCCACAGCAGCAGCAGCAGCAGCAGTGGCCCCAGGAGGAGGCTGGCGTTCCTATGCATGGGGTAGAGCAGCAGCGCCGGGGCCCTCAAGAGGGGAAGGCAGGCGAGAGGAAACAGCAGCAGCAGCAGCAGGAGCAGCAGCAGCCGGGGGCTCAAGATGGGAAAGCAAGAGATAACAAACAGCAGCAGCAGGAGCAGCCAGCCCAGCAAAGGGAGCTGCAAGAGAGGCACCTGGAAAAGCGAAAGGGAAGGGAAAAGGAGAAGCTGAAGGTGAGGAAGGAAGCAGAGCATGTGCATAGGGAGATAGAGCAGACAGAGAAGTTGCAGAAGGTGATAGATCAGAGTGATTACCCTCAAAAGAAGGAGATGTCTGAAGAATTACAGGGGTGTGTTCAGCGGCAGAAGCAGCAAGTGAAAGAGCTGGTGCAGCGGATTGAACTGCTGGAGCAGCAGGACAAGCAGCTGGACCTATGGTTCAAGGAGCAGCAGCTGCAGCAGCAGGGCCAGGACCACCACCAGCAGCAGCAGGAGGCGGAGGCACAGAAGCGCACTTCTCAGCTGTCGCGACAGGCCCAGCTAGATGGGTTGGTGTGGGTGGGCTGGCACTCCCTCCTCAATTCTTTCAACATCTTCTACAAGCTATCAGGGCTGTTGTCGTTCGTTTTGAACTGGCATGAAGTAGCATGCCTCGTGTCATATGGACAGCAGGAGCGTGAACAGGCCAGCAGGCGCTTGTGCCAGGTGCTGGGAGCAGAAAGGGTGCTAGGGGCAGCTGGCGCAAAGGGGGTGGAGCTGACCCCGAGTGAGGAGTTAGCAGGGGTTGTGGCAGCAGCAGCGGATTGGGGACGGGAGTTCCAGCGGCAGGGGAGAGGGGAGGGTGCTGTTGGACGTGGGAGTGTAAACGATGGCAGCCTGGGAGCTAAGGGAGGGAAGGGGGGGAGGACAGCAGGTAGAGGCGGGGAGGAAGCAGCAGCAGTAGCAGCAGGGGTGGTGGATTCAGGGGGAGCCGCCACAGCAGGAGCAGCTGCTAGAGAAATGACAGGCGTTGGACGGGGCGAAGCAGCAGCAGCAGCAGCAGCAGCAGCAGGGGTGTTGGATCCTGAGCAGTATGGTGGGGGAGCGGCAGCAGCAGCAGCAGTTGGTGCTGGAGGAGTGGCAGTCGTGAGTCCGGGTAAGGAAGCAGCAGCAGACACAAGGCGAGGAAGGGGTGGTATGATGACTGTTCCTGCTGCTAGTGATGATGGTAGTGATGGGGATGGGAGTAGCGGAACAGTAGCAGCAGTGAACATACCAGCAGGTTTAGCCAAGCAACTAAAAGAGCTTGGTTTCCCTGCTGCTGCTGCTCCTGTGGGAAATCTAGCAGATGTAGCCAAAAAGCTAAGAGAGATTGTTTTGCCTACTTTGGCAGCAGCAGTCAGTCGGCCAGCAGCAGCAGGCAAACCAAGCAGCGCTTTCAGGCGCGGGGGAAGTAGGCCTCAAGGCTCGGGGGGTGTTCAGTACAATGCAGCAGTACATGGTGTGGGGGTGTCATGCAGGGGGTCACTACGGTGCAGTTCAGTAGCGCCGGTATACAGCAGGATTACTAGAGATTTGTGGCCGTCAGCAGTAGCAGCATGGGAAGGCACGGATGAAGCATACTGGGAAGGATTACTGTCGGCATCAGAAGCAGAGTTGCGCAGGGCACATGCTGGAGTAGGAGGGGAGAGAGGACTGACACCGCCATCAACGGCAGCAGCAGCGGGGCCAGGTAGAGAAGCACTAGCAGCAGCAGGGGAACGATGGGTAGCAAAAGCACTCAGGGCTGAGTGGATAGGAGAGGAGAGGGGATTAGCACTGCCACCAACGGCAGTAGCGGGGCGAGGGAGAGAGGCAGCAGCAGCAGCGGTTAGGGATGAGAATGCTTGTATAAAGTCCGTATTTATGGGGAGGTGCCTTGCCCTTGTAGAGGACTTGCTACATGCAGAAGGGATGGCCGGGGTGGATAAAGCGTTTGCAGAGGCTCAGAAGATAGGTGGGAATCGCTCTGGCTCTATGGATGTGTGCCTAGCCCGGCTGCTCCAGGAGCTGAGCACTGATGGCCCTGTTCCCGGTGACATTGGTTACCCAGCTGCTGCTGCTGCTGCTGAGGCCGTTGTGGGTTGTGGGGCAGGGGCTATCGCTGCTGCAGCAGCAGGAGGATCAGGAGCAAGTACAGCTGGATTGGAAGACCTTCAGATCATGGCGCCAGAATCCTGGTCTGAGTTAATCTCAGTAGCGGGCCTGGGTGGCGCTGCATTGCTTGAATTGCCTAAGGGAAGCTCATGCAGTGCAGTATGGTCCGACAGCTTTGAATCAGTGTTTGCTAGTCGGGCACTTGAGCTAGGGGACCTTCTGAAGGTCATGGAGCCAGGAGGGGTTGATGAAGCTGTGGTTGTGGAGAAGCCCTACGAGGTGCTGGAGCACCTGTGGACCTTGGGTGACATGGCGATGAGGAGGCCGGTGAGTTTTAGCTGCAATAACCCTAGGTGTGAGAATCTGCGGGGTTTAAGCGAGATGGGCATGGTGGTCCCTGGGGGGAAAAGGGGAGGTGGTGGGGAGGGGGCTGGGGTGTGTGGGGCATGTAGGGTGGCATGCTATTGCAGCTATGACTGTCAGGTGGAGCATCTGCCTGAGCATGGAGGTCTCTGTGAGCTGTTGGTTATGCAGCAGCAGCAGGGACAGCAGGAGCAGCAGCAGCAGGGGCAGCAGGAGCAGGAGCAGCAGGAGCAGGAGCAGCAGGGGCAGCAGGAGCAGGAGCCTCGTAGGTGAGTGCCGAGGACTATACTGGGCCATTTTGAGCCTGATGCCTGTGTTAAGCGATTGGTGTGGCAGCAGGAGCAGCAGCAGTGACAGCGGGAGCAGCAGGAGCAGCAGGCCCATTGCCGGTGAAGCACTGCAAAGGGCCACAGAGAGCCTGAGGCCTGCAGTAAGCACCATTTGATGCCGCAGCACTGTGGAGTAGCAGCAGGACTGGTTGCATTAGTGGAGAAGGCGGCAATAGCAGCAGCAGCACTGGTGGTTAGTAGCAGCGGCACCAGTGGGTGGCAGTAGCAGCAGTAGCAGGAGGAGGGAGAGGATGTAATGCCCAAGGTATGGGGAGGTCATACTCCCATAGGGCCTTCTAGGTTCCCCCGTATGGCGGTTTCACGCTATCATTGATAGCCAGTGTTGTGTGGGGAACTACGGTATCAAGCTGGGGTGTTTAGGGCATGGTACTGCACCAGGGGTGAATGGTTTGTAACGCTAGGGTTCAGGGTTTTAAACCCTGAACTAAGACGGTGATGGGTTTGTAACACTAGAGTGGATTCAGGGTTTTAGACCCTGAACTAGGGACGGTGATGGGTTTGTAACACAGACCATGAGGCATGGTTTCATGGCATAGGGTGGATCAGCAGCAGGAGCTGGAGCTATCCTTTTCATCAGCTCAGCTGGCTGCAGCAAGGACAGTACCGAGAGTGTGCCCTGTTTGTGACAGGTGGGGTTGTGTCTGGGTCAAGCGCTGAGATGGGGGTGTTCTGGTGGCCTGTTTAGTTCAGCTCAAGTCGAACTAGGGTTAAGAGATGGGGGGCATGGCTGTTTTGTGGCTGGGTACCTTTGCAGATGGGCATGGGAAGGAACAGTCAAAGTTGTGCACCCTGGTGAGGTTGGGGGGAGTGTCGCACCTGTGGGCAGTAGGGACATGACTTGTCAGTAAAAGGGCTTACAATGGTGTATGTGTGATAGTTTAATGAGCAACTGAGCGTGCTACTTTGCAGCAGCAGGAGGGGACTGATATCATACACAGTGCTCCCCAGTCCTTTATCCCCCCACAAAGCATGCTTGTGGCTTTGAGAACGGCGGCGGGCCTAGGCACGTTTGCCGGAGAGATAGATAGGGGACTTGATGCCCATGGCGGCGTTTGAGCTGCTGCAGGGGTCGCGGCAGGGACCCCAATGTCACAGCCTTCGGATTGAGAAGGGAACAAGCTCATGATTCTGAAGTCGCAGCTGCCTTTCATCAATCACTTGCAGCATCAGGGGGGACATAGTGCATGCCATCAATGCGCAGAACTGTTGTTGGATTTGTATCTACAAGCAATGCCAGGTTGGGGAAGCAACATTTGTGATAGCACGGTGGCAGGGGGAGGAACATAGGCATGTGTGACAAGGAAGAGCACGGTGCAACTGCTGTTACATGCCTCTGCTTTGTTTTGGAGGTATAGTTGCTATATGGTCCAACTGTTCCGTGTCATGCTGTCTTACTAGCAGCTCATGGTTCCAGTTTCACAAGGTCAATCTATGGTGGTCCCCTGCGACCCAAGCAATGAGATTTGCCTCGCGCAATATGTGTGCCTGCAGCAATACTGCAGCTGAAATGTCCAAGGCTCCAGTGCAGCCGTCGCACCTCCGGTGTGTCTGTTATTCAATTTGTTTATATGGACAGAGCTGCTATATTGACGTTTGAAGTTATGCTCCACCGATTGACCAGGCATGACTCACATACTAGTTGACATTTGTTGCTTTAAGTAATGATACAGTGGGCACCATGCCTATGAATGGAATGAGCACATGCGCGTGCGGCTAAGTAACTGCCTTTTGAGTGTTTACCTGCTGACTTGTGTTTGTATGTGAGAGTGGTTACTGCATACTGCTGCATGAGGCTGGAGCATTAAATCCATGTTGATGACCTAGCTGCTGGACCTCATGTCTAGGTATATGTTGTCATGCATGCCGAAGACAACCTGTATTATGTTCCACCTCGCTGCGCTTTGTCATCTTGAGGTGCGGGGCCTGTGGCACTTTTTGCTCTGGATAATATGAAATGCAATTCTATGCCGTATGTGAATGCGCACGCAGTACATGTCTTCATGTTGGAGATGTTATGTATAGCTACCTATGGGTAGGGTTGTGAACGCTGCAGCAGCTCTCCAAGCTGGGAATCTTTGCATGGGGCTGCTTTTGCCATGCAGTTAGTTGGGTGGAATGGGGCTAGACGTGATTGGGCCCCTGTCTTCGGCATGGTATCATATCGTTTTCTGCATCAATAGTTGGCAGTTACATGGGTACTCAGTGCTGGGAGGTGCTGGGCCAACCAGACCTGGTACTCACGAGGACACCACAGGAAATTCAACATGGTGAGTGAGATAGGGAGGGGGGGGCAGCTGCTGCGTGGACTTCCATTACAGGCTGTTTCTGTTGCTAACGTGTATGGCATTCACCCTGCTTGGCCTCTAGTTATTGACAGGGCTACTTGTGAGCAGCCGCAGAAACAGTTTGTACGTCCACTGTGCCGGCCTCTGGCTGGCGTAAGTGCTTTCTTCTTTCAGCAGGATTGCTCGAAGGTTACATGCATTGAACGCTCGGATGCCCTCTGTTCAGCTACTGGGTCTGGGCCGGCGCTGGCATCCTTCATCTGGCTGGTCCGCATTTCTTTGCTGGTCATTTCGATGTCTAAGGCTTGTGATATTATCTGCTGGGAATGCCTCGCATGCATTCGGTGCGTGGTGTGCTTGGGCATGGTCATTTGGGCCCCAGCTCTCTGCTTGGGTAAAACTCTACTGCCAACTCCTGACCACTAGCACGCTCAGACACGTTTCAGGGTAAAGAAGCATTACACATGTGTCAGGTATGCGGCACAGACAGCTCACCGATGTTGAGCCTATGTGTCTGCAACTGCCTTTTGGGCGCCAGCCCCGGTCCGACTGTTGATGTTTCTGCTAATGCTGCTCTTGATTTTGCTGCTGTTGCTAATGCTCAGTTTACGATCCCAGGTTGTCACCTGCTGGTGTTGGGTTTCTGCGGAAGGAGAGGGTGTTGTCCTGCTTCTACTGCTGGTTTTTTTTTCTACTGATGCTGATGTTGCTGTGTGTGTGGATTTTAGATTGGCAAACCCATCGCGGGCACGCGTGCGGTGCCACAGGTCACCACAGGGGTGGCAAAGCCACTGACACAAATAGAACCAGGAAAGACATCACCCACCAGTAGCTGATTTTAGCTCCCAGGTTGCCATCTGCTGATTGTCACCTCCTCCTCGCCTGCTGTAGAAGAGGTTGTTGATGTTACTCGCCTGCCGCTTTCCTCACCTATCCAATACAAGTGCTAGTATTTCGCTAGCTCTCTTTATGTCTGATTGTCTCCGCTCTCGTCACCTTACCTCTCAGTCTCCGGTTTCTCTCAACACACACTAACAAATGGGTTGAAGTCATGTGGCGGGTGCTGCACGGCCCAGAGTGCTGTGCAGTGGTCTCTCTCAACAAGTATAGCTGCTAGTACATGGTCTTGTTCCTTAAAACCCTGCCTCCTGTTTCTTCTGCTGCTGCTTTTGCTGATTCAGGTCCCAGGTCGCCACCTGCTGATTTCAACCTCAGCTGCAGAAGAGGGTGTTGATATTCCCACATGCAGCTTTGTAGTGCGGTTCAATACCGCCACCAGCGGTACGCAACGCATTCAGAGCAAGGGCCGTAGCAGAGCGCAAGTCAGCGAGTTTGTGACACTACTTTAGGATGGCGATGTAACATGGGGAGCAAATATGGGGGGGAGGGAGGTGCAGATGCATGAGAAGAGTGAGAAGGAGGAGGAGAACATGTTGTTGTTCATAAGGGCGCAGAGGGCAGCAGCAGTAGCTGCAGTGAGGTAGTGTGGGGTGAGGTATGCAGTGTGTCATGTCTCTGTTTTGATTTACCCAAAGCGCGGTTTGAATGTTACAAGCTGTAAACTCTGTACGCAGACACATAATGCCAGTCCTGAAACCACGGATGGCAAGTAGGGGGTGGATGTGGGGCCAGAGGGGGTACTGAGAAGAGCGAGAAGAGCGGGCAACAGCATGTGGAAATTGTGCACAAAGGCACGAGGGCCACTAGTATCAATGCCTTGTGCGTCCTTCGCTAGGCTGTGGTTACCAGCCGGTAAAACAGTACACCAGGTAGATGGTGCTGATGCATTCATGCATGCCAGGCTGCAGCCCATGTCGCTTGTGAGGGGTTGGTATGTATGATTACAGATTACTGTCAACTATATCCTTCAAAGTGGGACACAGGTGGGGGCAGCGCAACCCACAAGGTGAGCTAACTAAGGCTCCAACGACATGCTCATTAATGTCTGGTTCGTTGTGAGATGCACATTCCTGTCCAAGAGTCTCTAGTCACATTCCTGGCTGCCACCAGTTCACCCTTAATCTTTTGCTACTCCCAATTCAATGTAAGAAAACCGATAGCACGCTGCAGCACACAGCAGAGCGGGTCCCAACCAATCATACAACTCGTGCAACCGGATGAATGATTGCATCAATTGTGAAGATACTCCTGGTCAACCTCCCCACCTGATGTGTCTCCCCACACAGTCAAATCAAACAAGCCCGCAAAGATTAGGGTAAATGCAACCGACAAACAAGGTTATTCAGCACATAAGAGTCAACTTGCCGTACTTCTGGCAACCTTATGTGCGCATATACATTACAGAACCAGCATGCACGATGATTGACAGGTACGTTCTCATGGTTCTATTCCGGCTGCCAGATAAAGAACCCGCTGGTCTACTTGCTTCCTACTGTAGTGCAGCCTCATCTCCCCCCCCCCCCCCCCCCTCGCCCCACCACCACCATAGCCCCCCACCGATAAGCCTAAGTCAGCATCCCCTGCCATCAGTTTTGACAGTTTCCCCCAAATGCCCCACCAGCAGCAGGTTACTACAGCATTTACCCAGCAGCATTACAAGCAACAGCTGGCATCCCATGCCCCAGCATAACCTGCTGTCATATCAACCGGACTCATACCAGCTCTTCCCCTCAGTAGCCGTCAGTGCCGCCCCCTTCTCAACTACCCCCCCCCCCCCCCCCCGCAGGCACCACCCCATCACCACAAGCACCACTACCACCACCAGCAGCAGCATCCTAACCGCCACCATCGCAGCCTCCCCCACCCCCCCCACCCCCCCGCCTGACAGTGTTAATATGGGTGGGCAGCCATGCCCAGCAACAGCCTGCTGCCTGGCTGGCTTAGCTCATTTGGACCACCTGATGATGTGCCTCAATCGCCTCCTCCCCCGCCCCCACCACCCCCCCCCCACCTCCTCCGCAGCCACCACCACCCCCTCCACCACCAGTGTCGCAGCCACCACCATAACCTCCCCCGCCGCCTCCGCCGTAGCCACCACCCCCACCACAACCTCCCCCTCCCCAACCTCCGCCGCAGCATCAGCCTCCCCCAGCAGTGGTACCGCAAGCCCAGCCGACATCCCATGCCCCGACATAACCTGCTGTCATATCAACCGGCCTCATACCAGCTCTTCCCCTCGGTCGCCGCCACTGCCGCCCCCACGACAACCTCCCCCCGCCCCCGCTCCCCAACCACCACCCACCACCACCAGCATCGCAGCCGCCCCTACCGCCTCCTCCGCCGCAGCCCCCCCCCCCCCGGCAGTAGTAGCACATGCACATACCATGCCCCAGCACAACCTGCTGGCATATCCGACTCCTATTTGCCTTAGTCGCCGCCGCCGCCACCACCGCAACCACCCCCGCAGCCACCACCACCTCCCCCACCACCACCATCACCACCACCTCCCCCCCCACCACCATCACCACCACCTCCCCCCCCACCACCATCACCACCACCTCCCCCCCCACCACCATCACCACCACCACCACGACCAGCATCGCAACCACCTCCGCCGCAGCCTCCCCCGCCACCTCCACCACAAGCCCCTCCAGTAGTAGTACCACAAGCACAGCCAGCATCCCACGCCCCAGCACACCCCCCTGCTCCAAGCACAAAGGCATTGCCGTATGCGTAGGTAGTGGATGAGTTATCATAGGTGTGCGTATGGTGTGATGAGGTGTGGACATGACTGCTGCTCATGGTGATGGGCATGGACCTGCAATGGGAGGGATCTAAGGTTTAGGTTTTAGGGTCGGACCTGAAATGTGAGGCATTCACGGTTTAGGTTTTAGAGCTGGATCTGCCGAATGGGAGGCATTTAGGGTTTAGGTTTTAGGGTTGGACCTGCCGAATGGGAGGCATTTAGGGTTTAGGTTTTAGGGTTGGACCTGCAATGGGAGGTTGTATACAGGTTATCAGAGTAGGGGAGATTGATTCTGGGGAAAGTGGTCCTCACTGAGTAGGCCTACTTCCTCAGTTGTGCGCCACAAATGGTCTGTGTGTAGATGTAACCAGTAGGGCAGAAAGTGGATGTCAGTATAAAACAGGGCCATGCAGTGTTGGGACGCGGAATAGGATGTGGCATAAACAAACAAAGTGAGATACCACCCCTACTTGAGACTACTTCGTCCAAGACATGCGATGGCAACCAATGAGTGCAGACACAGCATTTCATTTGATTGTGATTTGTGTTGTTCTATATGCCCTTCTCCAAACATCACATTTCCCGTTCCAATGGCAACAGAAATACGTATCGGTACGCGGGCTGCCCTCGCACAACAGGAGCTTGCAAGAATCCAAGTGGGTTGCAGAAGTGGCATGACGTTATCCACCTACACCCCTGCCAATATTGAAGTGTGCATATCGTTTTAAAAGGAGTAGTGATTGCAATAGCTAAACATGCAAAACAATAAAGCATATGCATATCATTGTAGATGTGTAATGTGCCTGCTCTTCCACTTACAGCTGCAGCAGACCAGTAGTGTAGCACCTACCATATTGGATCTTGTGCAAAGTCTTTCCGGGCAGCTTCTTTAGCCTTCTTGAAGCTATCATGTCCCACCAGAGGGGGGTGGCAGCAATGGTCATACAGCACCTCAGGCAGCATGGTGTGCATGTAGCTCTTCAGGGCCCTGCAGATAGCAAAAGAAACCACATTCTGAAGGTGACCTTACAGGTCATATTGCAAGCCTTAGTGCAAGTAGAACCGGATGTTGATACAAGACGCGTCTAAGGCAAGCTCGATGTGACTTTGATTGTTTCTTGAGGGATGCAGGGGAGGAATTACAAGATAAGGGCTCCATGTAATCCTTACACCAAGGGACCCTTCCCACAATCCGGCGCTAAAGAACAATACACGGTCTCCTCAGGTAGATCTCTCATCTCTCTCAGAGGAGGTCATGCAATTTTGGTTATGTCCAGGGCACCATGGCAGTATAAGAGACAGCAAAAGAGGAAATGAGAAGAAGCCTTGCAGGAGGCTTAAGAGGTGGGGCCAGGGCAGAGGGTCTGGCAGACAACAGCAAAGCAGAACAATTGCAATTAATTACCTGGCAATCAGGTTGGGGCACAGCTGGAGCTCTCCCCTCCACCACATATGTTTGTTTTGAGAGGCCACGAACCTCAAATTCTCCCCGGCCACAGCTTGGCTTGTTGCTGCCTTTACCCTATAACTCCCCTGTGTGCATACCCTCTTCTGCCAATCCTCAGCGCCCTGTGATCAACAAGCCCATAGCCATGGTGTGGGTGCAATACTTAATGAGCAACAATCATGCTATGACCACTATTTACCAGCATTAGCAATTTAATCAAGCAAAAGTAGACTTAGGAACTATGTGTTTATGCTCCCTATACATACCTTGGTTTGTTGCTGCCCTTGTACATCACCCCAGCGTGCATATCCAGCGTCCTGAGGTGCGGCAATGCACTCAGTACATGCTGCTTCCACAGCCTGCAACTCTCTTTGAAGGATTCATCTGCTACTGCTGACTTGACCGGGTCATCTTTGCTGTAGTCATCGTCATGGTCAAACAGACCAAGTGTGGAGTGACTCAGCAGTGACTGATAGTGATCTGGACACATCATGTGGGCGTGCCAGGCCTGGGAAAAGAAACAAGCAAATACAATGAGCTCATGCACTGTTGGTGGCATTCATTTGCCATGTTCAGGTAACTAACTGAAATGTAAGGACGATGGGAAACAAAAAGAAGAGAAAAAGGAAAAGGAAGCAGGAAGAAAGGAAGATGTAAGGCTGTTGCAGAGGCAATGTGAACTAAGGGGAGGATACCAGCATACTTAGAACTCCTCAACATGGGGCCATTGCTACCTGCATCCCTCACAGAAAACCCCTTGCATGATTGCTCTCTTTGCTATTCACCAATCATGCCTGCTGGAAATGAGATGCTGCAAACACCCCACCCCCCCTTTGTGATCATTTGTCACTAGTTGACCACTTACTGATCCATTACTCACCAGATCAATGTCATAGGTAGGCACCAGCATCACTTTAGGCCCCAGCTCACGCAATGTAGCAAAAGCTGCATAACGCTTCACAGCCTGCATACAGAAACAAAAAAGGATG